>SCLH01000752.1:198515-233569 GCA_004367855.1 Oikopleura vanhoeffeni | reverse complement strand
TAGTTTTACCGGTGCGCTCCCTACCTATATTATATAGGCCAGGCTCCCAGTACAAAAAGGGTGCCCCATATTGCCGAATTTTTTTATATAGGCTATATTATATAGCCTATATAACAGGAATTATTTTAGCTTAAAATGGTGATTTTGCGTAGGTTAAATTCGGAAATATGGGGTCGGCAATATTGGGCCCCCTGTATTTGAGTTTGGAATAAAAAAAGCTCAAAAATGAAAAAAATATTAAAACCCGCTACATTTTTTAGTGTATGAAATTCGCCATTTTGGCTTTACAGACGAACGTGTTTTTCAAAATTATGTAGGTTTTTTGGTCAAAATTTCCGTTTCACAAACATGACAGTATTTTCATTTTCAAATATATTGTATTCAAACTCAGAGGTTATTAAGAGTAGTTTCTCTTCTGAAAGTTCTTCGTCTTTTATGTATTTCTGGTGCTTTCAAATCTTGATCTGTTGGATTCCAAGGACGTCTCTGGTACTCGTATACTTCCGCTTTGTATTCTCTAGATTTTAAATTATCTTTTGAAATTAAATTTTGATTCTCTGCAGCAGACTCTGGATCATCATTTGTTAAATATTCTTCATCTCGTTTTATAGCCATCTAAATTAAGATTTTAATTACTTATTCAAAGGGGGGCTTGGGGGGTCTTCCCCACATAAGCGTGCCCACATACAGGGCGGGGGGCAATATTGCCGAAAGTTTTTTGGCAAAAAAAATCGGCAATATTGGCACATTCGGCAATATGGGACACCCATTTTGTACTGGGGGCCTATATCCATTATGATGCCTAGGTAACACTTAAAACTTATTCCCTATTCTTTTAACAGGCTAATAAGTTTTTAATTATTTTAGCTAAAAATGGTGATTTTGCGTAGGTTAAATTCGGCAATATCAGCACTTTCGGCAATATTGGGCCCCCCTGTATAATATAACTTCCTGAACAACGATACAATGTGGGAGGAGTGGGGGGTCTCCCCCCACAAATAATATAACCTCCTTTAGATAAAGGAGGAGGACAAACCTTCATTTTTTCTGTAAATTGAGCTAGTTTGAAACTTCTGACTTCAATTCCGACACCTGGTGGTACATTTGATTCAATATAATATAATAAAATTTCTCTTGTACTTCCAGTTAAATGCTGCAAATGAACCACCTTAAAATAAATTATTTAAACTATATTAATATTTAACTTTTGTTTATTCGACCTCTGTTTTTCGATAAACTCGTTTATGATCAAGTCATTATTAATGAATGCTCACCCGTGCATCAGTGTTTCGAAGCACGGTTCAGAACAAATACTGTGGTATTCGTCTAAGAGGACAGAAATTTTTTTGTCGTTTTGTCCACCTGAAAACGTGTCGTTTTGTCAATTTGAGAAAAATTTCACTAAAAATGCTCTAAAAAAACGAACGCACTGCTCGAAAATGGCCAAGTTCTTGTATTTTTGTCCTCTTAAAAGGAGTCCTCTTAGACGAATACCACAGTAATTACTTTTCTTGAAATTATTGTTGAATTCGAAAACATGTTTTGATGACTATGAAATTTTAAATTGATCTGAGAGTCGAAAAATTAATTTAAAATATATTTCAACATTATTTCATTCAAAAACTTGATAATGCATCCTGCGAAACGTTGTTTAGAATAAAGATATAAATTAAAATATATTTTTTGGGAACACATAAATACGATTGCCTTGATTCAGCCAACTGGAAAAAGGAGGTATACTATTTTCGCCGGAAATTTAAAAAGCCTATCTTTAACTATAGAGAAATGTGTAGGCGGAAAATATTTAATATTTTCATTGAAAATTTCTAGACTATGTTCTAAATGTTTTGAAAATTTTATTTTTGCATTGACAACAATAGAATTATGAAAGTGTATTTCTGACAATGTGTGTGATATCAACAAACCCATATTTCAATTGTATACATTATTATTCGTTAAGAGATATTTTAACGCCTACGCAATTTTCATAGCAAAAGATAGGTGAAAAATTCCCGGCGAGAATAGTATACCTCGGAAAATGAGCTGGTGATACTTGTATTTTTTCAAATAAAGTTAACGGTACTCGGAATTGCATCCAAAAATGCATTTCTGGTCTGATGTACGTCTTCAAAGTTCAGAAAATAAAAAGTTTAGGGAACTTTATGGGATCTGTTTTGATAAACCCCTGGTCCGAATGAGACATCCCCATATCTATTATGGGTCCTCCTGGAACATATTAGCTAGTTTTTTAGCCAAAATTTTTATAAAAAGTCGTTTTCAAAAGCCGAATTATATATAATTTGGCTTTTGAAAACGACTCACCTGATTAAGTCCTTAGATAGCTCAAACTGAGCACAACTATTCAAAGATAAATAAATGAAAAAACATGATCCGAATCAGACCATGGTTTCCAATTTTTTAAACAAAAACTGACAATTAAACAATTTCAGTAATCTCCGAAAAAACCTCCGATTCGGACCATTTTATTTTATTATTCACTAAATATTTGTGCTAAGTTTCAGCTTTCTAAGAACTTAATCGGATGAGTCGTTTTCAAAAGCCGAATTATATGAAAATTTTGGCTGAAAAACTGGCTAATATGTTCCAGGAGGACCCGTAATCGATATAATCTATAATTTTTTGTCTGTGTTTAAAAAACACATTAGCGCTGGTAGAGGGGGTATCGTTACAACGGCCTTATTGTACACGCCATATCGCTACAACGGCCTTTATCGTTACAACGGCCTCTTAAGGACAACGGCCCCCGTCGGACAACGCATTGTCTGTACAAACGGCCCCGTCGGACAACGGCTTTGTCGTTACAAGGCCCCTCTCGGACAACGGCCTTGTGCTACAACGGCCCTCCTCGTCGGACAACGGCCGTTGTCGTACAACGGCCCTTGTCGTACAACGGCTTGTCGTACAACGCCCCGTGAAATGAAAAACGGCACCGTGTAAGCAACGGCCCCTATTAGGACAACGTAAAGAAGAGTGAAGTATGTACTGCTGAAGCCGGCAAAGGACTCTGGTTTATCACATAAAGCCGGTGGTTATAAAGTCGAGGAGAAATGTAATATTAAGACATTGTTGATTAACAACAATTCTGATATATATTCTTCCCACGACAGTCTACCCCCTCTAAGGACAGGAAGTGCAGTAAAGTACAGTTAATATTCAATGTAGAACTTTATCATGGCATTATAGTTGACGATTCGTTTCATATTGCATCTCCACCCCCTCTTTCTAAAAGTTTTTTCTATTTCGTCCCAACCAAACGATCGCACTTTTTTTGCCTTCTCCTTGGCCAATTTTTGTTCAAACTCTAATTCACTAATTTGATAGCCAAGATAAATAACCTAAAAACTAAAATTCCACTTTATCTGTGGGCAATTTTCAATATTGACCTTTCCTGGGCTCAATATTTTATCAAATACTTGGTCTCTTGGCTTACCAAAAAGTGGCATTAATATTTTCTAAATATCTCAATCCATTAAAAATAAACCATTTATTTTTTCATTTTTTGCCGCAAAAACGCTATTCGTTCGTTTCCGTTAAGGCTCTCCACTAAAGAAGAGTGAAGTATGTTACCTGTGAGAGCCGCAAAGGACTCTGGTTTATTCATTCATAAACCGGTGGTTATAAAGGTCGAGGAGAATGTAATATTAGACATTGTTGATAACAACATGTTCTGATTATATATTCTACCCCACCGACAAAACGGCCCGCCTATAGGGGACAATGGCCTTGTCGTACAACGCCCTTAAATGAAAAAAAACGGGCCTAAACACAAACGGCTATTTACAGTACAACCGCCCAAAAATGTATATTGGTTGTTGATACTTTTATTTAGGGACAGACTCTTAGGACAAATTTTTGGTTAAAATTTGTCATTATTTACTATTATCATGTTGATATTTTCTTGCGATTAATTCATCAAAATTTGGACCAAAAAAAAAAAAAGCTTATTTCTTTTTTTGTCCAAAATCTTATTTGTTTTTAAAAAAATTTTTATTTCTTCAATTATTTACTATATGGTATTGATAAGGGTCCACACTTTTGTGGAATATTCCGGGTCCCGAATAGGAAATGTAGTGTGTTTTAAGTATAAGGGCCGGGATATTTACCAAAAGTGTTGAAATAGGCGATATAGGTGGAACTAAGGTTTTTTGTAGGTTTTTTAATTGATAAAGGTTTTGTTTGTTCGATTTTCTTCAACCGTTGTTCAACTGAAGAGGGGACAGTTCGGTTCAAACGCAGCGATAGTTTCTGCCTAATGTGAGTTTAAAAAATCTATTTTTCAACGAAAAAATTAAAAAAAAAATTTAACCCTGACAAGTTCATAAAGAATGTTTCGTTTGTATTTGTGCTTAATCTTTTTCTTTTTTTCCTTTTTTAGCCACCTGCGTTCTTACTTTACTAAAATTTCTCAAAGCCTATAATTTGCAGGAGAATAACTTTCCAAATCCAGAGAAAATTGGACCTTTTTTCTCGAACAATTTTTTTTACATACTGTAATAAATAAATTACTGTCGTATGCGTCTAATGAAAAACAAAAACGACAAGAATTATGATTTTTTTGGGTTTGGCCCCCAAACTCGATTTTTCGAGGAAAAAAAAACGTAAAAGTAGAAAAAGGGATGCCCATTTGATCCGGAAAAAACAATTTTATTATCAAATTAACTTATTTATTTAATTAATTTAGGTCCCTAAATGTTGTATTTGATAAGCATGTTTTTTCTATCCGCCGGCTTAAGCCCCATCTTGAGCATCAGAGAAGTGTATTTTGCATCTTTTCTTATTTTTTTCTCTGATTTATTCATTATTTACTCTCAAAAAAAATCGAATATTTCTAAAATATGGAAAAAAGTTCCTTATATAATCTAAAATTCATGATTATTTGGGAAAAATTCTGAATATTCAAACAAAAATTCAAAACAGTATATTATAAGATTGAATTTAAAAAATTATCAACCAAGCCGGCGTAAGAAACTACGCAAAAACCTACGTAAGCCTCCGCAATCGCCACGCATCTGAAAAATAAAACTTTTTCTTCCTGACGTCCGGCGTTTAGGTGAAAGGCAAAGATAGTTTTTTTCAAACTTCTCAGGCAAAAGATAGGCGTTTTCGAAAAGCCAAAAATAAGGCATATTTGGAGATTATAATGAAACTATTAAAAATTAATAAAGAAACAACGAAGACATTTAAATAAAGTAAAATCATCCAAATATCAGCTAAGTTCCAGAAATAATTAGTTTGAAAATTTTGAACAAGAGGAGGAAAATTTTCAAATATTACCGAAATAGTTTCGAACAGAAAATCCCAAAATATAATCGATGATTTCAAATAGCATATAAAAAATATGTTCGAACTAAGCAAAGCAAAGTGACCATTGTATGAGTTTCTTGCGTTGATTTGAAAGAAATAAATGAATAAATTGAACGAAAATAAGGAATTTTTATAATGTTCGTAACTTATTCAAAAATTTGTCAGAATTCGAAAAGGTTAAATCGAACTCAAAATTTTCTAAAAAACGATAATTTCAAAATCCTGAATGTACAACAAGTTACTGGATTATCAAAAATTTACTTGATGGGTATACGAGCTAATTAAATAATATTTCTATTTAAAAATAGTTTTATTGACGTTTCGGTGTTTTCCATTATCAAAAGTGGAAGAATTAAAAAGATTTTTACCGTCGCAGCGAAATTGCAAGAGAAGCAATTGTATAATCTGGCTTAGTTTTTGCAAAATTAAAGCCAGATTTATTTTAATTCAACGTGATTGCAGTTTTGGATCTATTTAGAAAAACGAGACATAGAAATATCAGAATTTTATGTTTCTTTTTTGTTTAGTGTAGGTTTCTAAGGCAGAAGCGCTCCTTCGTTATTGTCTAGTTGTTTTTAATGAATAGGTTTTTTCCATTATAGAATGTTCTTAAAAAAATACAGTTTTTCTCTATCGTGTACAGTTTTTCCTGAGCACGCCTATACTGTAAAATTTTGGTTGGAAATTGAACACTTGTGAATGGCCTCATGAAGCCTGATTGTTGAAGTTGGTATTTTTAATGCTAAGGTGTAAAGTGTGTTGGGTTTTTCGCCTATGTACGACGCCCGCGCAGTCACATAGAGTTGTACACAACAGTTACAATTTTGATAAATACTTTTTTTGTGGTTTAAAATGTGGGTGAATCGACGTGTCAGTTTATGTTAAAAATATTTTAAGTTTATAAGGAGGAATGGTCTTTAAATTTATAAGAATACTTGTTAGAACATTGAGCACGCTGGCTGGTGATTTAATGAGAAGTGTAATTCAAACTCAGGTTTCGAGAATCGAGTTACGTTTTCCGTGTCTGACTTGAAAATTAGATTTTAACACTCGGTTGATTTATTGTCAAGCAAAGGAGCGGGTACGATTTTTGAGAATTTTTTATAGAATTCTAATGGCTGTTGTCTTGCTCATACTGAAGAGAAGGTGGTTTGACAGCGATATAATCACCTCAAAGCACCGGTTTATAACTGTGACTTACACCGGTTTTATATTAATATGCAGTCGGGTTCGTAGGTTCTTCTATAATTTCCTAAGTTTAAGGTATTGTCCTGCAATATATTAGTCGTGCCAAAAAAATAACCGATGAGTGTCCATACTTCCTATGTAAACCCAATTTTTATGCGAATATTAATTTTTCTAAAATATTGGTTTTGTGACCTTTTTCAAAACCACTACTATAATCGTCAACATATCTGAAAATGCCAAAACTGAACCTTTCAATCTCATTGCTAATACTTGTCAGATTTCAAACAATCACAGAATATACAGAAAACTCACTACTACAGTTGAAGCAAGAGAAGGCCAATGAAAATTCTAAAAAAAATATCTCAAAAATCACAGTACCCCGACTTGCTTGAACAAAAATACGAGCTTAAAGTCGTATTTTCAAAAGTCATGACTACGGGGCAGAAATAAAATAAGGTCCGATATGCTGAGAAACCTGAGTTTGAAAATTACACCTTCTCGATAAAATGAGAGACGAGAGAGCAGGACGGGAGTGACAAATGAATGTTGCTACAAGTATTATAAAATTTTAAAACATCACTCCGAATTATAAACTTAAAATAGTTTTTTACAACTATAAAACGGACAGCGATCATCCCCACTTAAGCCCACAAAAAAAGTATTATCAAATGTGTAAATGTGCTACAAATACGTATGTGAATGCCGCGGCGGTGTAACATAGGCGAAACCAACAACTTTCTACACTAGATTAAAGAACACCGAACTTCAAAACAATCAGTGATTCATGAGCAATTTCAAAACGTGTCAATTATCCAACAAAAATTTTAGACGTACTAGCGTTAACAGGAAACGGTACAGAGAAGAAAACTGATTTTTGCAAGAACATTTCTATAATGGAAAGACGAAACCGATAATACGAGAAGACGTTAACCACTAAAAAATTACGAAGGAGCGCTATCTGCCTTGAAAAACTACACTTAACAACAAAAGAGAACATAAAACTGAATTTCGATTCTTGTTTCTAAATAGACCAAACACGCAATCACTTGAATAAATAAATCTGGCTTTAATTTTGCGAAACTAAGGCCAGATTATCAATTGCTTCTATTCAATTTGTGCGAGGTAAAATCTTTTTATTCTCACTTTGATAATGGAAACCGAACGTCAATAAAACTATTTTCAAATAGAAAAATAATATTTATATCTCAAAAACACCAAAATGAAATAAATATATAACACAGTGAAAGTTTTCATCAAAGCCTAATCGAACGGTAAAATACGATACCACCGGAGTTAGGTAAGCCGTTGTGTTAGGCCAGTTTTCATTTTAGGGGACCGATGTCCTACGGTAGAGTTCCATTGAGGGCGCTGTACTACAGGGGCGTTGACAAGGGGCCGTTTATCAAGGGCGGTTTTATTTGACGGGGCCGTTGTTTATCGTGTAATATGGCCGTTGTACTTGGCGTGAGTAATGCGATGGTCGTGTACGATAAGCCGTTGTACGACGGCCCGACGGGGCCTAGGGCTCAAAGGCCGTTGTACGATATGGCCGTTGTCCGACGGGGGCCGTTATACGGCAAGGCCGTTGTCCGACAAGGCCGTTGTACGATACGGCCGTTGTCCCACAAAAGGCCGTTGTCCGAAAAAGGCCGTTCTACGATACCCCCGGTAGAGGGTAGTAAAGACATTTAAAAGCAAACTACATTAGTTATATTAGACACATGTATAACTTATATAGTATTTGTCTAGCAAAAAATATTTATTTACCTTTTTATAAGATCTTGCACAATATTCTACTTTATGTTTTCCATAACCAAAAGGTGATTTATTAACCCTCCATTTATCCTGGTGGATAAGTGGATCCGTATACCCTCCAAAATCAACTCCTTATTTTTGGTTCTCATTAAAAAAATTTAAACTTTTTGTACATCCCTTTAACACATTTATGATGATTTAGGATCGTTTTTTGACTTTCACATCATTTTTGAGTCATTTTTATCGTATTTGATAAAACATTAAAAATCTTTTATAAATGAAATTTGCGGATCGTCTGTCCGGTAGTTTCTACAAAAAAATAAGATTTTTCGTAATAAATTTGCCGAGATTTTTTAAGAAAGGTTTTGACTTTGAAGCGCGCTACAAAAAAAATCTCGGCAAATTTATTACGAAAAGTTTTAATTTTTTTGTAGAAACTACCGGACAGACAATCCGCAAATTTAATTTTTTAGGGATTTTTAATATTTTATCAAATACGATAAATATGACTCAAAAATGATGTGCAAGTCAAAAACTATCCTAAATCATCATAAATGTGTTAAAAGGATATGCATCGTAAAATAACTAATTGATGATATTAAATTGAAAATAACATTTACAATAGAAATTACTTTTCTGCTTATAAATTAAAAAAAATCAGGATATTACTACAAACACTAAACATTCGAAAAATTTTAAGTTTTTCTAAATGGCAATTTAAATTATGGTATTACAATCCACTCAGAGGGAACCGACGTTTTACGCAAAGTATTCGTCATCTATTCCTATCATGTTGAAGGGGTCAATCTCTGAAAGCTAATCAGAGACGCGTAATTCTCTCACGATAGAAGCGGGACCCTCTAAGTGGCAGATGTGCATGTACAAAAAAATTATTTAAAAAAACGAATAAAACCCTTATATGGAAACGATTATTTGAGTGGTTTTTATTTGTTTTGAAACTTGGACTATCCATTTGCTGATTCGCAAACATCGCACGAATATTATGGTTCCAGAAGAGAATTAGCTCAAAATTTCGAAAAAAACTTTCAACTTTTTATTTTCGTCGTACAATACTTATATTGGAACTTCCAAATTGTACGAAGTATGACGAAAATTTAAAGTTTTTTTTCGAAATTTTCAGCTGATTCTCGTTAAGACCTCAAACTATGAGAACCATTTTTCCGAGCTATTTTTAAATCGCTTCGGGAATTGTTGTTATCAATAAAGAGAAAACAAGCAAAAATCGTGAAAATTTATTAGGTCTGTTTTTTTTAGATGCCTCACATCAGTTAGATAGTTCGGAACTGGTACATACGATCTTTCTGAAATTTTGGGTCATATTATAACTTTTGATAGTGAATGGCGCTGCAGAGCCGGTTTTTTCGATTTATAATTTTTTACCGGGAATTTTCGATGTTTTTTTGGCGAAAAACCGGTAATTTCCGATAATGTCCGATAAACACTGGAAATCGAAAAAACTAGCTCTGCTACATCACGCAGCATAAAAAGTTATATAATGACCTAAAATTTCAAAAAAGATCGTATTTACCAGTTCTGAAGTATCTCACGGAGAAATATGAGGTATCTAAAAAAACCAGACCTTATTTTAAATTTGAAAAGGCGTCTTTTTGGAAAAGTATTTTTTGCAATTTTGGGAGATGAAAAATCAAATTTTTAATCGAAAAATAACCTCTAGAAACCAACCGTCACAGTAAAAACCATTTTTCTTTATTTTATTGAGAACTGTGCCTAATTCATTGGCAGCTAATTTGATAAATTCGGCATAAGAATCAATAATATTTGGCGAATGAGCCAATAATAAAATATCTACACCTCTGTATAAATCTTCAACCTCCTCAGTAACTGTGATCATTTGTTGATCAAATCCTGGTGATCTTTCGGATAAAGCGATTAATTGTTGTTCTACTGGTGGTACCGGTTTACCAGTCATTTCAGAATATTTTGGACATGTTTGAGATAAATTTCGAATTCCAAACAGAAATAAATTTTTCGATCTCAACATTCTGAAAAGGAAAAAAAATATATTTTTGGAAATTTTTTTTATATTTTTTAGTGTGCGACGCTCCACCCGTCTTCAACATCCATATCTTCTTCTACGGGCTTTTTTGGCCTTCTTTGATTTTCAACCGGAGGGGTTTCATCTCCACTTTCATCGTCACTATCTGATTCATTATCCGCTTCTTTGGTGAATATTGATTGCGTCACACCAGAAGCCTAAAATTATGCTATTTTGACAAGTTTTTACGAAATTTTTTAACAAAGCGCACCAAGAAATATCATAAAATAATCTGTAAAAACCTGTTTTTTGATCACCAATTTGTATTTAAAAATATGAAACTGGTATACCCTTAACTGGTACAAGTCTTCGTAGGTTTTTGTTAAACTCCTGCTCATATTTATGAAAGCCCAAGAGCCAGAATTTTATTTCAAAATGTTTTTAATACGTATTAGATTTCCTCGGATTATTATGGTCTTTGAAATATGAAAAATGGTATAAGTTGAAAAACTTTTGTATTCGGACGTTTTAGAATTCAAGCTTCAAAAACGCCGTTTTGAACTAATTAAGATTTGCAGCCTAACTTTTTAAGCGGACACACATTTCGTCCTGAAATAATAATTTTGCGTACCTTTGGTAAAATATCGACATATCTGACCAATCTATCTTTATCTTTTCTTCTAATAATTCTTTCAATTTCAACTAAATGTCTAGCTACTTCAAAACATGAATCGTCTTCACAAATTAAACTAAAATTGGAATCGAGTAAACCAGCTAACCATTCTTCCAATTCATCTTCAGTTGGGTCATCTCTAAAACATAACGAAAATAAAATAGTTGAAAGGATCCTTTCGTTCTTAATGTTGATTCATTAGGTCTCGAGTTCGAATCTCATTGACTGCCACATATTATATGTGACATATATTGGAAGCAGTATGTATGTACTGAGTTATTTCTGTATTAAGTATTACTAATAAACCATATTATATGGTCCATATATTATATTTGCAAACCAAATTACAAAAAAAATAAGTATTCTAATACGGTATAAGTTTTACCGTATAAGGACAAAAAAAGTTCCTGTCAACTCAGAATGGTTTAGGTAATACCCTTGTGAATTGACAAAAAGAAAAAATTTCAATTTGAACTTATAGAGCGTCTTATAAAATAAGTAAATAATTTTAAATTTATTAATTGAAAAGTTTTTGCAAAAAAAAGGGGAAAATACTCTAAAAATATGGCTTTTCAAAGAACCACAAGAAATTTACGGTTTTTCTATACAAGTATTTTTAAATAAACTAGAAAAGTTTTTATCAATAATTTCTCTTTATGTCTCACTTTTCAAAAACCTTCTTAATAAAGTTTTAAGGGGGTGGTTTCCGGTGAAAAAAAAATTAACTAAAGTTAAAAATTTGTACCTTTACTTATTTGACCCAGAAAAACGATTAGTCATGGTCTTACGGTCCTCTGAAAATAGGTTCTCCCTAGAGACTGGCAAAGTAGTTGATATCAGTGATTTTTAATATTTATAGTAATCTTACAGTTCATGGAGATTTTGTTTTGTTTCCGGTTTACTGGTAACTGGATATATATTATAAAGGCGTTTTCAGAATAAAATTTGATAAAAAATCGAAACTCGTTTTTTTTCTCCAGAAATTCATCAAAATTATAGTTCAATCAATTAATGTATAGACAATCGTAATGTAAGGATGAACAAACATTTAGTTTCCGGCTGATTTAAAAAAAATAGGCGCACCGAGATTCGAGTGTATCAGAAAATTACATTCCGGTTTTATCAGGTGAACCGGATGCCATATCAAATTTTTCCATTGAGTTTTTTTACTTGGCAGTTTATTACAAAAAACTGTTTTTTGATATCATCTACGGTTTTCCAGTAATCGTCATGAGAATGGTGATGCCCTTTAAAAAACGGCCTTGGTCAAAAAGTAAATGCAAAATTTTTCAAAATATTTTTTATAGCGGAAACTACTGGTCAACTTATCAATAAAATTGTTGTTTTGGTAAAAATTAATAATGCCCATTAATATCTATACGTTTTTTAAGTCGAAAAATTCAACTCACTTCAAAGCTAAAGCTATAGGTTCGGGCATCCACTCTCTAACTGCTTTATCTTGGGGGTTATGTTGAATTTGTAAATCTAGCGCCGTCCACCCCTTTAAAAGAATTTCAATAACTTGCATGCGCGTTACATCCCAATCAATAGCTTCTGAGGTCTCCATTTAATCCTATCTAATAAAACAAGGTCAGAGAAGAAATTGTAAAGATCAATAATTTATTAATATATTCGGCTAATAGAAAGTATAATAATTAATTCAAGACACACTTAGGGGGGGCTTGGGGGTCCCCCACATAAGCGTGCAAACACATAATATAATCTCCTAAACAACCATACAATTTGGGGGGTTTCCATTTAGTCCTATCTAATAAAACAAGGTTAGAGAAGAAATTGTAAAGATCAATAATTTATTAATATATTCGGCTAACAGAAAGTATAATAATTAAGAAAGTTTGATATACTTTGAATATACAGTAAAATAATTTTTATGAATATCTCAAAAACGAAATGAGCTACAGTGCAGTTGATGTGAAGCGTATTCAAAACATAGATGATCTGCACTTTATAGGAAAAACATAACGGGGATACGCCATGGCGCGCCACACGGTGGTCCACTGTAGTCAGAATCGTAAATGGTCTTTTAACTTCGTTCAAATTGGCTGAAATTTCGGCTGTGACTTTTTAATCAAAAATAAATGGATTTGAGCCCAGCCAGAATTTTTCATTTCTAGGCTTTTAATTGGCTAAAATTCATTTTTCATATTTAGGTAAAATAAGTTACACGAGCGTCTTTTTCTTGTTTAGACGATTCGGAATAACCCAAAATGTCTTGAAAAAATGGGCCAATCAGAAGCCTGGAAATGAAAAATTCTGGCTGGGCTCAAATCGATTTATTTTTTATTAAAAAGTCATAGCCAAAATTTCAGCCAATTTGAACGAAGTTGAAGGGCCATTTACGATTCTGACTACAGTGGACCACCATGTGGCGTATCCCCATTATGTTTTTTCTATAAAGTGCAGATCATCTATGTTTTGAATACGCTTTACATCAACTGCACAGTAGAAAGTGCGAAACCAAGCAAATTGAAATCAGTTGTTTCATATTATACAGTATATCTTTTGTATAGAGCACTTTATTTGTGAGTTTCAGACCATATCTGTAGGGAACGATGTAAATGCTTTGGTCGATTTTATTTTAGGTTAACCCAGTTGAATTTCGGCTAGGATAGCTAGACAAAATATTGACAAACGGTTTTCTGCATTGAGAAAAAATAAAGTAAAAAAAAATGAGCTTCCGAGGTTGATCACGTGACCGGAAATTTGTCATGGACATTGCTCAGAATCACACAATTAACCGGTTTTTTGCGATTTACCGGTAAACCAGTCATCACCAGAAAAAAGGAAAAACAATTTCACCATTTCAAATTCCGTCAAAATTCAGATGCAAAAAAAAATCGCTTGTCGCTATCTTGTCTGGTTCTCTCAGAACATATACTCCTTGGCCGGACCTATAAAAAGTGACCTTAATATTTTGAAATTGCAGCACAGACAGTCAAAGTAACTTAAGTTGAGGGAAACAGATTTTTTGTATTTTACAGCTAACAAAAATAACTAACAGATTTTGTCTTATGCTTTACCGGTTTAATGGTTATCAGAGAAACCCGGTATTTTTAGGGGTGAAATAAGTGGTTATAACTCCAATAGATGTCAAAACGAATGACGCCATTAGTTTTATTTTGCAAAGTTACCTCAAATGTTTTTCCAAAATATTCCTGTGGTATACTACTGTGGTTTTTCTCTAAGCGGACAATTTGCGAAATCCGGTTTTGTCCGCTTAGACTCACACTATTTCGGGTTTTCATAAAAAATGCGTAGGTTTTGCCGGTTTTGTCCGCTTAGACAAAAACCGCAGTACTAAGGTGTACCTACTACGTTTTTGGTCTACGGAGACCAATATAGACAAAGCATTTGGAAAATTTGAGCTTTCTGTTTGGTTTAGGCAAAATCGACCTTCAACCTGGTCTGATCGCCTTGCGAACATAAAATTTTTAAAAATAGCTAAAGCGAAAAAATTCTATATTTTCAAAATAATTAAAAAGAATACAGTAGATTGCGTTTAGTAGGACGATCTGATTTCGCTTCTGCGTCCTGATAACTGGCAAACTTTTGGAAAAGCCGTCCGTCCTAATAACGTACCTGGCAAGCTATTTGAAAAAAAGTGCGTCCTAAGTGTCCGTCCGACTAAACGCACTCTACTGTATTAAAATATAAATGTATTGCAATTGCTTTTGAAATTATCTCACGAAATTACATCTTAAAACAGATTTGCAGCATGCGGTTCAATTGATAGACAACGTTAGATGTTGAAGGTTGTTTTTTGTACTAAAGGTTTTTTGCATTCAACTCGCGCTTAAAAAGGTTTGAAACTGAAGATTTTCTTGTTATTTCATTGCTAGGGTGCGCAGCAGGAACCCTACAGATCTAAAGAAAACCGTTCATGAAAATTCCTCTGCGATCCGGGGGTATCGCCACCAAAAACAACGATTCCAAGCAAAAAATTTTTTTGGCCTTTTGGTTGGTTTATGTTGACAAAAAAATGCGTAGGCGGAACAATTCAAAAAGTCCTATTTATAAAGTTGATTTTATTCTTTAGTGAGAACCATCCACTGTCACGCGCTGCTCTGTAAAGGCCGATATAATATTTAAACCGGCTTTTCCCTGGTCAAAAAGCCGAAAAAATCTCAAAAAATTTTTATATTCCCGATTTTTTCACAGTTTTTGTCTCATTTTTCGTTTAAAACTTAGAATGTTGACCGCTTCGCACCCTATTTATTGCACTTTAACTATATTTTTAGTGAATTTTTGAAAAAAAATCAAAACTTATAAATTTAATACACTGTACTTAAAAGCCTTGATAACAGATTTTCGGTTAACCGGATGGGGTGATACCGGAAACAATTTCTGCGGAGACAATCTTTAGTTGCCAGTTGAATGCAAAAAAAATCTCGATATCGCTTATGGTTTTCTCGTAATTGTCATATAATAATGGCACCTTTGATAACAAAAACTACCTTAACTTTTCCACGGAAATTAATGGCAAACATTTATACAACTGTAAAAATTCACTTGAAATGTCTCTAGTAGAACGATCCGGTTTCAGCTTTTGCGTCCAAAGACGCGGGGGCAAACTTCCGAGAAAAAAAAGGCGCGTCCTTATAATTTCCCTGGCAAACTTCACGAAAAAAAGGGCGCCCTAAGAAAAAAGAATCAAAAACAAGATTTTTACAATTGTATAATTATAACGCTAAAATTTTTGAAAAAATTACCATTTCAACTGATATGACGTTTTTTTGAGGCAATTTTTTTAGTAATACTAGTGACATTTCCTGTAAAATTGTATCAATAATAAATTAAATATTTGATTTATTTCTAGATAATGTTTTTTATTCTAGCTAGTAGTTAATTAATAGCACCAATGTTTTAAAGTAGAACTGCACAGCTGCTACGAAATACGCATAATTGAACAATCGTTTTTTAAAACCTCAGTTGCATATACTTTTCGCCAGCATCAGAATAACCAACTTTTTCGTAAATTTCATATTATTCGGAGAACATTCTAGAGTGGTCTGAAAGAAAATAAGTGAGAAAATATATTTTAAAATTTTTTTGGTTTATTTTTTAAAATATTTTTATTTTTTTTTAATTTTTCAAAATATTTTTAAATTTTTTTTTGTTTTTAATTTTTTAAAATATTTTAAAAGGTTTTTTACCTTATAAACTCCAAGTTCTTTCGAAAGTCTAGTACAAACTGAAACCAAAATTCTACCCAATCCAGTTTCCTCTGGTGCTTTCATCAACGACAACCTATGAATATTTATTTAATCGCATATTAGACGTATTTTTGCAAATAACGCTTTCACTAGTGCCAAATTTACATTTTTTGTAAAATTTATAAATAATTGAAAATGTACAGCCTGAGTTTTCTCGTTTACTGTTTTTTTATTCCGCAAAAATACTCGATGGTGATTGGTCAATATCCGAAATATCTGTATCTGATTGGTTCATTTTTGCGGAATAAAAAAACGCAGTAAACTCAGGCTGTAAAGATTTCAATTGCCTCAAATTTGAGGAGATAGTTCTTAACTGGCACATACGATATTTCTGAAAATTTGGCTCATAGTCATACACGGGCGAACTATCTTCAAAATTAACACGACATAAACACTGTTAAATGTGTGAAATTTTTATTCATTTTTAAGGGGTCGTTTTTTCCATTTTCGATATAGGCACCTACTTCTCGAAATTTGCCGAAAATCTCCGAATTTCAGTCGTTTTGTCCATATATACGCAGTCCTAATAGACACATTTGACAGTAATTATTTAGGTTTATGGGGTGAAACCGTCTCGAAAAAATTGATTCTGGTAATGAAAAAAAATTGCGCCACCTAGTGTTCACAATTTGGGTATTAAAAACAGTCGTTTTGGCGTGGTAACGTACTTTACTTCGTACGTTTTAATGATGTAAATTTATTTGACCCAGACCTCTCCAGACCAAATTTCTACTCATGAATTATGATATAACTTTTTCAAGTTGAGTCTAGCTACAGAGCCGTTTTTCGGACGAGAATTGATACATTATCAGCAGGTTTTCACTTACATTCAATAATATAATTAAAAGATACTAAAATTGTGTAATATGACCTTTTTGAGTTAAATTACATTTTTGACAATTTGATAACATTTTTAGGGAAATTCAGGACTAATGCCATGTTTTTATTCAATGTCAATTGTACAAAATCTTGAAAAATGAGCTCATGCGGTTTTAGTAAAAATTATTGGAGCGGTTTTAAGAAACCTATAATTTTCTGCCAACTACCGGTGAAAACGGCTCGACAGTAGCACCTAGCTTGAAATTTTACTTTATGATCCAAATTGATGATCATCAAATATTTCAAAAAGATCGTATGTGCCAGTTCTGATCTCACCGAGATAAATACCCTTCTAAAAAATCGAAACAGACCTTATTCTCGGGTATATAGTAATTCGCAGAAAATGTAATTCGCCGAAAAATCGGAAATTTCGATTTTTCAAATATAAAGACAATTTTAACTTAAAAATCGTCTTGGCCATCTTTTTCAGTGGTGAATTTCATCGTAAAACCCAATATTTCATGATTTTATGTCGAAGATTATTAGAGTTGAGGCTAAAAACTCACTTTTTATGAAAAAAAATGCCTTTTTGGAAAAACTTCTGGAATAAACTATTAAGAAATTATGTTTTGCATCTTACCATATTAAAATTTGGCACTGGAAATGATGAGCAGAAAAATTTTTTACAAAAAGTTGTCTTTATATTTGAAAAGTTGAAATTTTTCGACGAATTACATTTTCTGCGAATTACTACACGGATANNTAATTTGAATGGTCAAACTGCCCTTTTAAACATACGCTAGCAGGACTTTTTGACCCAAACCAATTCTACCAACCTGTCCGTTTAACTACACTTTACCCTTATTCCCAAAACAAAATAATTGTATTTACCTCTTCAACACGTCCTTTGAGCGCACATTCTCTAATGAATTTTTGTTCTAGAATTAAAGTTGCGGTTCCAATAATTTTATCCGCCTGATTTTTATCTGCTACAACTATTACGTAATAACATTTTGATTCTTTCATACTATTGAATCGTTTTTCAAATCGCTCAGTATCAATTTCGCCCACTTTGGTCAACTGGGATAAAATTTCCAAAAATCCAAATTGATTGTCATCGATTTTCAACGGACGGAGGATTAAATGGGGAGGGAGGGTTAAATCGGAGTGGTCGATTTTGGTCAAAATTTTAGGGTCAAAAAGGTCAGACGATTCCATATTTCTGAAGTAATACAAAATTTTAGATTACAAGATTATATCTAAATTAGCGATTTGACAGAAAAACATTGAACAAAATAGAATCATTTTACAGGATTTTCTTTCGAAATAACAGTGTGTCAATAGAAAAAAACTTTTCAAAGGTTTTTGCTTTGACCGCGATTAAATTGTAAAATATTCGAAAAAATATAAAAAAATTGATATTAAATTCGAGATAATAATCCGATAAAATAATAGAAAATTACCCAAAGAGAAATGACTCATTCATTTGAAACCGGATATTTTTGGTGTAAAATCTCAAATAAACATTTTTCAGGAAAGCAAAAATAAAGAGTTCTAAAAATCATGATTCGGAATCATTAATTATAAACCGCTCAGCTTATATGATTTAAAATTTAACATAATTTATAGCATGACATGGCAAAAAATTTATGGGTTAAAATTGAAAAAAAAACTAATTTTTGTTATGGTGGCTTTTAGGTAAAAAAAGTTTCCATGTCAATTTTCTTATTTTTCTGATAAAGATTTAAATTCTAATCAGATTTAAGTTCGATTGAAGAAATCTTGGATGCAATCTCATTGGCTAGAGTTAATGTTGCAGAAGCAATTATTTGTCTTTTGAGTAAATTTAATTTTTCTCCTTTCATATTTCTCAGTACTCCGCCTGCTTCAGTTACAATCAAACCAGATGCTGCAATATCCCAGATATGAAATCCAGCTCCAAAATAACCATCACCCTGTTTCATGGTTAAATTTGAAAAACGTAAATAATCTGAAGCAACTCTGAAACAACCAAAAAAATCACCGTTTAATAATGCTTATTTTTTGAAATTTTATAATTTTTTTTAATTTGATGTGAGTCTGATATATGGTGGATAACGGCAATAAGCGACACCATTGCCCGAACCCTCGTGTTCAGCCTATAAGCCTCACCCACTGTATATCATACTATTATCAAATTAAAAAATTCGAGAAAATTTGAAAAACAATTGAAGTTTTTTTTTAAACATTGAAAAGCAAATTTATTTTTGTTTATGAGTAACAGATTTAAAACGTGTATTAAAATTTTTATTCGACTCACGGAAAGCTTAAATATTTTCAATTTTTTTAATTGGAATCTTTAGCACCAAAAATTGAAAAATCTGTTCGAGAATTTTTGCTGGAAATTTTTATAAAAATTTTTTTCACTGCATTTGCAGAAATCAAATAATTTGAATTAAATGAATATTGATTTCAATCGAGTTATTGATATGCAAAAATGAAGCATGAATAAAAGGGTTTTTAAGGGAAAGTTTTTGCTGTGATGATCACATTTTTTTTTCAATAATTTAAAAACTTTTATTCAAGATTTTTAAAGTAAAATTCAATAATTATTGCAATCAGTCACAAGCTATTTGCCAAGTGACCGAAAAACATGTACGTTTTTTCACAAGTTGAATAAATCAAATTTTTTTGTTATTTTCTCAATTTCCAGATTTTCTAGACCAACTTGGTTTGTCAAAAATTAAGTTTTCTTTGCCTCACCAAAATAAATCCAAAGTGACTTGAAAAAAAGTTACCTTTTTTGTTTGTCAAATATCGAACCCACTTCACCCTTATTTCGATGCCGGTTCTTGATCACTATCTTGATATTTTCGAGTGAAATTTGTTTAAAAAGGTAAATAAGCTATTTTTTGTAATTCTATTATTCTGATGAAAATAGAATGCCGTTAAGAAGCATGATTTCGAAATGTATTCGATCGGGAGGTCACATGGAGTTTTAAGTATACAAACTCAGCGTGCGAGTACAAAAATGACCTTTTAGTTTCTACGAAAGTACGGGCCGTAAAACTATTTGAATACTGAAGCTTCGAGGTCATCTGATGTAGGTGAAATTGGCTCGAACTTGGTGTTATTTAAGGTAAAACGGCAAAAATAGACCAGCTCAGATTTTATTTATTTTTGGAGCACTTTTAGTTTCTGTGCTGAAATTGACCAAAAAAATTATGTTTTGTCATTAGAATTTTTCGAAAAATTTTTGCCTATCATTTGTCTTGAACTTATTTCGAAAATTTTAAGTCAAAGGATCTATCGTTTGCAATTTCAAAAAACCTTTTTGAACACTTTCCTGGTGAAATTTTTTTCGCATAGACAATTATTATTTATGATTTTCTAGTTATATCCGAAAATGAGCTACCGTAGGCAAAAAAAGTTTTGTCGGGCCTACCTTAGTGTAGTGTCAACAAAAACTTTCGGAAATTTTTATACATTTTTGTACACTAGATTAATTATGCCAAAAAATAGAATGGTCATGATCTGACAGTGATCCTATTTACCGTTTTAGCGCTAGAGAGTTATGAACGTGTTCAGTTTTCTGATAAGGTACGCATCGGATTATGTCCAAATTTTTCAGAATAATGCCGTCTTTGCGGATATCACTTTTTCTGGAAACCACCCTAATAATGGTCAGACATAGTAGATAGCCAATCTGAGATATGGCTGCCGCGTTAAATCATCTACTTTAAAACAACACACTTATTTTTTTTATCTAGACCCGATGTCTGTAATTATTTCTTGGAGCCAAAAAATCATTTTCTGGAAATTAAACCATTTCCTGACCTCTGGCTACTAGACACATAGCACAGGCTGTAGAGCCGATGAATCTGATTCCCCTACAAGGGTTCATTGCAACATCAAACAGATTGTTTCGAACAATCTCTAACCTGCTAGCATCTCTACTAGAGCTAAATCTTTTATGGGATTGAAAAGTCATAATTTTTGGCAAAGTTTAATAACGGACTTTTGGATACGTCAAACATAATTACGGCATTTTGCCAACACCGAAATGATTTAAACGGACAGGTAGAAGTCGCTTGCATGTCCATCTAAAATTGCAGGAGAAAATTTCTACTAAACTTTGATAATTTTTAAAAAAATATTTGAGACATCTCAAAAACCAGATGATAGGCTCTTATAATTAAATTTCAAGTTTTCAAAAAATATTTGAAGTGTTGAAACTTACAAAACTTAATTTCAAAGACCTGAAAGATGCTCACGCGAAACGTTGTTTAATAAATTTGAAATAGTGTGCAGCATGTATGATTTTTGCTCCTCTTTTTCCAATTTGGCTAAATCTGAATTCCACCGTTTTGATTGGTTAAATCTGGAAAAGACGTAGGTTTTTGCCAAAATTTATCGTTCTCATCGATGAGAACGATCAATTTTGGCAAATACCTATGTCTTTTCCAGATTTAACCAATCAAAACGGTGGAATTCAGATTTAGCCAAACTGAAAAAAGAGGAGCAAAAATCATACACTCTGTATTTTCAAAAAATAATTTTAACTCAATTTTTTTAGACTTTTTGACCATCCCACCCAGAAAGTAAAAGAGATTTTGAAATAGAAGTTGTTTGATTGACACTGATCTTATTTTGATTCAAAAACGCTCCCGAGTTAATTTTGGCATGAAACATTTCATCCAAAATTGGGTTGAAAACAACGGAACATTGAACTTTTTTATTGATAGAAAAGCCTATACAAACAGCAACATACGGAAACCCATGAACAAAATTTGTCGTACCATCAACAGGGTCAATTATCCATCTGAATTTTGTTTGTCAATTATACAGCGCGAGTTTTATTGAGTGAAGCTGTGAAAATGGAAGCTCATTAAGAGGGTACTGGTCGCTGGAATTTAATTTTATCGATAAAAAATTAGCCATACAGGGCTCTCAGAATACTATTCAGATTAGCCATCTTGTAGAATTATCCTTTAGCTTGTGGAAAATAAATCTACTAGGAGTAATAAATTTTTTTTTGTATGCATACACTCCTTCGCACATAAGCGACACAAGAGGACCTAAGCCAAAATGGTAAAACTATCTCCTCCCAGGTTTTATGTCGAAATTATTTGCAATTTTAACATAACTTGTGAAAGTGGTGGGCCAAACTTAATCTCGGTCAAAATTTCTAATTTCGCTCTATTTTTTCTAGAATATGTAGAAAACCACCGGTTTTTGGCAATTATCCGTCGGAAAAACTATCTCCTCCTAGGAAAACTTTTTAAATTCATTCAATTTCTTTTCTAAGCTAGCCCATACAAATACGAACAATAAACTCGGTTATTTTTTTGGATTTCAACCTAAAACTCGAAATATGATTTTTTTAAGGACCCACAAGAAAAATTTTGAAAAAAAAGTGCCTCGATTTTTTCTAAGTAGGCTCAAAAGAAAGCCGATGAAACACTGATCAACAAGTTGGCTTACGTCAAGATTATATTTTGACGTTTAAGTTGTTAAATTAAAGCAAACGTAATTATTTTAGTTCATTTTGAAAAAAATACTTAAAAAAATCGAAAAAACGGCAAAAAATTTCGAAAAATTTTTTTTGATGATTTCATCGGTAGTACACTTTGTTATCACCCCACGTCATTTTGGAGCATTTATAATGCCCCTAAGGCCTCATAAAACCAGCGACCAGTACCCCCTTATGAGGGTGGTCGTCATGATTTATATGATAACCTGTTATGATGGAAAATTATATTTATATTTTTGAAATGTCCTTGAAAACCTCGACAAAATGCAATTATAAAAAATTTCAAAAAACCACATTCGGCAAACTTTCGGAAATTTTTAACCCGACTTCAAACTTTCACCGCCGCTAGAAAAAAACTGGGAGTCGGTACCACAAAGATTTTGACGCTTTTAATGAGACTATTTTCAAGTTTTTATTACATACGGTTGAACTTTAACAAACCTTTGAAAAAGCCTCTCATGCCGACGGGTACCCCCTTAATGATTAATTTACTTGTAATCTGAAACATAAAGTTAACAATGAAAACATACTCACGTCGGGCTATCAGTAAACTCAACTGCAATACCAGATGCAGTTGATTCTTCACCAATAAATTTATGATCGGGATAATTACTTTTGACCGATTCAATTATTACTTTTTCAACTTGTTTGTCAGTCTCTACAAAAATTAACAAAAAATGACATTGAAGTAAATCGGTGAAATGAGATATTTTTCAGTCTTGTTTTTACTAACTACCATTACAGTGAAGTCCGTCTAACAGGACGCACCATATCAATATTAAAAGTACTGTCAAGCAAAAAGTACTAGACTGTACCAAAAAATAATGGCCTTGATATGATACATACGTATGCGTACTATCTTTCGTGCTTTTTATGCTAAAATAAGTACTTTTCGCTGGACAGTACTTTAATATTGATATGGTGCGTCTGTTAGACGGACTCTACTGCAAGTATTTTAAGGAGAGTGTGCCGCTTGAACTTTTTGCGCTTTTAGGGGGGAATAAAAACTTCTTAGTCGCTCACGAAAGAAGTCGAAGCGACGCCAAAAAATATATTTTTTGAATGTTTTTGTATTGTGAAACTCGACATTTTGGAATTAACACAAAAAATTACACATGGACCTCCTCACAAAAGCAGATAAAGGCTATTTTTTGTCCGTTTCAATAATAATACTGAATGATTCTTTTATTTTTGTCTGATTATATTTTACTAGCGGTACACCACGTTTTACCGGAATCATTTTTTATTGCATTTTTATAGGCGTGTAAATTTTATACTTGAAAAAAAATTGATGACTATAAATTGTTTTGTTTCAAATAAAATATATTTTTTGGAAATTGGATATTTCAAAATAAAAATCTCCTACAGTAATTTATTTATTCGTTTTACAGCAACGTTTCGCTATTCACTTGCATTTTCTAAGCTAATTTTGTAGAACAGAAGTTACAAAAGTACACAGGATACATACAGTATGTAAAAAAATTGTTCGAGATCAAAAGTTCCAATTTTTTCTGGATTGAAAATAATTTTCCTGCAAATTATAGGCTTTGATCCAGAGAAATTTCCCTTGTTGTTCTCGAAAAAAAATTTTACAACTGTATCTAGAATTTCATACTGTAATTTTCGGAAATTTTTTGCATTCATATATAATTATTATCGTTTTAAAAACTGTCACTTATTTCTACTTGCCAGTGAAAAAAGGATAAAAATTAGCAAGATTATTCAAAATAATAATTTATTTTTTGAAAAAAAAACAAATTTCCTTTTTTAATTTTTATGTTAATTCTCTCCTGTCACAAGATCAACATTTGAATCCTTTGCTTGTATAGTTTTCTCACTATTATTGAAAGCAACTTTTACAATGTCCCCGCACGACTTTGCCAACTCTTTCATAAACTCATAAATTTCATCTATATTTTCCATAATGCTAAATATATAAATTCCATCAAAAAATGTCAATTTTTTTCAACTCAATTGAACTTTGAAATATAAAAAAAAATAAAAATGTTGAATGAAGATTTTTTATTTAGAGACAGTAAATAATTAATAGACATGACATTTTGAAAATATATTTATTTCACTCGTGCGAGTGCCTGAACTATGTGTTGAATAACAAATCTTCATAATTAAAAATTGAATTTCCACCAAAAATAGCACCAGTAATCAAGATAGGCTATTTTTCATTATTATTTTTTCTTAGATAGTTTTTCTAGCTCACCCCATCTATTGACCACGTGGCATTTTTAACGAACAAAAAAATAATTGCGAACTTAATGTTGCCCGTTCGAGGCTATTTTTTGGCATCTAGTTCAACTTTTCGCAGGATTTTTTTCAGCAAATTTCTAAAATAATATATGAAAAAAGCTTATAACTGTAATTTGAGGACATCCAAGGAGTCATATGACAAAAAATTAATTTTCAAACATTTTATCTTGATAAACTACCAGGTAGGTATGGTCACAGGTCCTTTCTTAAAACACTGTATTTTGACTCCTTGGGAGGTGTCAAATTTCCGAAAAATTTATGACGAAAAGTTATATTATATCATAATTTATATGCCGAAAAAATGCCTCGAAGGATGTGTCGTTTTCTCAAAAAAACATTTTTGACGGTCAATTACCATTATGAGCATGTTTAGTAAAAACTATTTATTGATAAGCTTTCGATTTATTATAATCATTTTCAAATCACGTTTTTTTTCGAGTGAGAGAATAAAAAAGAATCTTTCGCAGAATTGCAGTAAAAGTTAATGATCCATACGAACAAGTCGAATAGTAGGCCACTAATTACCCAATTTCGAAGCCTACTATTGCCAAACTTTTACTGCAATTCTGCGAAAGATTCTTTTTTATTCTCTCACTCGAAAAAAAACGTGATTTGAAAATGATTATAATAAATCGAAAGCTTATCAATAAATAGTTTTTACTAAACATGCTCCTATATTATATCTCGAAAAACCAAGAATAATTACCATTATTAAGGGTCATCCATGAAAAAATGGCATGTAGTCAAAGCCTGGGGTGAACTAACAAAAGACTACCTTAATTATTTTTTCTTGATTAGATATACAATTATCCACTGGCAATGTGAGGTAGCTCATTTTCTACAGCTTCTTTCAAGGTCACTTTCTTTGGTGAAATAATGGAAGAAAAAAACCAATAAGTTTATTCAACACTTCCCCCCACAGCATGTTTTGGCTTCTAGTAAGGATACAAAGCTCAACCTTTTACGCGCATTTTCCATCTGAATAAAACGAATATTTTTTTTAATTCTACAAAATACGAAAGTAGGGTTCAAATGATGAAATCAAAATTTATTTTTTTAAATCAAAGGAAAATTGAAACCTGGTTGATTTTCACCCATAATTTTTTTGATATATTGTTCTGAATTATAAAGCAATAAATGTCTATCTTATGGTAACGTTTTTACTTTAGTAGATTAATCTTCATGCTAAATACTTAAAATTGCCAAACGAAAAATTAAAATATTTTGGTTTTTCAGACATACGAATTATATTTTTATTTCGAACTTAGTTCGTGTTTATTTTGAAGTTTGGGCTTCTCACACTGAATATGGCTGTTTAGCCGAAAGGTCAAAATAAACACGAACTATGTTCGAAATAAAAATATAAAAGTGAGTTTTTAATTCAAACAAACAATTTATCAGATATGTGAATTTATACAGCAGTTATCTCAGATACAATGATTTTAGCTGCCTAACCAATAGATGCCATGAAAATTAACGCAAGTTTGAACTTTTTTTACAAGCGGCGTCCGAAACACCGTTTTTCAGAAAAATGATGATATTGAGCACCATAATGATTTATCTCAAAAAGTTTACTTATATACCTTAAGTATAATTGAGATAATTTAACGTTAATTGAAATTAAATACTGTACTAAATATTGTAATTGAATCTGTTTTTCAAAATTTTCGTTTTATTATGAGAAACGCACAGAATGTAATTGTAATTTTACTGGCCGCTATCGGTTGTGCGACTTCTTGCTGATTAGCAAGTTAACTTGATAGAAAATTTAGATTCAGTGATATAAATTAAAAGACTTGAAAGTTTAAACTTATTAAAAGAAACTGATTATAAAAATTTTACTTGACCAAAATTATCCAGATTTTTTCTAAAATAAATAAAAAATGAAAACATATCGTAAATTTATGATTAAAATTGGCTTACCTTGTTTTCTGTCGAAACTTTTTTATCGGTCTTATCGGATGATTGAATATCCCACATTTTTTTATATTCTCCATTTAATTGTAATAAGTTTGAATGAGATCCGACCTCTACAGCTTTTCCTTCTTTTAAAACTATTATTTTGTCAGAATCAACAATAGTACTCAAACGATGAGCGATTACCAATAAAGACTTATCTGCAGTTGCTTTTGACAGTGATTCTAAAATTCGCTAAAAGAATATCTTAGAATTTTTATTTTATTTTTAATAAAATTCAATTGTTTAAAAGCCCAAATTTTTGCGGGTCCGAACCCTAGTCATATTACATAATAAAAATAGTACGTTATAATTTGTTAATATTTTAAGTCGTGTTGAATTTTCCTTTAATATGCAATTGCATTTGTATTATCAGTCATAATTTATGACCTCATACGGGTCATTTTTAAATTTGACCCTTTGGTGTCATATTACAAAATTTGGCCCCGAAAATATATATCGATAACGGGGCCCTCTGGTCGTTTTTTGCCACTTTTTCAGCCAAAATTTGTATATGATTCGGCTATTGAAAACGACACATTTGATTTATTTTTTCGATAGCTCACACTAAGCACAAATATCTAGTGAATAATAAAATAATAATAAATTGGACAGAATCGGACCATTTTTTGTTTTTTTCTGAGATGACTGAAATTTTTTTATTATCAGTTTTTGTTAAGAAAATTGAAAACAATGCCTTGATTTGGACCATTCTTTTCAACTTATTTTTCTTGAAATATTTTTGCTCAGTTTGAGATATCTAATAACTCAATCAGATAAGTCGTTTTGAAAAGCCGAATAATTTTAAAATGTAGGCTGAAAAAGTGGCAAAAAACGACCAGAGGGCCCCGTAATTGATATAACAGAAAAATTAAAAGTCAAAAAGTAAAAAAAAATCAAGTTCAATAATCGAACGTTTTATCAAAAGAAATTGTAAAAATGAAAGATTTATTAATTTAAAAATTAATATCCTTGAAAAATTGTTTCAAAATTTTTTTTTCGAATTTCCAATTGTTTTGAAAATCAATCTTTCGAATTTTTTTCTTTTCATTTTTAAACGGTCGGGGGTCTTTTCTAGAAGACGGTTTGTCAGAAAGACCTGAATTTTAGAGAATACAGTAACTATCAACATTTGAGGTTGAGGGTGGAAAAATTTTAAGTCAGCTGTTCTAGAATTTCGAAATACTGTGTAACCAAATTATTTTTTAAAAACATGTTTATTTTTGGACTTTTATATCAATTTCCTTCAAACTTTGCCCAAAACTTCAAATCACTCGTCCTTTCATCCCTGTAAAATTTATTTTTTGCCTATTATTCTAGAGAATTTGATTTTTGTCATACCGGAAGTTAATTTTTCCAAATTTCAGATTTTTTTCTTCTTTAAATATCTTCAAAGTGAGGTCAAAAGAAAGATATTGTGCTACTGAACACAAAAGTCTGAGAAACTAATTTTATATTTTCAATATCTTGAGGTCGAAAAACCAAAAATACAAAAATCTGGCTAAAATCAAATTTTCTAGAATTCCAATAAATCTGAAATTTTCGAATAAAATTGATTACTCATTACATGCATTTACAGATTTCCCATTGGTTAAACATTTTCTGACTCATTTTGATAAACCGAAGCTTCTAAAAAAGCCATAAGAAAAAATGCTGGAAAAAATACCCGAGACCTTATAAACGCATCCAAATTTATCGTACCTGTTCTGTCATAGAATCCAAACTACTTGTGGCTTCATCATAAATAACAATTTTTGGATTTTTCAAAAAACATCTCGCAATGGCCAATCTTTGTTTTTCACCTCCAGATAATTTTGTCCCTCTTTCACCAACTATAGTGTCGTATCCATCTTGCATACCAATAATCGAATTGTTCAAATCTGCGACTTTAGCGGCTTCGTAAATTTCTTCTGGGCTAGCGTTCAGGTTCCCGTATTTTATATTGTTATAAATTGTATCGTTGAAAAGTACTAAATAAAAAAAAGTTTTATAAGAATTAAAACTCATACATAAAACGCTAAAATTTTTCAACAATTAATGGTCGGACAAAAAACAATGAATTTCTCCATAAAAAATAAAGGGTTTGAATTTAATTCGAAAATTTTTAGAAAATTAAATATTTATCAAAAAACTTTAAATTTTTTTTTCAATCAAAATCAAATTCAAAATGTTTTAAACAAAGGTGCAAAAATCTGAATTTAATTTAAAAAAGATAGGTTTCCACTAGTATTTGTCCATAAGAAACAAGGGGTTTGAGTTTGATAAATCAAAAGAATTTTAAATTAACTTTCATCAAAAAAGCTTCAAAAATTTAAATTAATTAATTTTAAAAAATTTGGGAGAAATGAATATTTTTTTCAATTTTAATTTTTAGATTTTTTAAAGAAATTTTAATTTTTTCAAATAAACCAGTTTCTAAATAGAACTTACCACAATCTTGAGGAACGACGCCAATTAAGTCTCTTATGGATGATAATTGACAGTCTCTGAGATCGTGATTGTTAATCAAAATTTGACCTTGATCAGGATCGTAAAATCGGAACAAAAGTTTTGCCAGGGTCGATTTTCCCGATCCACTTCCACCAACAATAGCTACACGCTCACCAGTTTTGATATCAAAATCGATGCCATTCAAAACTGAATTATGTTTTTTTAATAATTGTCGAACAAAATTTAAATTATTTAAAATCTATGAAATACAGAGGCGGGGCCAATATCGCCGAATTTGCCGAAATTGTTTGGCAAAAAACCTACGCAATTTGACAAAAAAACTTCCTGCGATATCGAAAATTATCCCTGCTGCGCCTTTCTGGGCAAGCTTCATGTTATAAAAGGCGCGTTTGTCCAGAAAGACGCAGCAGGGATAATTTTCGATATAGGCCCCCAGTACAAAGGGGGTGCCCAATATCGCTGAAATTTTTTGGCAAAAAACTTTCGGCGATATTTGGCCCTCTCTGTGATATTGCTTTTTGGCAAAGGTCAGGTTTTAATGTCCCCGCAAATTTACATTTCTGAAATTTTAGGGGACATTTTAACTTTCTAAGCTACGTTCCGCTGCAGAATCAGTTTGTTCGATTTCAGATTTGTTTACCGGTAAGTTACTAGAAATTTCCGGGTTTTCAAAAAAACCGAAATCGAAAAAAACAGCGCAGCAGTAGCATTTAGCTTGAAATTATAGCCCAAAATTTCAAAATGGTTTTATAAACCTGTTCCGAACTATTTCACCGGTTGAGGCTCCTAAAAAACGAGACCTAAAATGAGCTTTTCTCACTTTTCTGCTGATTGTAGCCAAAATGAACGTCTGAGAATGTGACCGTTTGATCTGCGTTTTGGTCAATTACAATATTTCCTTCTATCAGCTCATTTTTTTCCTCCATCAAATTCCACATGGTCTCAAAATCGGTTTTTGCCTGCGTCATGTCTCGATAAGTCGATCCTAGGAAACTCAAGGGCCTTTGAATAGCCTGAAAATACGCGAAAATCATGACAAAATCTCCAACTGTTAAAGCTCCAGTAGTAATACCATTTGCAGCAAGCCATAAATTTCCAATCAGACAACTCCCAAGAATAGCTTGTTGACCGATATTTAGCGCAGCTAAAGTTCGATCAGTTTTCAGAGCAGCGATTTCGTACTTGACTGGTTTTCAAATTTGAATTTAATGTCAAACAGAAAATCGAGAAAAAAATTTCTCATAAAAAATGACTACTAAATGACAATTGTGAAAATTGCCACAAGTGTCGGTAAGGAGCCAACTTCCAATTTTTTCAATACAATTTGTTGGCTGGAATATTCTTGATGGAAACGTATTTTTTTTTATTTTGAGGTTGAACCTGCCAATTTTTGGACTGTACGGAAATTGGGCATAAAATTAAAATAATTTCTTTTACTTGAAAAAAATCATTTTTTCGGAAATTTCGATATTGACAAAAATGTTTTGTTTTTTGACAGTTTGCAAAGTTGAAATTAAATTTTAGGGGTTAAAATTAAAAACCGGAGCCAATGATTATCTTAAAACGAGTGTTATGCACATTACCGTACATTTTGGTAATTTTCTTACTAAAGCTGTAAAAGTTAAACAATAAATAGGAATAATAACAGTTTGGTACGGATAAAACCGAGGTATACATAGTACCGAGGTGTATTTTCTATGGAGAAATGTGTAGGCGGAAAATATTTAATATTTTCTATGGAAATTTCTAGAATATGTTCTAAATGTTTTGAAAATTTTATTTCTGCCTTGACAACAATAGAATTATGAAAGGGTATTTCTGACAATGATATCAACACACCCATATTTCAATTGTATACATTTTTATTCGTTTATTAGAAAGGTTTAACGCCTACGCAATTTTCATAGCAAAAGATAGGGGAACAATTCCCGACGAAAATAGTATACCGTACTGTATACAGTATACCTCATAAAACCATACCAGTAATATTTATAAATAATTTTATTTCAAAAACCATTCCTTTGCTAATTTCTTATCGTATCTCTCGGCCTCAAATTTTTCATTGCCAAAATATTTTACAGTTTCGTAATTCAAGAGCGAATCAGTTGCTAAATTCCCAGCTTCCATATCAGCTTTATTCATAGCGATTCTAAAAGGCGTTCGGTACTCTGTGAATTTAACGGAGAACATGGTGTAAATAGCAGAAGTAGCCAAAACTGAAGCAGCATATTCTGCACCACAAAAGTACCAAATCGACAATCCAGTAGCTAAAACCTGAGAGGATGGATCGTTAAATGTCTTTATTTTTATGGATTTTTTATTGTTTGGACCCCAGGAACAATTTTTTTTATAAGGATATTTAATCTCGATGAAATAGCTCGGAACTGGCACATATAATATTTATAAAATTTTGTGCCAGCATACAATTTTCAAAATAAAATGACACTGAAGAGCCGGTTTTTTCAATTTCCGATTTTTACCGGAGATTTATCAAAAATACCACATTTTTCTACTAGTTTCGATTTATTATCATTTTCAAGATTAAACAGAAATAAACTTAAAAATGTAAAGTAGACTTTTTTGAGATCTAGAATTTGCAATTTTTAAATGAGATTTTTTACCTAAGAATTTAGAATTTTCAAATAGTTTAGTTTGTATTTAAAAAATTATTTTTCGACAGAAAAAAAACATCAACAATTACCGGTAAAAAATCGGTATTAGAAAATACCGGCTCTGCAGAGACACGTGGCTTGAAAAGTTATTATGTCTCGAAATTTTTAAGTGATGGTATAGACCAGTACCGATCTCACCAAAATAGAAAACACTTCTAAAAAATTGAACCCCCAAGTGAGTTTATTTAATAAACAAACAAGTTAGAGCGAATCTCGAGAAACTTATAATTTGTGGTAAAAAAGCAACATGAAATTAAACAAAATTTAAAAAAAAATAAGATAAAATATTAATACCCGCTACATTATTATGGTATCCAAGTTTGAAATTGACCACAAGTGTCAGTAAAGAGCTCACTTTGAAAATTTAAATATTTTTTCAAGAATCGCAGTAATAATTCAGAACGGCTGATACAAATTTTATAATCTCTGATATTTTTTCATTAAAAAGTCAGCTTGAAAAAAATATTAATACCCGCTACATTATTATGGTATTCGAAAATAAAAAATAATCCTTGATAAATTGGCTGTTTGTATATATAGGCGAACGTGTTTTTTGAAAATAACGTAGGTTTTGGTCAAACTTCGGCCATTTATTGGTTATTTACAACATATATGTTTTGTAAGACAATTGACATTTTACATATAATTTACTAGCCATCGAACCTGAAAAACTGCGGGGACAAAAACTATGCAAGTGGCATGAAGTACAGTAGCAATAGCTCGATTTCCTCGGTCAACAGCCTTCAATAATGCTCCAGTTTCTCGATTTGAATGAAATCGATGATCAAGAGAAAATAATTTTTGAAGAAATCCTTTTCCAATAACTCGAATTGTTCGTTGTTTCACAGTGGCAAAAGTGTATGATTTGAATTGGTCAACGATTGGCTCGGCAAGATACAGAGAGCCGTAAATAAGAAATGGAGCAGCAATAATGGCAGCAGCTTCGGGAGTGATAGCACCACTCGAGGAGATTTCTATAAATTTTTTTTATGAAAATGAAGATATAAATTATATCATATAATTCTTTATTGTGGGGTTGTTTGGAGATATATATAAGTTTTAAATTCAAAAATAGTTTTTCAACGTTTCGGTTTATTCTATTTTCAAGAGTGAGCGAAAAAAATTGAAATACAGATTCATCGAAAATTTGTTTCCAAAAGTGATTTAGCAAATCGAGCCTATAGTTATCAGCAATATTTTTTTTAATTTCTGAACGAATCGAGCTTCGATGTTGCGAAACGATCAATTTTGGCAAATACCTACGTCTTTTACAGATTGAACCAATCAAAACGGTGGAATTCAAAATCATGCAAATTGGGAAAAAGAAAGAAAAAAACGTGACATGCTGTATATCCATCATGATGCCCGAGTAATGGACCATAGGTCCATTTTTTTATATCCATAGCCTATGGTTTGTAATATTTTGATATAAAAATTAACTACGAGGAATATTTTGGCGCTATTTTCTGGATTTAAAAAACAGAGATACGCTCATTGGCTGAAATCAGATTACAACGAGCTAACATTTCATTCATAAAAAATATTTATTTGAGTGAAATTAATTTGAAAAGGAAGGAGCTAAAATTGAGATGGATATAATATATCCGATATATTATTAAATAGGAATTATTAAGCACTGATGGCTACTTGATAGTCGAAATTTATTGAAAAATTATCCCTATTGCGCCTTTCTCTGCACGCGTCATAACTTTGATAAAGTGACCAATTTAATCGCGGGATTCTTGAATTAAGTCGACAATCGAGTATTGTGATTGGACACCGGCTCAAAGTTATGACGCGTGCAGAGAAAGGCGCAATAGGGATAATTTTCGATATATGTTACAATAAATATTCACTATATTTAAAACAATTATATGAAGATTTCTCAACCAAACCACAACCATTTGAAGGCAAAAGTTGTATTTAGCTCTATCAGATATAATCGAAATCGGGTTGATGCAGTCAACTGTTTATGTTCATTTTACGGCAAAATCCTTTGAAGATCACAAATTGGGTAATGCTATTTTTGTGAACGTTCCGCATTTATTTGCGGAAAGGACAATTTTCGGAGCCAAGAGGAAAAAAAATATAGAAAATATCAAAAAAACTGTGGTGGAAGAAGTCAAATCAATGATGATTCGTGAATTAAAATGGGGGGAATTTTATATACCTGGTTTTAATTGTGGTTCTAGTCAAGTGGGGTATTGAATTTCCTTATCTTTTGCTATGAAAATTAGGCGAAAAATATATCGCCGAGAGTTTTTTCCAACAAAATTCGGCGATATCGGCATTTTCGACGATATGGCAACAGAAATAAATTTTTTTGCCAAAAAATGGGAAACGCGTGGGCGTTCGAAATGACGTCATAATTTTAAAAGTTTTTCAAAAAAGTAGATTTGACAAATTAAATCTTAAAATATGACGTCATTCATGACGCACTGAGAGTAATTTGTTACAAAAACCTCTAACGCCCATGCATTTCGGCGATATGGGCACTGGCAGGAATTAAGCTAAAATTGCGTAGGTTTTTTTTGACGATATGCCCCCCCTGTATTTATTTTCCAATGTGTGTTTTTTTTTTAAATTGAGTTATTTTTTGTTTTCTCGCAATTGTATAAAATAAAGTTTTTCGCTTATTTTGCGACTACAAATTCCCTTAAAATTATGAATATTCTCTACCTAAGCATTTTTTATGTTTTTAAAATACTGGTCGACAAAATTATACCTCAGTCCAGGTTATGAACTTGAAGATGAAATTAAACGAAACAATTTAAAAAACCAAGACACGGCTATCAGGCGATGTATTTTTGCAGCTGTTGGAACTAGAAAAAGCCGAGAAAATACATCAAGAAGAAAAGGACGTGAGTTTTTCTCATTTATGGGATTTAAGGGGGTGGTTGCAGAACCCCCGTTTATTGATGAGCCTACCGAAAGCATAGGCGACTCTGGGCCATTCAACGATATTTTGCCTAATCATTGTGCACAACTTGAAGAAGCTCAGAAAAAAATAGTTTTGCTTGAAAGAAAAAGGAGGCTGTCCTCTCCAGTCACGGTCACATTAATTTTATCGTGATCAAATTTATGTTATTATATTTCAGTAGAATGACTTTAATAAGACAGGTAGAAACGGTTAACCAGTCCTATGAACAGTAATACATTTTACGGTAATACTATTTAATCACTACAA
>SCLH01000752.1:163772-190750 GCA_004367855.1 Oikopleura vanhoeffeni | reverse complement strand
TAGTTCAAACTCCGCCAAAACGACATACCAAGGAAGAAGTTTTACATATCAAGGAAGAAGTTTAGGAAGCGTTTAAACGCTCGTGAAACTCCTCCCTGATTAGTTCACTTTACTCTTTTGCAACTCAGAAATAAAGAAAAACAAACAGAATAACTTTTTTGAAAGCAGGCTATTAATAATGCATAACTGAGAAATCAGCACACTGAAAATTTATTATCAAAATAAAATTCAGGGGGTTATGAGACAAAAGTACTCAAAATGCCTATATCCATTACGATCCCAGAGTCCCAAAAAAATAATGAGTAAAGATTTTTTTTGGATTCGGGGATTGTAATCGATATGATTGATGTTAAAAATCTCGGTGCGGCCGAATTGCCCCTGAGGTTTTTTGACGCTGCAACAGGCAGAGCAGCAATAGTGCAAAAGCTATGATGGAGGCGGCGGTGCGACTTTTGAGGGATCAAAAGGGGGAATGATGAGAGTAAATCTAAGAAAATGTGCAAATGATGAAGACATTAACCGGCTATTTGTAAGCTTTAAATTTTAAACATTAAATCAGTTGGCAAAGATGACTTACATTTAAAAAGACTTTTATTTGGGAACTTTCCCCTGTGGTATCTTGTATTAAAAAATTTTTTTGTCAGAATTTCATGAAAACAAAATGACTCAAAATATTCATATTCCGAGTACATGAACCTGACAGATTGTGGGACAAGAAAAATCCTTTTTTAATACTTGTACAGTGGAGGAAGTGATAATAGTATAACTATTTCTTTATGTATGGAAAGTTGCTTTGCGCTCGATTTTTATTGACTTAAACAATGTTGAAAATTATTTCAGGAATTACGAATCTTTTTTTCTCTCTCATTCAAAGAACATGACGAAAATCTTAAGAATTCCTTTTCAAGTTTTTCTTGATTATTTGGAACATAATTTTTTTTCCGCTCAGACGCAATTTTTTTTATAAAAAATCCAAGTTTGTTTCGATTTTTTCGGATGCAATTGTATGAGAGTTACTTAAACTTCGACTATATTGCCCATCGAACCAATTCAACAAACGATTAATCTGCAGCTTCGGTGCTGGCACGTTATATACCTTCAATGCACATCGTAGGTTATCAGAGATTTTCAAATTCTTATTTGATTTAACACGCGATGTATTGGTCAAAGGAAATTGAACGCAAACGAGACATTACCTGTAAGGCCGAGAGAAAATCTCCACGAAATTTTAATAGAATTTTTCCTTGATCTTGATTTGAATAACAAGTTTAAATAGTTTCGTATTATTCTTTGAATTGGTAATTTGCACAAAACTATCAATCAAGCAACAGTTTATAAAACGTAGAAAATTTATTCTCATTGTTACTACTGAAGGAGATTTTGAGCTAGATTCTTATTCTGCGGATGAATAAGTGTCATCTGACGAAGATTAATTTTTTTTTTCATTTCAATATTTATGATTCTGTTTTATATTGATGAGAGATTTTAGTTACTCGGGCATCATGATGGATATAAACGAGGAATTTGGTGATTTAAATTGCTCGTTTGAAGGTAACGAACAATTTAAGATGCCTAAATGTTAGTAGGACATTTTGATCCAAATCCGTTCTACCAAACTGTCCGGTTAAACGCACTCTACTGTTCATTCTGCAAAAAAATCTAAAAATTATTTTGTTTAAACAAACCTGTTAGAGTATTGACAAGATTTCTATATACAACTGGAACTGTAAGTGAAAGCATTTTAGCTGATAGGATTAGTCCACCCGTTTGCATCACTTTTGTTCGAATTAATTTTGATTCTTTTGAGGGGCCAACTGGCCAAACATATGGTTTGATTTTCCATATTAGCTGTTTTGTGGACAATTCCTTTCGATCAAGTCCATCTATATTTCCAATTACAGCAGCTCCATGCGTGTGGTATCGGAGTTCTAAACATATATTACAGTACCTTTAAACGGACAAGTTAATCTATTTGTAATACAAATTTTGTATAATGAAAATTACATTTGTTATTTATAAACTTGTACAGTAGTGTGCGGTTAAACGGACAGTTTGGTCGAACGAGTTTGGTCAAAAAGTTCTGCTAGCGTCCATTTAAAGGGACAGTTTTAGGATGCAAACTGTCCGTTACGGTTTAACTGATAATTTGAATGATCAAACTGCTCGTTTAAACTGACGCTAGCAGGAATTTTCAACCCAAACCCATTCTATCAACCTGTCCGTTTAAATGCACTATACAGTATAGTCTATACTGTAATTTATTTTGATTTTCAGTATTATCAGGAATTAATATATTCAAAAATATACGGAATATGGATTATTATCCACGGGTCACTTTAAAAACTTATTTGCCTGTTAAAAGAATAGGGAATTAGTTTTTAAAGTGACCCTGGGATAATAATGGATATATTCAGTCTTAATGGTGCTGAAAGACGAGATATCGACTTAAAATAAATTTTGAAAACTCTCATAAAACAAAGAATAAATATATTTGGTTATAAATTTGTGTCCAAAGGGGATTATAAAAAAATGTATATACAATTTTCAAAATTTAATAACGCAATTTTTTTTTAATAATATTTTTTTTATAAAAACAGGAATAAATAAACCCACTTTTATGAACAAATGCTATCGATATTAAGAAAAGTAGAAAACCACGCCGTAAAGCACGTAGGCTTGGTTCATTTCGTTCTAGTCTCCGATTTCAAAGAATGGTCACTCCAATAAAATAATCGGGTAAATTCAGAGAAATTTGATTTCATTCTCTTTCTGGTAAGTTTTTTTATGACTTCAGCTAGAGCGCCATCTGGTGGTGATATGACCCCGAGACTCTTGGCAATGATGTTATTGGCAGAATTAGCTCTATATCAGACTTTCAGAGATGTTAGGGGAAAGCCCTTAAAATTTAAAAATTTTTCCGGTGTACAACAAAAATCAGTCTCAGATTCCCTACAGTTATCGAGAAACCGCAAATTTAAGATTTGACCAGTGATCAACGGAAGTCTGGCATCTGGTTCAAAAAAATATGATATGTTTGGAACCCTTGGCTCTCATGCCGTCATTGCATTTCTTAATGTCAATATTGAATAAGCACATTTGTATGTTTAACCAGGCTCAGAAATTATTCTGAGTCATAATTTTATATTTAATTATTATAAAAAGAAGGAAAAAAATTAAATGGCGGAAAACCACGATATTCTGATAACTTCTTATCTTAGAGATTTGTCTATCATCGAAAAGTTTTTCCATGGCAATAAAATCACGTCATATCAGCCTCTAGTATCACTCAAAAGTACCAAAAAATCTGGCATAAATGAAGAAGCGGTATCAGTTCAACCCCCAGTTTTACAGAAAACTGCCCAGAAAAAAATTACAGAGAAAAAAGCTGCTCTACCTGCACCTCCTATCCCGTTGAAAATAGCAACGAAAAAATCTCCAAGNCATAAAACAAAGAATAAATATATTTGGTTATAAATCTGTGTCCAAAGGGGATTATAAAAAAATGTATATACAATTTTCAAAATTTAATAACGTAATTTTTTTTTAATAATATTTTTTTAATTAATATTTTTTTTATAAAAAAAGAAATAAATAAACCCACTTTTATGAACAAATGCTATGACGGCTTTTGAGTTTAGCTAAACTTGAAATGACCATTCTTGTGGTACCGATTTCTTGAAAACCACTGGTCATAATCCGAAAATTATTTTTGCAATGAATTAAGAAAAGTCTTGGTCGTGGTGTAGGGCATATGTTGGTCCACCGGTCACTACAGGTTAAACATTGAAATAACGATATCTGTAGATATAGTACAGTTATATCGATCGTCTATCGATATTAAGAAAAGTGCAAAACCACGCCGTAAAGCACGTAGGCTTGGTTCATTTCGTTCTAGTCCCAGATTTCAAAGAATGGTCACTCCAATAAAATGATCGGGTAAATTCAGAGAAATTTGATTTCATTCTCTTTCTGGTAAGATTTTTTATAATTTCAGCTAGAGCGCCATCTGGTGGTTATATGACCACGAGACTCTCGTCAATGATGTTTTTTGCACAATCACCTCTAGATCAAACATTCAGAGATGTTATGGGAAAGCCTTTAAAATTTGAAAAAATTTGCCTGTGTACAACAAAAATCAGTCTCAGATTACCTACAGTTATCGAGAAACTGCAAATTTACGATTTGACCGGTGATAAACGGAAGTCTGGCATCTGCTTCAAAAAAATATGATATGTTTGGAACCCTTGGCTCTCATGCCGTCATTGCATTTCTTAATGTCAATATTGAATAAGCACATTTGTATGTTTAACCAGGCTCAGAAATTATTCTGAGTCATAATTTTATATTTAATTATTATAAAAAGAAGGAAAAAAATTAAATGGCGGAAAACCACGATATTCTGATAACTTCTTATCTTAGAGATTTGTCTATCATCGAAAAGTTTTTCCATGGCAATAAAATCACGTCATATCAGCCTCTAGTATCACTCAAAAGTACCAAAAAATCTGGCATAAATGAAGAAGCGGTATCAGTTCAACCCCCAGTTTTACAGAAAACTGCCCAGAAAAAAATTACAGAGAAAAAAGCTGCTCTACCTGCACCTCCTATCCCGTTGAAAATAGCAACGAAAAAATCTCCAAGAAATAAAACTCAAAAATTATTCTCAGAACCGAAAAAATCATTTTCAAAGAATAAAATTATTTCAAGTCTAGGGATCATATGTTTGGCTTAAAATGACTCTGCACCAGTAACTTATTTGAAGCAACGATTTTTTATTCATGAATTTGATCTCAAAAACCTTTTTTTTATTAATTTATGCAATCGCATTCTGAACCAAACGGTAAATGAGGTTAACCGCGAGCAAAACAAATATTAAGTGTAATAATTCTTACACATTGCACTAGAAAAGTTTGACTCCTTGAAATAAGTAAGAACATAAAAGTGTAAGAAATTTCATTCTTGTTTTTTCAAAATTTCCCCTGGAAGATTTTCAAAATGACGAAAACTGTTTTTTGGCAATTCTTGCAAAGAAAAATGCATTTTTAATAATTTTGTTTTATTTTTCTACTCTGAAATGGAACGATTCCATGAATATCTTAAATCCCGGAAGAGTGGCCTTTTTCAGTAAATCAAGCCAAAATTATAGCCTGATTTACTAAAAAAGGCCACTCTTCCGTGATTTAAGATATGTTTCTGAAACAGTTTTATAAAGCGGTAGAGAGCAAAAACATTTTTTTCAATTTAGACACTTCGAGACAAATTTTATCTTCAAGATTTCCAGTCGATACAACCCTCTGAAGCTATGCGTATCAGATTTGGTAGCATTAAAATGATTTTTTTTNAGCGTGAATTTAACGGACGTTTTAACGGATAATGGTTGGTTTTAATGGTCCAAATGCCCGTTTAAACTCACATTCTTGCAGGACTTTTTAACCCAAATCCACTCGTAAAACCTGTCCGTTTGATCCACTCTCCTGTAATTTCTGTTTTGATAAAATTTTGGAGAAAAATATTCGGACGAAAAATGTTTTCCCCAGGCAATTCATGGTATAAATATGAGCAAGAATGCCAAAAATGTGGATTTCCCATGTATGCAAGCTACTTATACGAGCTAACAAAATCTCCATCGATTGACAATAGAAAAGAGCACATGCGAGAAAGGTGTAGAAAATGCGATGAAGTTGGTGACTGTACGACACTTAGAGCGCACTACGGAGGAAGTTGGTTCTAAACCTTCAATTTTCTGCTCTTTCGAAAATAAACTAATTTTTAAAATTTCTCTGGATATTATTTTAAGTCGTTAACCCACGCCCTCCAGCAAAAACCATAGGAGGTACAAGCGGATAATTTTTTGATAAGCACTCAGGTAAGTTTTGAAGAGAAAACTTATAGTGGCGTGTTTTTTTTTCAGACCAACCCAATCGGTATTTTTGCTGATTACGGGTTAACCAGAATAAAAGTGCATTGCGGGAACCGACTCTTTGACTATGAGCTAAAATTGGAATTTATTTAATCGAATGAACCGTTTTCGACATAATTTGACCCGATTAATACCGGCTTTTCAGGTGTACTTTCCCAAAATTTCATTTGTTTTAGCTGATTACCGGTCAGTCGATCGGTAAGAGACAAAGTCTATCATATGTATCAACTCATTGAATCTGAGATACAATCGGAATTTTATGAATCGTATGTACCGTTTTCGAGAAAATTCGCTCCGATTGCGGGTTGCTCTGAAAAACAATTCAATCACTAAAAAGGAGGTTTCTCAATACTGTATATCGAAAATTATCCCTCCTGCGCCTTTCTGGACAAACGCGCCTTTCATAACATGACGCTTGTCCAGAAAGGCGCAGCAGGGATAATTTTCGATAAGACATCGGATCGATTTCAGACCATTTTCTCCAAAAGTTTCGGCCAAATTTTGGTCAGTCAAATGTCGTTATATGACACCACTAGGGGTTAAAATTTAAATGATACCTATGGAGTCAAAATACATACCATTTGATAGAGTATACAAATAAGATCTCGAATTTGTAATTAATATTTGTACTTTATGGTGTCATATTACAAAAATTTGACACATAAAAATATTTATAGGGTATAATTTAAAGTCTATACAGAATCCTATATTTTTTCCGGTCAAATTTTTACGTAGTGAGTAAGCTGATTTTGAAACTCACACAATGGCCAATAAAAATATAATTAACTCGTAGCGTCGCCTTAAACATTATTTTCTAGAATTCAAGTTAAATAATAAAAAAAACGAACTTCAGTCGCTAGTTTTTTCGATAATTTTTTCTATGAGGTAGTTTTTTTTTAGGTAGTACAATTGTGATTTCGACTGAGAGAAATAGACAAGATAGCGACAAATGGTTTTGTGCGTGTGAAACCTTGGATGAAATATGCGGTAAAAATTTTTTATGGCTTCCTAGGTTGATTACGTGACCGGAAATCAGTCATCGAAATTGCTCAAAATAACCGAAAAAAACGATTTTTAGCGAATTACTGGTGAACCGGTAATTACCGGATTTTTTTACCACTACAAATTCGGTTAAGATTCAGATGCAAAAAACGTTTGTCGCTATCTAGTCTGGTTCTCTCAGAACATATGCCCCTTAAAGTGTACTACCTAAAAAAAAGACCTTAATTGTATTGAAATTAGCAAATTTTCATCATAAAGTTGCATCTTTTAAAATGATTGGCTAAATTATCTTACGTTTATTTAAAATCTTTTTATAAGAACTGCTTGTTTTCCTCCCTAAACATATTAATCTCATTCTAAAAAACAATATTTTTTAAAAAATTAATTTGCCTAAACCAGTTTATTGACTGAATTTTCCTACTTAATTGGCAGATGAAGTTGTAGAAATAAGCTTATTATTTGATTGAACAGATTTTAAAACGAGATCGAAACAGTTTTCAATCTCTTTATTTAACTTTTTAACCGCGGTGAAATCGTCCTGCGTTTCGCGGTTGGAGACTTCGTTGTAGTGACTCATCTTTTTCAAATTTTCTAGAATTGTGATAACCATTGAAGCCAGGGGAGGGAACACTGCGCACATTTGAGCAAATGACGGTAAACAGGAGGTGTAGAAATAAAGCAATTCTTTTTCCGTCAAAACTGAAAGAATATTTGAAAATACATATTTTTGATAAAACCACGTGATTTGGAAAGGCGTCCTTTGTATTTATTTTTGCGTATATCGAAGATTATACTTGCGCGTTGCTGAGAATGCCACCGTCATAACTCTAACGTCAGACCAATCAAATCACACGATTCTTAAAATAAGTTGACAATCGTGTGATGTGATTAGTCACTATCATTCCTGACGTCACAGTTATGACGGTGGCATTCTCAGCAAAGCGCAAGTATAATCTTCGATATGATCAATTTGAAAAAACAACTGCACACAAATATATCGATACTCCCAGGCTTGTAAAAGGGAACGATATCCGGTGGTTTTCTGTCCGCTTTTGAACTTNTTATGTTACCCGGGCATCATAATGGATATTCAGATGCGTTTCAAAGAGGATAGTGCCCTATAAAATTTTCCCTTAAAATTGGAAATAAAACTGGACCGTAATTATATATATATTTACCTTGTGTGAGCGTTAGCCCTATTCTGAGCGCCAGTTTGCATAATTCTAAAGTCTGCGGTATCGAATACTGATTTGCCAAATGTCCCAAAAGTCTAATTCCAAAAACTCTTCGTTCCATATTCGATAATTTTAATAATTCTGGAATAAAAGTGATACAAATATGCATAGAAGGGACTCCACGCAAATAATTTGACACATAAAAATATTTATAGGCGTATAATTTAAAGTCTATTACAGAAATCTATATTTTTCCGGTCAATTTTTACGTAGTGAGTAAGCTGATTTTGAAAACTCACACAATGGCCAATAAAAATATAATTAACTCGTAGCGTCGCTTAAACATATATTTTCATAGAATCAAGTTAAATAATGAAAAAAAACGACACTTCAGCGCTAGTTCTTTTGAATAATTTTTTCTATGAGTAGTTTTTTTTTAGGTAGTGACAATTGTATTTGACATGGAGAGAAATAGACAAGAAGCAGCAAAATGGTTTTGTGCGTAGTGAAACCTTGATGAAATATCGGTATAAATTTTTTAGGCTTCCTAGGTGATTCAGTGACCCGGAAATCAGTTCATCGAAATTGCCAAAATAACCGAAAAAAAGAATTTTAGCGAATTACTCGCTGTGAACCGTAATACAGCGGATTTTTTACCACTACAAATTCGGTTAAATTCAGATGCAAAAAACGTTGTCGCTATTAGTCCTGGTTCTCTCAGAACATATGCCCCTTAAAGTGTACTACCTAAAAAAAAACCTAATTGTATTGAAATTAGCAATTTTCATCATAAAGTTGCACTCTTTTAAAAATGATTGGCTAAATTATTCTTACGTTATTAAATCTTTTTATAAGAACTGCTGTTTTCCTTCCTACAAACATATTAATCTCATTCTAAAAAAACAATATTTTTTAAAAATCCCTAATTTGCCTAAACCAGTTTATTGACTGAATTTCACTACTTAATGGCAGATGAAGTTGTAGAAATAAGCATTATATTGATTGAACAGATTTTTAAAACGATGATCGAAACCACGTTTTTCAATTTCTTTATTCAACTTTTAACCGCGGTGAAATCGTCCTGCGTTTCGCAGGTTGGACTTCGTTTAGTGACTCATCTTTTTTCAAATTTTCTAGAATTGTGATAACCATTGAAGCCAGGGAGGAACACTGCGCCACATTTGAGCAAATCGACGTAAACAGAGGTGGTAAGAATAAAGCAATATCTTTTTCCGTTCAAAACTGAAATAAGTATTTGAAAAATACGATATTTTTGATAAAACCACGTGATCTTGAAAGCCGTCCTATGTATTATTTTTGCGTTAATCGAGATGATTATACTTGCGCGTTGCTAGAATAGCCACCGTCATACTCTAAACGTCAGACCAATCAAGCACACGATTCTTAAAATAAGTTGACAATCGATGTGAAGGTGATTATCACTATTCATTCCTGAACTCACAGTTATACGTGTGGCATGTCTCATGCGAACCGAAGGTATTGTAATCTTCGATATGATATAATTTGAAAAAACAACTGCAAACAAATATATCGTACTCCCAGGCTTGTTAAAGGGACGAATCCGTGGTTTTCTGTCCGCTTTTGAACTTCCAAAGCCAATGAACAACTCAAGTTCAATTTTTTGGGTTTTCTGGATGTCCGTCATACCCGAAATTTACCGGGTAAAAAAGCCAATTTTTTGGCATTAAGTACAAAAATTTTGTCATATACACCTCTAACGGGGTCAAATACATTTTTTTAACTTTAGTGGTTCAAATTACAAAAATATAAACCGGACACCCGGTAAAATTATGATGATAGAATTTTTCCTTGGCTGTCGGATGCGGAAATCCGTTTGAATTAGTGTCGTCTTTTGAAAATGCAAAGAGTGGAGTTTAAATAAACAACCAGAGTATGATATTAAAAAAATGGCCGATTTTCAAAAAAAGTTGTTGTTTTAAAAATGCGCCCAACTATATCCATTTATGGCCCGGTAACATAAATATCTTATTTGCCTGTTAAAAGAATAGGGAATAAGATAATTATGTTACCCGGGCATCATAATGGATTATTCAGATGCGTTTTCAAAAAGATAGTGCCCTATAAAATTCCCTTAAATTGGAAATAACTAGGACCAGTAATTATATATATAGTAATTTCTGTTTTGATAAAATTTTGGAGAAAAATATTCGGACGAAAAATGTTTTCCCCAGGCAATTCATGGTATAAATATGAGCAAGAATGCCAAAAATGTGGATTTCCCATGTATGCAAGCTACTTATACGAGCTAACAAAATCTCCATCGATTGACAATAGAAAAGAGCACATGCGAGAAAGGTGTAGAAAATGCGATGAAGTTGGTGACTGTACGACACTTAGAGCGCACTACGGAGGAAGTTGGTTCTAAACCTTCAATTTTCTGCTCTTTCGAAAAACTAATTTTTAAAATTTCTCTGGATATATTTTAAGTCGTAACCACGCCCCTCCAGCAAAAACCATAGAGTACAAGCGGATAATTTTTTTGATAAGCACTCAGTTAAGTTTTGAAGAGAAAACTTATACTGGCGCGCCATGGCGTGGTTTTTTTTCAGATCAACCTAATCGGCATTTTTGCTGATTACGGGTTAACCAGTCATCTGATCGGTGAGAATTAAAGTGCAATGCGGGAACCGACCCTTTGACTATGGGCTACAATTGTAATTTAGTGAATCGAATAAACCGTTTTCGAGAGTATTTGACCCGATTGGTACCAGCTTTTAAGGTATATTTCCCAAAATTTCATCATGGGTATCAACTCTGGGATACAATCGGAATTTTTTGAATCGTATGTACCGTTTTTGAGAAGATTCGCTCCAATTGCGGGTTGCTCTGAAAAACAATTCCCCCAGTTTAACATGTTTTATCAATAAAAAGGCGGGTTTCACAATACTGTATGTGACATCGGATCGATTTTCAGACCATTTTCTCCAAAAGTTTCGGCCAAATTTTGGCGAGTCAAATGTCGTAATATGACACCACTAGGAGTTAAAATTGAAATGATACCTTTGGAGTCAAAATACATACAATTTGATAGAGTATACAAATAATATCTCAAATTTGTAATAAATATTTGTACTTTATGGTGTCATATTACAAAATTTGACACATAAAAATATTTATAGGGTATAATTTATAGTCTTTACAGAATCCTATCTTTTTCCGGTCAATTTTTTACGGAGTGAGTAAGCTGATTTTGAAACTCACACAATGCCCAATAAAAATATAATTAACTCGTAGCGTCGTCTTAACAATATTTTCTAGTATTTAAGTTAAATAATAAAAAAACGAACTTTGGTCACTTGCGACTACTTTGCAACGCTACGAGTTAATAAAAAAAATAAATATTGTTTGTCTTAAATTAAAAAAAATAATAATTTTTTTTAGTTATTTAAGCGGGTGGTCGTCACATTTTAAGGGTTTTTCACTGGCCGATTGTCGCAAAAGTACAAATCGTCGGACTAAATATCACCTCTTACTGATATATTCAAACAAAAATCTTGCATCCTAAAAAAAATCGAAAGTGACGGATGGCTCGTCCAATCAGAAACGTGCTTACAAAAGTGACGGAATTTTGTTTTAAAAATGTATCTCCTCCCTGGTTTTTAAAGGCATAACAATGATTTATAGCGCAAATTAACCAGAAAGAACGCGAGCAAGGCCCACAGTTGAGTTTTGATTGAAATTCTTGGATTTGACTTCAGAATCACCAAACAACAGTATTGCCGAAACGTTAAATAAATACCTTTTTAAAGGAAAATCAAATAATTTATGATGTCTCAATACCAATACAAGTATTTTGATCCTATTTGGATACTGTCAAAATACTGTTTTTTGGTGATTCTGAAGCTGAATCCAAGAATTTTAATCAAAACTCAACTGTGGGTCCTGCTCACGTTCTGTTTGGTTAATTTGCGCTATAAATCATTGTTGTTCCTTCAAAAACCAGGGCGGAAATACATTTTGAAAACAAAATTTCGTCACTTTTGTAAGCACGTTTCTGATTGGACGATCCATCCGTCACTTTCAATTTTTTTTTAGGATGCAAAATTGATGTTTGAATATATCAGTAAGAGGTGATACTTAGTCCAACTATTTGTACTTTTGCGACAATTGGCCAGTGAAAAACCCTTAAAATTCGACGACCACCCCCTTAAATCATATTTTTTTCTTAATTTTATTGAAATTAGCAAATTTTTATTATAAAGTTGCATCTTTTAAAATGATTGGCTATATTATCTTACGTTTATTTAAAATCTGTTTATAAGAACTGCTTGTTTTCCTTCCTAAACATATTAATCTCATTCTAAAAAACAATATTTTTTAAAAAATTAATTTGCATAAATTTGCCCTAAACCAGTTGATTGCACTGACTTTGTCCTACTATTATTGGGAATGTGAAGTTGTAGAAATAACTTATTATTGATTGAACAGATTAAAAGCGAAGATGAAATCAGTTTCAATCTCTTTATTTAACTTTTTAACCGCGGTGAAAATCGTCCTGCGTTGCGCGTTTTGGCAGACTTCGTGTAGTGACTCATCTTTTCAAATTTCTAAGAAGGTGATAACCATGAAAGCCAAGGGAGGGAACACTGCGCACATTGAAGCAAGAACGGTTAAACAGGAGTGTAGAAATAAAGCATCCTTTTTCCGTCAAAACGAAAATAAATTGGAAAATACCATATTTGGATAAAACCACGTGATTCAAGGCTCCTAAATGTTATATTTTGCGTATATCGAAGATTATACTTCGCGTTGCTGAGACATCGCCCCCGTCAAAACTCTAGGTCAGACCAACTCAAACAGCACCGATTCTTATAAATAAGTTGACAATCGTGTGATTTGATTAGTCAAATCAATCTTGACGTCACAGTAGACGGTGGCATTCCAGCCAAGCGCAAGTATAATCTTTGATAGAAATGCTTGAAAAAAGCCTTGTAAAAGGACGAGATGCCGGCTGTTTCTGTCGCCGTTCGACACTTGCCAATAGCCCAATGAACACTCAAATCTCAATTTTTGGGTTTTTTTTTCTGGGATGTCCTATCCGGAAGGTCACCGGAAATTACCGGTAAAAAAGCCAATTTTTTGCGCATTAATACAAAAACTTTGTCAATGAACCTATACGGGGTAAATTAACCTTTTTAACTTTACGTGGTGTCAACCCTTACAAAATCGAACCGGACACCCTAAATATAGTCGAATTTTCCTTGGCTGCGATGCGAAATCCGTGTGGGATTAGCGTGCTGCTGTTGAAAAGCACAAGGGGAGTTTAAATAAAACTACCAAGGTGGATTAAAAAAAAAATGGCCGATTTCCCAAAAAAGTGTTTGTTAAAAAATGCGCCAACTATATCCATAGATGCCCGGTAACATAAATACTTATTTGCTTTAAAAGAACAGGGAAAAGATAATTATGTTACCCGGGCACATAATGGATATTCAGATGCGTTTCAAAGAAGATAGTGCCCTATAAAATTTCCCTAAAATGGAATTTAAATGACGTAATTATGATATCATATTACCTGTGTAGCGTAGCCATTCTGAAGGCGCCGCCGTTGCATAATTCTAAATCTGCGCGTATCGAATACTCGATGTGCCAAATTCCAAAAGTCTACATCCAATAAACCTTCCGCCACTACGATAATTAATAATTCGGATATAAAATGAATACAGCATAATCATAGAAGGGACTCACGGACGAGGGCTATTTGTACTCACAGGAAACCCTGGGAAAATAATTGAATCAGTTTACATATATTGGTACTCGATAAACATTCGTAAATAAACAGCGATTAGACATTGAATTCACGCAAATTATTTACACTAAAAAAATAAATCTCATATACTGTCGGTATCAGTTAGGGTGCGCAGCGGTAATACTACAGAGAAGACTGCCAGTAGCTGAGCAAAATGATTTCGGGGCAGAAACATTTCGGCAATCTAGTGGTCAAGAAATGCGTTTTTAAAACCCAAGTCTCACTAACTTGTTTTAGCAATAAACCTTTTTTTAATTTCCCGAATCAAGACTATTATGAGAAAAAAAAAATTGCTACATTAATTAACTAAAAATAAAAAGTTTGAACATTTTTTTTCGAAAATCTTGTGAAAATATTGTTAGTCCATTTCCACGGTAACAAAATTCTGAAATTGAAAAAATCCCAGCTTAGCTCTAAATGAAAAAAAGGCTCAAAAGCCCAGTAACTCTGAAAGTGAAAAGCTCCAGTAACTCTGAAATTAAAAAAGGCTAACAACCCCAGTAAACTGAAATTTGAAAAATCTCCATACTGCTGAATGTGACAAAAAGGCAAAATGCCCCAGTAAATTCTGAATTGAAAAATCCCCAGTTAGCCTGAAATTGAAAAAGGCTAAAATGCCCAAAATCCGAAATTGAAAAAAAAGCTCCAGACGCTGAAATTCAAAAAAGGCTAAAACCCCAGTAAATGCCTGAAATGAAAAACTCCAGTTAGCTCTGGAATTGAAAAAAGGCAAATGCCGAAATGAACAATAAATGCTGAAAAATTTGAAAAAAATCTCCAGTTTAGGCTCGAATTTGAAAAAAAGGCTAGAAAGGCCCAGTAATCGAAATTGTAAAAAAGCTCCAGTTACTCTGAAATTTGAAAAGAAGCTGAAATATGCCCAATAAATCTGACAATTGAAAAATCTCCAGTAGCTTTCTGAATGAAAAAAAGGCTAAAAGCCCTCGTAAGAGTCAAATTGAAAAAAGCTACATTAAACGGCATATCGATCAGATTGTAGCACTAAGAATGAATTTTTAATTGTAGAAAAAGTTTGTCTTCTGAAGAAATTGTAATAATTTGATACGTTTAACGTCTAACCATGATCCGCAATTAAGCGATCAGACGCTCCAATCGAACCGACAACTTAGATAAATATCCCCATGAAAAAGGCTGATATTGTGAGGAGCCGAAAAAAAGAAGCGGAAATACTTTGGAACTTTCCAATGTGAAGTGGTAACTCTCTGGAGTCAGCAATGGCGGAATCACTTTGTCTCAGAAGTTATTTTTCCTCAAAACTTGTTTTGTGCAAAATTATTTTTCTGTGAAACAAAGCGCTTGAGCATTAAATTTTAGGAGTGAATCACGAGTCGGACAAAAAAGTTGTTGACGAAAAAACGACGTAGAGTGATTAAAACGGACAGTTCTACGAGTGGATTTTGGTAAAAAAGCCGCAAGCGTGAAATTAACGGACGTTTTAAAACGGATAAGGGTGGTTTTAATGCCCGTTTAAACTCACATTCTGCAGGAATCTTAACCCAAATCCATGCTCGAAAACACTGTCCCGTGATCCACTCCACTTAATTCTGTTTTGAAAATTGGAGAAAAACTATCGACGCGAAAAATGTTTCCCCCGGCAATCATGGAACATATACAAGAATGCCACAAAATGGAATCCCAACTGATGCAAGCACTTAAGCGACTAACAAAATTCCACGATGGACAATGAAAGCGCACCATGCGAGAAAGGTGGTAGAAAAAGCGATGAATTGTGACGACGACACTTAGACCGCACTACGGCGGAATGGTTCAAACTTCAATTTCCTATCTGCTCCTTTGACAATAAACTAATTTAAAATTCTCTGGATAGTATTAAGTCGTTAACCACGCCCTCCAAGCAAAAACATAGGAGTAACAAGGGATAATTTTGATAAGCACTCAGGTACGCTTTTGAAGAGAAAACATAGCGTTTTTTTCTTCAGAACCAACCCAACGTATTTTTGCGAATTTACTGGTAACCAGAAGAAAGGCCATTGCGGAACCGACCTGACTATGAGCTAAAAATCGGAATTATAATCGAATGAACCGTTCGACAAATCTGAGACCCGATAATAACCGCCTTTTCAGGTGTACTTTCCCATTCATTGTTTTAGCCTGATACCGGTCAGTCGACTCGGTAAGAGACAAAGACTATTCATAGTATAAACCGTATTGAATGTGAGAACAATCGGAATTTATGAATCGTATGTACCCTTTTCGAGAAAATTCGCTCGATTGCGGGTTGCTCGAAAAACAATTCAATCATAAAAAGGAGGTTTCTCAATACGTAATACGAAAATTAGCCCTCCTGCGCCTCTGGAAAACGCGCCTTCAAACAGGACGCTGTCCAGAAAGGCGGCAGCAGGATAATGTTCGATAAGACATCGGAATGGTCGATTCAACCATTTCTTCCCACCAAGTCGGCCAAATTCGGTCAGGTCCAAATTCGATTAGATGACCACCACTAGGGTTAAAAATTTAAATGATCCTATCGATCAACAATACATCCATTTGAATAAGTATACAAATCAGATCCGAATTGTAATTAAAGTTGTACTTTATGTGTCATAAATTATCAAAATATTTGACACATACAAAATATTTAAAGGGTATAATTAAAGTCTATACAGAATCCTATATTTTTCCGGTCATAATTTAACGTAATGCAGTAAGCGATTGTTGAAACTCACACCAAATGGCCAATAAAAACTATAATGAACTCGTAGCGTCGCCTAAACATTATTCTAGAAATCAAGTAAATAAGTAAAAAACGACTCAGTCGCTAGTTCTTTCGATAATTTTTCTATGAGCGTATTTTTTTTGTAGGTAGTCACAAATTGTGATTCGACTGAGAGAAAGAGACAAGATAGCGACAAATGGTTTTGTCGTGTGAAACCTTGGATGAAATATGCGGTAAAAAATTTTTATGGCTTCCCTAGTTGATTACGTGACCGAAATCAGCTCATCGAATTGCTCAAAAATGACCGAAAAAAACGATTTCAGCGAATTACTGTCGAGCCGCTAATTACCTATTCTGTTTGTTTTTCGTGGTTTGTGTGTTTTCCAGTTGGATTTTTACCACACAATTCGTTAAGAGTCCAGATGCAAAAAACGTTTGTCGCTATCTAGTCTGTCTTCTCAGTAACAATACTGCCCCTTAAAGGTACACTAAAAAAAAAAGGACCTATGTTATGAAATTCAGCAAATTTTCAATCATGAAAGTGCATCTTTTTAAAATGATGGCCTCAATTATCTTAGTTTATTAAAACTTTTATAAGAACTGCTTGTTCCTCCTACAACATATTAATTCATTCAAAAACAAATAGTTTTAGAAAATTAAATTTGCCTAAACCAGTGTAGTGACTTGAATTCCTACTTAAAACGGGAGATGAATTGTAGAATAAGCTTATATTGAAATTGAACAGAATTTAAAACGAGATCGAAACAGTTCAATCTCTTTATTTAACTTTTGAACCGCGGTGAAAGCGTCTGCGTTTCGCGGCTTGGAACGTCGTTGTAGTGACTCATCGTTTTCAAATCTAGAATGTGATAAACCATTGAGCCAGGGCAGGGAACCGGCGCACACTTTGAGCAACATGACGGTAACAGGAGGTGTAGAAATAAAGCAATCTTTTCCTCAAAACGAAAAAAATTGAAAAATACTAATTTTGATGAAACATCCGTTGATTGAAAGCCTAATGTATTTAATTTTCGTATAGCGAATATACTGCGCGTTGCTGAGGAAATGCACCGCTCCAAACTCTAACGTCGAACCAACAAAATCCACACATTCTAAAATAAGTTGACAAATCGATGTAATAGTCACTATCATTCCTACGTCACAGTTAAGTGAGCTATCCAGCAACGCAAGTATAAGTTCGATATGATCAAATTGAAAAAACAACGTCAACACAAATATACTCGATACTCCCAGGCTGTAAAAGGGACGATCATCCGGTGGTTTCTGTCCGCTGAACTTCAATAGCCCACATGAACAACTCGAAAGTCCAATTTTGGGTTTTTTCTGATTCCGGGTCAACACGGAAATTACCGGTAAAAAAGCCATTTTTGGCATAAGTACAAAAGTTTGTCATTATGACACTCTAACGGGGTCAAATTACGATTTTAAAACTTTAGTGGTGCAAAGTTACAAAATATAACGGACACCCGGTAAAAATTATGACATGAATTTTTCCTGGCTGTTCGACGGAATCCGTTTGGAATTAGCGTGCTCTGTGAAAATGCCGAAGAGTGGAGTTTTAAAACTAAAAAACCAAGTTGATTATTAAAAAAAGTGGCCGATTCCAAAAAAGTGTGTTGTTGTAAAAAATGCGGCCCCAAACACATCCATTAATGATGCCGGGAATCATAAAATCTTATTTGCCGCTGTTACAAAGAAAAGGAAATAAGATATGTGTACCCGGCATCAAATGGATATGCAGACCTGCGTTCAAAGAGGATGTGGCCTATAAACGTCCCTTAAAATTGGAATAAACTGACTCCGTAATATATTTAGTATTACCTTGTGTGGCTTAGCCCTATTCGAGCCCAGTTTGCATAATCAAAAGTCGCGGTATCGAATACTGATTTGCAAAATGCCAAAAGTCTAATTCCCAAAAACTCTTCGTCCAATATTCGAAATTTTAATAACATCTGGAATAAAAGGAACAAATATCATAGAAGGGAACTCCACGGACTAGGGTACCTCTCACTTCACAGCGTAGGTCTGGAAATTGACATCAATTTACATAAATGGGGCTCTTCGGAAGAACATTCGTGAATAAAACAGCAGATTTAGACCATTGAATTCACGCAAATAATTACCTAAAAATAAACGATATACTGTTCGGTATTAGATAGGGCTGCGCGGTATACCAGAGAAGACGTGCAGTAGTTAGAAAAAAGATTTCGGCAGAAACTTTCGCATCTAGTGCAGAAATTGCTTTTAACAACCCTAATTCTCACTAACTTGTTGTTTAGCATATAACCATTTTGTTAATTTCAGAATCAAGACTATTATGGAAAAAAAAAAATGTCTACATTAATACAAAATAAAAATTGAATTTTGTCGGAAAATGTGAAAATATTGTAGTCAGTTTCCAAGGTAAACAATATCTGAATTTGAAAAAATCGTCCAGTTAGCTCTGAAATTTAACAAAAAAGCTAAACAGCCCCAGTAAAGCGAAAGTTGAAAAATCTCCAGTTTAGCTCTGAAATTTGAAAAAAAGGCATAATCCCCAGTAAATTCTGCAATTGAATAAAGCTCCAGAGCCTGAAATTTAAAAAAAGGCTAAAAGCCCAGTAAATTCTGAAATTGAAACTCTAGCTCAGAAATAAAAAAGTCAATCCATTACTGATTGAAATCTCATAGCGAAATTTGAAAAAAGGCTAAAATGCCCCAGTAAATCTGAAATTGAAAATCAGACTCAAATTGAAAAGGCAAGCAGATTCAGAAAAATCTCGAGTTACAAATGAAACCTAGTCCCATAAATCATGTAAGTCAGTTAACGCAAGCGTATGATTTGTAGCAATTAAAATGAATTTTTGTTTTTTTAAGTGAGAAAAAGTTTGTCCCTTCCTGAAGTTAATTTTGTAACTATTTGATCGTTTAATCGCTACCATAGCCTCAATTAAGCGGATTAGACCCCCAATCGGAACCGACACTAGATAAATATCCCCCATGAAAAGGCCGATATGTGAGGAAGCCAAAAAAAGAAGCGGAAATACTTGTCGAACGTTTTCAGTGAATGTGGAACTCTTGGATGTCAAGGCAATGGGAACATTTGCGGTCAAACATTAATTTTTCCTCAACTGTTGTTTTTGTCAAAGATTTATTTGTTCTGTGATAAACAAAGCTCCGTGAGCATCGAAATAGGAAGTTGATGCACGATCTGACAAATGACGAAAAACACGTAGTGTTTAATACGGACATAACTGATGATGTGGATTAAAAAGCTACGTATTTAAAGCTGCAAGCGTGAATTTACACGGGACCGTTGACAGCGATAATGGCTTGGGTTTTAAATGGCTCCAAATCCCGTTTTAAACTCAACATCTTGCAGCTTTTTAACCCAAATCCACCCTAAAACCTGTCCGTTTGACTCCACTCCCTGTATTCGTTTGTAAAATTGTGGAGAAAATATTCGACGAAAATGTTTTCCCTCGCAATTCCATGGTAAATAGAGTAGACAAGAATGCCAAAAATGTGTGATTTCCATGTATGCAAGCTCGCTAATACGCACTAACAAAACTCACGCATTGACAATAGAAAAGAGCACATGCGAGAAAGGTGTAGAAATGCGATAATGTGACTGTACGACACCTTAGAAGCACACGGAGGAAGTCTGGTTAAACCTCAATTTCTGCGTCTTGAAATAGAACTAATTTCAAAATTTCTCTGGATATTAATTAGTCGTAACACCACGCCCTCCAGCAAAAACATAGAGTACAAGCGGATAATTTTTGATTATACACTCAGTGTAAGTTTGAAGAGAAAACTTATAGTGGCGTGTTTTTTTTCAGACCAACCCAATCGATATGTTGCTGCATACGGGTTAACCAGAAAAAAGCTGCATTGCGGGAACCGACTCTCTGGACTATGACTAAAATGGAATAATTTAATCGAAATGAACCGTTTCCGCATAATTTGACCCGATTAACACGGCTTTCAGGTTACTTGTTCCCAAAATGTCATTGTTTTTAGCTATTACCGTCAGTCGATCGGTACAGAACAAAAGTCTATCATATGTACAACTCATTGCATCTGAGAATAACAATCGGAATTTAGATCTATGATACCGTTATGAAGAAAATTCGTCGTCCGAATTGCGGGTTCTCTGAAAAACAATTCATCACAAAAGGAGTTTCTCATACTGATAGTCGAAATTATTACCTCCTGCGCCTTCTGGACAAACGCGCCTTCATAACAATGAGGCTTGTCCAGAAAGCGCAGCAGGGATATTTTTCGATAAGACAGTCGGATGATCAGATTCAGACATTTCCTCCAAAACGTTCGGCCAAATTTTGGTCAGGTCAAAATGTCGTTAATGAACCACAGGTTAAATTTAAATGAACCATGGAGTCAGAAAACATACCATTTGATAGAATACAAATAGACTCGGAGCTAGGTAATAAATATTTGACTATGGTGTCATATTACATAAATTGACACATAGAAAATATTTATACGGGATAAAATAAGTCTAACAAACCATATTTCCGGCGTCAATATTTTACCGTAGTGAGTAAGCCTGATTGTAAACTCACACACTGGCAATAAAAATATATTAATCACTCGTAGCGGTCGCCTTAACATTATTTTCTAGATTCAAGTTAAATAAACTAAAAAACGGACTTCAGTCCAGTTTTCGATAGATTTTTCTATGGGGAGTTTTTTTTTAAGGTTAGTACAATGTGTATTTCGACTGAGAAGAGAAATAGACAAATAGCGAAAATGGTTGGTGCTGGTGAACCGCTTATGAAATATGCGTAAAATTTTTAGTTTCCTAGCAGTTGATTACGTGTACCGGAAATCAGTCATCGAAATTGCTCAACAATAACCGAAAAAAAACGATTTAGCGAATACTGTGAACCGGTAATACTCCGGATTTTTTTACCACACAAATCGGTTTAAATCAGAGCAAAAAACGTTGTCGCTATCAGTCGGGTTTCTTCAGAACAATGCCCTGTAAAGTGACTACCTAAAAAAAAGACCTAATGTTAGTGAAATTTAGCAAATATTCTATCATACAAGTTGCATCTTTAAAAATGATTGGCAAATTATTTACGCTTATTAAAATCTTTATAAGAACTGTTCCTCCTAAACATATTAATCCATTCTAAAAAACAATATTTTAAAAAATTAATTTGGCCTCAACCATTATATGACTGATTTCCTACTAATGGCAGAATGAAAGTGTAGAAATAAGCTTATTATTGATTGAACAGATCTTAAAACGAGATCGAACAGTTTCATCTTTATTTATTTTCGAAACCGGCGGGAACATCGTCCTGCGTTCGCGGTTGAGATTCCGTGTGTAGGACGCATCTTCAAACTTGCTAGATATTGTGAAACCAATGAAGCCAGTGGAGGGAACACTGCGCACATTGAGCAAAGATGACGTAAACGGAGGTGTAGAAGCTAAACGCATTCTTTCCGTCAAACTGAAACGATATGAAAAACATATTTTTGATAAACACACGTGATTTGGTAAAAGAGGCGTCCTAGTATATTTATTTTGTGCGTATATCGGATGATTACTAATGCGACGCGGCGTGCTGAGAATGCCACCTCAGAAACCTAACGTCAATCCTAACACCATCAATCCGACGATTCTAAAGTAAGTGACAATCGGTGTGATGTGATGTAAGGTCGCTATCATCGCTAGTCACAGTTCATGACGGTGGCAGTCTCAGTACAAACGCAAGTAGAATTTATTCGATCATGATCAAGTTTGAAGAACATACTCATCACAATTAATCGATTACCCCAGGCCTGTAAAGGCGAACGATATCCGGTGGTTTCTGTCCTGCTGTATGAACTTCCAAAGCTCCATAACTAACTCAAGTTCAAGTTCTTTGGGTTTTTTTTCGGATAGTCCGGTCAACCGGAATTTACCGTAACAAAGAGCCATTTTTGCTGGCATTAAAGGTACATAAAATTTTGTCAATATTGACACCTCTAACGTGGGTAAAATTACATTTTTGTAACTTGAAGTGGGCAATTACAACAAATCAAACTCGGATCACAGCCGTAAAATTATAGCCTCATGAATTTTTCCTTGGCTTGTGAGTGCGGAAAATGCCGTTGGAATTAGCGGCTCTGTTGAAATGCACAAGAGTGGAGTTTTTAATAAAACACCAGAGGTGATTAATTTAAAAAAAAATGGGCCGCGGATTTTCCAAAAAGAAGGTGTGTTGTTTTAAAAAATGCGCGCATAACTATACTCCATTAATGATGCCCGGCGTAAACATAAATACTTATTTGCCTGTTAAAGAGAATAGGGAATAAGATAATAGTTACCACGGCATCAATAAGGAATCAGATGCGCGTTCAAAAGAGGATAGTGCCCTATAAAGATTTCGCCTTAAAATTGGAAATAAAACTGGACCGTAAGTTATATATATTATTTAACCTGTTGAGCGTTAGCTATCTCGAGGCCAGTTGCATACATTCTAAAGTCTCTGGTATCGAAACGATGTGTGCCAATATTCCGAAAGCTTAGATTCCAAACACTCCTTCGTCATATTCGATAATTTTAATATTCTGGAATAAAAGTGATACAAATATGCATAGAAGGGACTCCCACGAGCGGTATCTTGCAACTTCAACANATTTTAAAACGAGATCGAAACAGTTTTCAATCTCTTTATTTAACTTTTTAACCGCGGTGAAATCGTCCTGCGTTTCGCGGTTGGAGACTTCGTTGTAGTGACTCATCTTTTTCAAATTTTCTAGAATTGTGATAACCATTGAAGCCAGGGGAGGGAACACTGCGCACATTTGAGCAAATGACGGTAAACAGGAGGTGTAGAAATAAAGCAATTCTTTTTCCGTCAAAACTGAAAGAATATTTGAAAATACATATTTTTGATAAAACCACGTGATTTGGAAAGGCGTCCTTTGTATTTATTTTTGCGTATATCGAAGATTATACTTGCGCGTTGCTGAGAATGCCACCGTCATAACTCTAACGTCAGACCAATCAAATCACACGATTCTTAAAATAAGTTGACAATCGTGTGATGTGATTAGTCACTATCATTCCTGACGTCACAGTTATGACGGTGGCATTCTCAGCAAAGCGCAAGTATAATCTTCGATATGATCAATTTGAAAAAACAACTGCACACAAATATATCGATACTCCCAGGCTTGTAAAAGGGAACGATATCCGGTGGTTTTCTGTCCGCTTTTGAACTTTCAATAGCCAATGAACAACTCAAGTTCAATTTTTTGGGTTTTTTTTCTGGATGTCCGGTCATACCGGTAAAAAAGCCAATTTTTTGGTATTAAGTACAAAAAGTTTGTCATATGACACCTCTAACGGGGTCAAATTACATTTTTTTAACTTTAGTGGTGTCAAATTACAAAAATATAACCGGACACCCGGTAAAATTATGATCATGAATTTTTCCTTGGCTGTCGGATGCGGAAATCCGTTTGGAATTAGCGTGCTCTGTTGAAAATGCAAAGAGTGGAGTTTTAAGGGTATCCCGGCTCCTACATTTTATGCAGTTATTATGTCATAAAAATGCACCAAATCAATTGTTTATGTTTTGAACGCATAAAACAACCCAAATGACAACAAAAAAATTTTCGAAAATTTTGCGTTTTTTCGATTTTTTTCTAAGTATTTTTCTAAAAATTATGTCCAAAAATAACGTTTGTGTCAATTTGACCACTAAAACTTCAAAATATCGGGTTGACGTAAGCCAACTTTCTCTTCAGTGTTTCCCCAGCTTTCTTTTGGGCCTACTTTCGAAAAAATCGAAGCACATTTTTTTTCGGAAATTTTTCCACGTGACCTTCAAAAATTCATATTTTGAGTTTGGGGTCAAAATTGAAAAAAACGGCTCCTCAGAAGTTTCTATTTGTTTCGAGCTACCGTTTACAAAAATTTGAGTGAATTTTGAAATTTAACCTAGGAGGAGATAGATTTTCCGATGAAAAAAGTCCAAAAACCGGTATTTTGGACCGGTTTTTTACATATTCTAGAATGAATATAGCACTTATCGACAAAAGCGCTCCTCAGAAGTTTCAAATACTAATTATACAGGTTATGTTAAAATTTGGGTTTANTAAAATTGGAAATAAAACTGGACCGTAATTATATATATATTTACCTTGTGTGAGCGTTAGCCCTATTCTGAGCGCCAGTTTGCATAATTCTAAAGTCTGCGGTATCGAATACTGATTTGCCAAATGTCCCAAAAGTCTAATTCCAAAAACTCTTCGTTCCATATTCGATAATTTTAATAATTCTGGAATAAAAGTGATACAAATATGCATAGAAGGGACTCCACGGACGAGGGTATCTTGTACTTCAACAGGATACCCTTGGAAATGAATCAATTTACATAATTGGGGCTCTTCGATAAACATTTCGTGAATAAAACAGCAGATTAGACATTGAATTTCACGCAAATTATTTACACTAAAAAATAAATCTCAAACAGGTTGAATTTTATTTTTTGTCGGTGTTTCACGCATCACTCAATTTATAGTGTAATTTATAGCTAATTTATAATTATACATTTGTAATAATAAGTGAAGCGTGAAACACCGACAAAAAATAAAATTCAACCTGTATACTGTCGGTATTAGTAGGGTGCGCAGTGGTACAACTACAGAGAAGACTGCAGTAGTTGAGAAAAAATGATTCCGGGCAGAAACATTTTCGGCAATCTAGTGGTCAGAAATTGTGAAAATATTTTTTAGTCATTTCCAAGGTAAAAAAATTTTCCAAATATTTTCTTAAATTTGCAAGCTTTCCCAAGTTTCATTTTTCAGTATTAGATGTCAAATTTATAGTAGAACGCGAAAAACGTATAGGCTAACCTTGCCGGGCATAACTTTTCTTGCAACCGGTAATTTAAACAAATAACCGGTAAAAAATCCTATTTTTTTTATAATTTTTTGAATTCTGCTCAAGATGTTTTTATGTTTTCACTGATATCGACAGTGTAAAACTTAAAAATTTACCCGCTGCCCATCCTCTAGGATACCTAGGTATTTGCCAAGCGGACATAATTGGAAATCCCGTTTTGTCGCTACATCTTTATGGTCATTGAATTTATAGTAAAAATTTCAGTTTTGTCCGCTTAGAATAACGTTTTTTCGGATTTACAGAGAAAATGCCTAGGTTTTGCCCGCTTAGACTTGTGTCCGCTTGGCCAAGAACCAGTATATAAATAAGGGTGCTTTAGATNAAATATTTATTTGTCAGGGTGACAGGACCTATTGTAAAGAACTCCAAAACAATCTTATATCCGTTATTCTGTCGGAAAACTGTATTTCTAGGTAAAAAGAGTTTTTTAAGAAATTTTTCGAACTTTTGTTAGATTTTCGGTGAATTGTACATTTTTACAGAAAATCAGTTAGATATCAAACTGTTATTGAATATCAAACAGTAATTGAGCAAACAAAATTAAGGTTTTCACATCCAGGGTAAAAATTTTTTGAACTTATGATTTCTCAGTTATTTTTGTTTATGGTATTTGTTAATATGTCAAGAAAATTAGAGACAAATCAAAATTTTGCATTTTGAAAAACTCCTCGACGGTAAAAACCGGATTTTACTTTTTTATAGGAAATTTTCAATTTTTGCTAGTTTACCTTAAAGAGTAGCTATGTAATATTTTGCACCTTAAATGTTTTGTCCATGTGAAAATGTGTCGGTTTGTCAATGAAGATTTGAAAAAAGGAATTTCAAAAGTCAAAAATGGGTTTCAATGTGTTTAAGCTATCTTTTAGAGAATTTTTTTCTGGTCATGTTAAGACCTAGAATTTTTTTTTTTTTCAAAATTTTTTCAAAAAAAAAATTGATTTTAAGGTCAAATTTTCATTACTAACTTTAGCCAGCTGTAAAAGTTGCAAACCAAGAGCTAGCGCACTTCTTGTTTCTGCAATCAGGAGAAAATGCTGAGGTAGCTTTTTTTTTAAAGGACACAAATAAACTATATTGACGAGGTCGAAGCTCAGACATGGTATCATCAAACGGTTTTTTGCATCGTGTACCTGACCAAAATTCCAACGACAAATTTTTTTTTCGTTTTTCCCAGTCAACCGGTTCACCGGTAAATGTCGTGCTCAACCGGTTAAATCGGTTTTCAGAGAATCTTACGGTAAATTATTTTGAAAACCTGCGGCTCTGGTCAGTTTTTCATCAGAAATTTTTTGGTGACATTTTTTTTGACACGTGACACCTCCATTGGTGTCAAATGACACTTTTTTGTATTTTTATAACTGCTGAACATGACGAGATGATAGTATACCTATCTGAATCATTTTTGAAGAGAAATTTTTTGACAATATTTTTTTTGACATTTGACACCTCCATTGGTGTCAAAT
>SCLH01000752.1:116710-144966 GCA_004367855.1 Oikopleura vanhoeffeni | reverse complement strand
CTGCGCATTTTAGAGCTACCTGATAGCCACAAAAAAATTTTCGATGGGTCTCGGAACCCTTCCTGTGACTATTTTTTATAATTTTCAGAATCCGGCGAGCCATCTTTGAGAAAAAAGTTCCCAACTACTGTGGTATTCGTTTAAGAGGACAGAAAAATTTTTGTCGTTTTAATTGTCTATTTAAAAAAAATCACTCAAAATAGCGCTAGAGAGCTAAAAATGCAAGCCAAATGTGCGCAATACTCGTCACATTTACTAAAAAAATCAAACTTCGCTACATTATTATGGTTATTAATTTTTTTTTACTACATTATTTTTCTCACTACAATTTTAACGCCCCGTTTTGTCCTCTTAGACGAACCAACTTTTCGAAAATCGCCAAATTCTTGTCGTTTTGTTTTCTTAGATGCTATTCGAATAATTTCCAACTTGTATAATAATTGTTTTTTTTTTAAATACAGTAGTAATACTCACTCCATAATACATTTGAGGGATTCTAGCTGAGGATTTCGTTCATGAGGTTTTAGTCTGAATTTCGCTTCAAAATATTTGATTGGCATGAATCGTAAACTGCTCGTGCTCACTTCTTCAATCTCTTCATTATCAGAGAATAAGGAAAGTGATTCGATCCGAGACGAAATCTCGCTACATAAGTTTATAGAGTTTTCTATATCAGTTGTTTTGTCACTTTCAAGCGCTCGCCAGTTCGACAACATTTCGGTGAATAAACTTTTCAAATCACGGCTTTCCATTTTTAGCGTGCTGAATTCAGGAAGAATTATTTGGATAGTTAAATAGTATAAAATAATTTGATAGACTGTAAGCACATATTTTTAAGGGGGCAGCGGTCGTACAAATGTACCTTTGTTCTCAACTTTATCGGAATACAAAACTGCTTCGAAACTTTTAAGAATATCCATTTGGTAGATCTATCCTTAATCTACAAAAATTATTTTTGGCCAATCCTGTTGATCACCATGCGGCGAGTTCTAAAACGACTCATCAAATCCTACGCCTAGAGCTCGAATACGATTTTACTCAAACTTGGCATGAACCACGGAAATAATAATGCTCGTAATTAAGGGGAATTAGATTTTTGAATTTCGGACTAGTATTTTCTAAAAACCGCATAATTTCAAGGTTTTCGCTCTTCAAATTTCTACTCCTCCTAAGTTAAATTTCAGAATACAGTATAAATTTGGGAAAAGAAGGAGAAATATGTTTCTGTTATTTTGTTGGAATTAGATTTTTGAAATTTTCTGTTAAATTCTAGAAAATCTTATTTTAGTAAACTGGTAGTGAAAATTAGGTTGTAATGTTTTCCTGAAAACATTACTCAGAAAAATTCTCAAAAAATGAAAATTTCGAACATTTTTTTGAAATTTTTATTATTTTTTGTACTTACTTTTGGTTGTCCGAGCGTTCTCTAGCACTTTGATGTTATTTTTAGGCCTCAAATGACCTAAAACATAACGACCGCTACCCCCTTAAAAAAATCTTATTTCACAAAAAAAAACATTCTCATATATGAACATTAGACTGTCATGTGAACAATTGAGCTGAGAAAAAGTTCAAAACTGGGAATTTTAAGTACCACTTATGTGTTCCTTAGTTAATTTGGAGCAAAAAATTTGCTTATGGAATTTTGAAATTTTAACTCCCTGATGTTTAAAATGGCGCAATTCGATACAGGTACCGAAAGTGATATGCATCTAAAATTTAAGACACCTATTGTGATTTATTTCTTGCATAGAGTCAAAAAAAAATTTGAAGATTTCCGAAAATTTTTCAGGATTTTTTCAAAAAATTTTAAAATCCCGAATTTTCTGTGAATGACTGGAAATGCCCCAAAATGGGTCTTAAACGAAAGCTTAGCAAATTCTAAGATTTTTGGCTGAAATGGCTTCCTTACATTTTTCATACTCAGCGTAGTCTCTATTTTCGGTTGTCTACATGACAGTCTAATGAACATTAACTTAATTTGGATTCCCGTCAATAGAAAAATACTCATTTTTCAGATGATCATTATTCGATCAATTTTAACAGAAATTAGAGATAATAACCAGAATTTTTCCAAAATTAATGATTTCTATGACTTTTTAACTTTGATCTCAAGTGAAAACCGTAGTAGGTACCAGATGAGAAGTTTTGAATATCAACAAGGTATTTTTGCCAGAGGAAACTTGCCGTTTTTCGCTGATTACCGGTAAACCAGTAGAGCTTGAAAAACAAATTCACGGGTCAAAATTTCATTCGCTGCAATATGCAAAAAACGTTTCGTGATACTTTCACGGTTTTTCTGGAGATTCCAAAATTTTGAATTGCAGACAATCAAATATCAGGTTCCAAAAGAATGAGTCATTTATCTTTTGGGTCATTTCATATTACTTCATCAAGGTATTACTCGAATTTCAAATTAGTTTATGGAATCAAATACCGGACAAAAAAAGCAGCAAAGCTTTGAATACAGTATGTCACGTTTTTTCTTTCTTTTTTCCAATTTGCATAACTCGCTATCCGCCATTGAGAACGATCAATGTCGGCAAATACCTACGTCTTTTCCAGATTAAACCAATCAAAACGGTGGAATTCAGATTTATGCAAATGGAAAAAAGAAAGCAAAAACGTGACATACTGTACTATCTTTGCAATTGAAGCGCTTATTTATATATACTGTCCGAAAAATGTTTTTTGCCTTGCCTCACGTTATATGATGAGATTTAACAAAACATTTATCAAAACATTTTTCCTCGTTTTGGAGTGTATTTGAAATGTTTATTTTACAAAAGGGTTTTAGCGATAAATTTTTGGTGATTTTAAAGAAGGCAACAGAAATGAAGAATTGTGTATACTCAGTCAGAGGTAGTGAAGTAAACTTTCGAATAATTTTTGATATGCAAAATGAACTGTTTTACAAATTAAATAACTTTGATTTTAGAAGATAAAACATTTATGTTGGTGAATAATGGGAAGGGCTTTAATTCCAGAAAAATACATACTTTCACATTTGTCTTCAGAACAGGTAGTTTTTAAAGCACCCACCCCTACCGATTACGGGAAACCACAGGCGATAACGAGAAAAGGTTTTTGACATCCGGTTCACCGAATATAAACCGGAATGAGATTTTTTGGTAGGTTCGAATCTCGGTGCGCCCAATTTTTTTTCTTAAAATCAGTCGGAAACTTACATTTTTATGTTTTTTCATCCCGATATTACGACTGTCTATAAATAAACTGCTTGAACTATATTTTTGATGAATTTCTGGTAAAAAAAAACGATTTTCTGCTAAAATTTTATACTGAAAATGCCTGTATCATAGATATCCGGTTACCAGTAGACCAAAAAAGAAAAAAATGTCTGCACTGAACTTTTTTAGTTTGTAGTTGAATGCAAAAACCCGTTTCTCGATATCGCCTAGGCGATGGTTTTTCTGTAATCGTCATGGGTAGGGGTGGTTGCTTTAATAAAACTACGTAAGCTTTTTGATATCAAAATTAATAAACAAGAATATTTAAATCTCTCCTTAATTATTATGGTCTTTGAAATTCTGGCGGTAGGAAAAAAGTTAAAGGAAAACTTCTCGTTGAACGTACAAAAACTCTGAGTTTGAAAAAAGCGTAGGTTTTGACTCCAAATTCGCAAAAGGGTCCGCTTTAAGCGTCTAAAGACAAATGAGACAGTAATATAATAAATAAATTTTCGGTTTTACATCTGGAGAAAATGAAAGATCATAAATTCAAATAATAAAGTTAAAGTGTTCGAACTAAACGATGCTATTTTTTAGTGGCGTGTGTTTTCAGCTAATGTTTTTTGGAGGTTGCGATTTTCATGGTCATTTTTACACCAATTAGCTAAAAAAACACCAGTATAATAAATGAAAATCTATACTTTGAAAGTTATAAATTCAAATCTAGAAACAGCAATTTAGCTGTTNTGACGTCGTTTTTTTTTAGTAATGCATAATTGTTGCATTGAATAGATTGAAAAACTAGAAATATGATGAAGTTGTATGATATCTCATTCGAAAGCTAGTGTTTCAAACTAACTAATGCACTAAAGTCTGGACCAGTACCATTAACCGGTTCACCGGATATAAACCGGATTTTCATTTTTTGGTAGGTTCGAAACTCAATGAGCCCAAAAATTTTTTTCTGGAAATTAGCCGTAAAGTTAATTTTTTATGTTTTTTCATTCTTATATCATGATTGTCTACACATTTACTGCTTGAATTATATTTTTTATGAATTTCTGGCAGAAAAAAACAAGTTTCTATTCTTTTTCTCAAATTTTATACTGAAAATGCCTATATAATAGATCTCCGGTTACCGGTGAACCGGTTAATGGTACAAGTCCAGACTTTAGGGCATTAGTTAGTCTGAAACACTAGCTTTCGAATGAGCTATCATACAACTTTATCCTATGTCTAGTTTTTCAATCTATTCAATGCAACAATTATGCATTACTAAAAAAAAACGGCGTCAGTGTAATGTTAATATTTAGTTTTGAAATTTTCGGATCAAGTTTCTGGTGAACTAAGTGAGTGATTATCAGATGTTCTGATTTCCGTTTGTTGATTAATTGGTCGTCCAATCGCAGCCAATGATTTGTCTACACAAGGAAAATCGATAAAATGATGCTGAATAATTTCTAGATGATTTTTTTTTTCAAAATTTAAGGGGGCAGTGTTTGCAAAAAAAGCTTTAAATTTGATATAATACTGAACTTGCCCCAAAAAACGATTTGTGGTGGTCTCAGGATCATCCGACAAAATGTTCTCCCGCTAGAAGTCGTCAAAGTGCCGAAGTTGACCGATTTTCAATTAAATAAGAATTTTAAAGCAGATATGATACCGATAATATTTGGTAAATGTTCGGTTATCTCACCAAGATAAAATTGAACTACTGTCGTGTGTTTATAAGGACAGGCGTTAATAGTATAGAGGATATATTCTGTATTTCATAAGTTAAAAAAACAAGATAAAAAACCAACGCTTTTCGTTTTTTCAGACCATTTCTGTATTATATAAAATTGTCAGCCAACTTTTTTAGCGGACGCTACTTAACGGGGTACCCGTCATGGGAAATGGCGTTTTCATGGTTTTTGAGGGCAAATATCTGGAAAACTATACATTGTTAAACGTAATTGTTTAACCTGGTACATTAATTGAACAAAAATCTCACATCCTAAATCCTAATTGAGGATCACTGATTGCTCGACCAATCAGGAACGAGCTTCAAAGAAAAGTCATATTTTGTAGCAAAAAGCCTATAGGCATATGCCTCCGTGATTTTGGGGGTAGAAGAATCATTTTGAGCCACAAGAAACGCACGCAGGTCTGTTACTATCGTTTTCAAAAATTCGAAACAAATTCGCTCTAGAAATTTTTCGAGCTGATTTTATGAGGCTTGCGCAAAAGCCCATTCCTTCCTGAATTTTTTAGTCACAAGTTTGAAACATATATCAATGAAAAGCTCATGACCTCGGGGAGAGCTGTTATTATCGAAACCTAAATTATTATTTTTTTCTCTTCGAAAACTGTACTTTACATTTTTCAAAATCAAGAAATTTTGGTGAAAATGACAAAAATAAATTAATAATATTTTAGAATTCAAAAAAAAACTTTCTTGGAAACGTATGGGGATGAAAATATCATCAATTAACTTGAAATTGTCCATATTTTCAGAACAAATCATAAGAATTTATTTTGTTTGAAGCTCAGTTCATGACGGGTACCCCCTTAAGAAAAAAAAACTCACGTTTCTGAGCATTTGCTGGACATATGGCATTGAAGGCATCTCAAGAATATCTCTATGCGTTTCTAACAAAGACATTCGAAATACAGTTTTTGAGACTTCGGTTGAAACTTGCGCTCTTTCCCATTTTATAATAAAATTATCCAAAATAAGAGCGACAAAAATATTAAGAATAATTACCGCCGAGGTAATCCACCAGATTATGAAATAAACTTGAGTCCAACCCGAAATATTACTGAATTCGGCCAAAAAGACATGCCAGTTATTTACGACTAATAAATCCCAGAGTAAAACCATAGAAGACCAAAAATCTTCGAAATTGTTGCTAAAATATTTTAAATACAGCCTGAGTTTTTTTTTGAATTATCACTTTTTTTTCCTCCGGTGCCTACACAGGCAAAATCTGAGCTAAAAGATAGTAAATCTTGACTGTCTAGCCACCAGAAGTAAAAAAGTGACAATTTAAAAAACTCAGGCTGTATACGTTATAGAACCGAAGAGGCCAAAGCGATGGAGTTTTGAGATTATCCGGAGTTTTTTTTAATACAGTGGGGGTTTTCTCACTAGAATAAAACTTAACTTTGGGGTCATATTACATTTTATTTTTGCAGATTTGACATCGGAACCAAATATTTTTCATTTAATATGTAACATGACCCCATATGCCGCATATGATATGCGTCATTTTGTAATTTGATCCCAAATTGGTCATTTGTAATGTACCTAAAATGGGATCTTATTCCAAATTTGATTCTAGAAAATATTCTCCAAAAAGCTAGTTTTACAGATACCGATAGTTTCCCAGTTGAGTTTTGTTTCAGTTAGAGAGACCCCAGTGTAGCTGATAAATTTGAATTTTATTGGCTAGATTAATTTTACCTATAATAGTCTAGCTGAGCGTACGATCCACATGGTTGGGTTGAATTATTTTTTAGTTTATCAAAGTCTATCCGACCTTGAAATGCCAGATTTCCAACAATTGCAAAAAAATAAAAAGCAGCAAACAAAATACCAGCACAATGTTTAACATTATCCAAAACATCTACCAAACATCCAGTCACAAGAGCCAGGGTTTTGATTTTTGGTAAAATTCGCAACAAACGTAATGTTATCAAAATATTAACAACTTTTATCCTGATTTGAAAAAAATATAATTTGAGAAAATATTCTTTAGAGTCAAAAATTTTGAAATTTTAATCAATATGTTTTAATTGACGGACATACATAGCGTGTCTACCAATCGATTTTGGGAAAAAATCTACCACTTAGGATTAATTCATCATATATACTAGTTTGTGCCAAATTTTATGGTAATTTGATATGAATAATTATTTTTGAAAATTTATATTTTTTCAAAAAAAATGATAATTTATCTCGAAAAATTGGGTTTTATTGACCCGCAAATTCACATGCATTATTTTGGGCAAAATTTCGCAGGATAAAAAAATTCCTGAGAAATTTTGTCAAAAATAAAGTATTTTCGTTAATCAAACGATTTGGGCCATCAAAATTGAAATTTAAAAATTTACCGTGACGGTATAGCAAAAGTTTATTTTGAAATTAACCAGTGAAAGTTAATTTTAACCATTTTTTGCCGGTAAAAAACCGGATATACCGAAACCGAAAGTTGAAAATCGATAAAATATTACAGCAAAGTGAGTTTAAATGGACGACATAATTGAAAGGGTTTGGGTCAATAAGTCCTGCTAGCGTGCATTCAAACCGGCCCTTTGGCAATTCAAACTGGCTGTTACGTTTTGGCAGACAATTTGAATGACCAAAGTGCCAGTTTAAATACACGCTAGCAAGAATTTTTGGCCAAAATCAGTACTACTAGGTCGTCCGTTTGACGCACTATAGCATATGCTGTATTTTCAAAAATTGTACTGTGAATTCTGTCTAACAGCGGTACACTTTTTTCAAATCCCTTTTGTCCGCTTAGTAATTTTTTTTTGGTTAACCCACCCTGGTCATTGACCGATTACGGGAAACCATAGCTGATATCGAGAAACTGGTCTTTTGCATTCAACTCCAACTAAAAAAGCTCAATGAGAAATTTTATCAGTTGATTTGACATCCGGTTCACCGATATAAACCGGAAAGTTATTTTTTGGTAGCGTTTCGAATCTCGGTGGGCCCATTTTTTTTTTCAAATCAGCCGGAAAGCTTAATTTTTACGTTTGTTCGTTCTTATATCACGATCTCTAACACATTAACTGCGCTTGAACTATAATTTTGATTGAATTCCTAGAAGAAAAAAAAACGAGATTTCGATTTTTTTTCTCAAATTTATACCGAAAATGCTTATATAACAGATCTCCGGTTACCGGTGAACCGGTTGTCCGATTAAAAAGGAAAAATTTCTCCATTTAGCTTTTTTAGTTGGCAGTTGAATGCACAAAAAACGTTTCTCGGTATCACCTATGGTTTTCACGTTAATCGTCGATGACTAGGGTGGGTAACCTAAATAAAAAATTACCTTAGAGGTACGAGATTTCGGGGTTTCAGGAAAAATGCGTAGGTTTTTGCCCGTTTTGTCCGCTTAGAGGTGTGTCCGCTTAGACAGATTCACAGTACATTTGTATTCTAGTACAGTTGTATGGTTTTCAAATCATTTCCTCTAGAAAAACCCATAGAGTTCTGATGTTTGTTGAGTTTCATTTTCTTTGTTAATTTCAACTTCAAGTAAAAGTTGAATGAAAATGAGCATGAAAGAAACCACTCCATCGAAAATAAAACTCATTCTTTGAAGATAAATTATGCCATAAGCCCACATCTTTTTTAGGGTATAAAATTTATACTATACATTAATGATTTTTTCAATTTGTAACCTATGTTACTTTTTATACAAAGCAATTTTAAACAGACTACTGTACAGAATTTGAGATTTGATAGGTCTGTTTTTTTTAGATGTACCATATCAATTTCGAGGCCCTATGGTTGTTTTTGCCACTTTTTCAACCAATTTTTTTATATAATTCGGCTTTTGAAAACGACTCATCCGATTGAGTTCTTAGATAGCTAAAACTGAGCACAAATATTTAAAGAAAAATTAATTGAAAAAAATGGTCCGAATCAGGCCATTGTTTTCAATTTTTCAAACAAAAAATGATAATTTAAAAATTTTCAGTCATCTTTTAAAAAAAACAAAAAATGGTCCGATTCTGTTCAATTCATTATTATTTTATTATTCACTACATATTTGTGCTCAGTTTGAGCTATGGAAAAACTTAATCGGATGAGTCGTTTTCAAAAGCCGACTCATATAAAAATTTTGGCTGAAAAAGTGGCAAAACCCGACCAGGGGACCCCGTATTCGAAATTAAACGGTTAAATAGCTCCGAAGTGGCTCATACGATCTTTTTGAAATTTTGGGTCATAATATAACTTCCCAAACTACGTGAAACTGCAGAGCCAGATAATTTTTCGAAATCCTTGATTTTTTAGGACCCGATCCTAAAGTTTTTACAAAAATCTTTAGAGGAGTTTTCGAGAAACCGATAATTTCCGGTAAAAAACCGGAAATCGAAAAAAACGGCTCTGAGTGGCACGTAGTTTGGGAACTTATATTATGACTCAACATTTCAAAAAGATCGTATGCCACTTCCGAGCTATCTAAAAACAGGTTAAACTAGGCGTTTTTGTAGTTTTGGCATTTTTAAGACGTTTGCCAAAATATTCGAAAATGTTGACAAGTTTGTCACTAAAATTTGGCAATTATTTAAATGCTTAAAATAATGGAATCCTAAAAATTTTCGGGAAAAATGCAACTTTTCGTAATTTAAAAATTGCCGAATCCTTAAATTTCTAGGCACTCCGGAATAATTAAGCAGAGAACATAATTTTTTAAACGTGCATGACAAAAGACTTGAATTAAGAGTCGCTTTTATTCCTCATAAAAGTAATATAAATCGTAAAATTGCGAGAAAAATTGGCAAATTGTCAACACAAAAAATATAAAATACGCCATATATTATTATGGTGTTCAAAATTCTACTTCTGATAAATACAAACTTTGTAAGAGTACTTTACTTTCATAATTCTATTTTCAAATAATTTTAACCCTTAACCTTTGAGACCTGCTCAAATAAATAATAAAATGAAATTATAACATTGAAAATTCTCAACTTTTTTATGACTGCTGTTGCTTCGTCAGATTCATTTTTATTTTCTTCTCTATCTGGATAAATTGCAATTTCAATAGATAATGTTACTGCATTTATAACTGCAATAAAATTTCCCACGTGATCAAAATTTGGGTGAAGGACTAATGACTGGAATTTCAGAAGGTGGTTGTGTTTCGTTGGTTTCGGAACTTAATTTTTTTAATTTATTCATGAAAAATTCAAAATTTATTCAAAATCATTTTTTACCATAAATTATACTTCTTATACCAAAACTTCGTATACCAAAACTGACTAAAAGGTGGTTGAAGCAAATTTTACTTTTTTAAACGTCTCTAAGGACAAAATAAAAAAGAGGAAATTTTGGAATTAACAGAGAATCGAAAGAAAATATTTCAATCGACATTATTTTGTGGATGACGTCACTGGCCTGTAAAGCCTTTAGAAAATCCAAAAGTCGAAAAGTTATACAAACATTTGCATTCGTCTGCTTATGAATCTTTCAGGTTTTTGGACAATAATCTTTATTTATTTATTTTAGACGAGACAGAATTTATAATGTTTGCGTAGGTGGCGCTAAATCGTATTTCTTGAAGTGTAAAAATTTACTGCCACCACCTTCTTACAGCCTGAGTTATTTGAATTATCACATTTTTTTCTCCATACGACTAGATAGTTATAATTTAAGCCAAAAGATGGTAAATTTTCACTGTCTAGCCGCCTTGAGAAAAATGTGACAATTGAAAAAAACTCAGGTAACTTTTTATTCAGTAGCGACAGATTTGACTGTGACAACGGACGAACCGTATGAGATATCACAAAACGTTTACTGCATTTAATTGAAACTAAAAAATTCTGAGGGGAAAAATTTTGATCCATCAGAATTTTTTTTTTTAATTTTACACCAAAGTTTTTTTTCAAATTTTTTTTAGTTCCCTGAACCGGTTGCAAATTTTTTTCTAGTGATAGGAAACCCTTAATTACCGGTAAACTGGTGGAGCAAAATTTAAATAAACATTTTTCTCTTCATGATTTTAGTTTTCAGTCGGATGCGAATAACCGTTTTTTTTAATTCTCATACGGTTCGTCCGGGGTGGCACAGTTAAATCTGTCGCTGCTAAAAAAAATCACCTCGTGCTTTACATAAGGTTAAAGTCCCTGAAATGACTGAAAAATACATACCTGTATTTATATAATTTATTTGCTATTAATAAAAATAGTTTTTTACAACCTGTTTCGGACTTTATTCGTCTTCAGGTAATGAAAGAGAACATAAAAATAATTCAGGACAAAAAAAGTGACACAAAAAATAAATTTGGCAAAACAATCTGAGAGCCCGCTTTTTGCCAAATTATTTTTTGTGTCACTTTTTTCGACCTGAATTATTTTTCTGTTCCCTCTCATTACCTGAAGACGAATAAAATTCGAAACATGTTGTAAAAAACTATTTTGAATAGTAAATAAATAATATATCGATTACGCGACTTCCTGGTCGTTATTTGCTAGATTTTTGGCCAATTTTTTTAAATAATTCGGCTTTTGAAAACAACTCATCCGATTACATTCTTAGATAGCTCAGACTGAGCTCAAATATCTTGTGAATAATAAAATACAAAAATTGGTTCAATCCGACCATTGCTTCCAATTTTTTAAGGAAAACTAGTAAATAAAAAATTTCAGAAATCTCAGAAAAAAAAAATTGGTCCGATAGACCAATTTTTTTTTATTATTACTAAGATATTTGTGCTCAGTTTGAGATATCTAAGAATGTAATCGGATGAGTTGTTTTCAAAAGCCGAATTATTCAGAAAAAATGGCCAAAAATCTAGCAAATAACGACGAGGAAGTCGCGTAATGGATATATTTGTGCCTCGAAAAACCCAATAAAATACCTGTATTTGGCTGTTGCGTCCTAAAGCAAAGAGTGTTTAAAATTAATAAATATTCTTCTAAATTTAAAATTTTTTCATTATCCATCAATCTGTATGATTCTGGCACATTTGTGAATTGATCTTTTAAAAGACTGAGACAGCTTTTGAGAGTGGAGAATTTTATACTGTCTGGTTCACTTTTTTCAATCTCTCCAAATTCTCGTTCTCCAATATTTTCAGCTTCTAGAAGTTTGTAAAATGAACCCACGAATGCGGTTTGACGACGATTTAGGGAATGTTGTAAAGTTCGCTTTAGAAAACCACGGAACTGGTTATAAACAACCGCGGTTAACAAGTTCATAATCAGAAAGGTACCAATGAAGGAGAATACTATAAAGAAAAGGGAGCAGAATCGATTTTGTTTATATGAAGGCATCATCACATCCGGATTATTAGCTAAAAATAATAATACAAAATATATAACGCAGCTAACAGTGGCATGAAATTACTGTAAAAGTGTAGGTTCGGTTTTAAAAAAATGATTCACGGCATTATTGGATCACTCTAAAGACCCCCTAACAACTTTAAAAAAATATAACTGTCGTGTTTGCCTATAAGGACATGTTCGGTTTTGCCGCTTTGTCCATGTGAAAATCCGCGTTTTGTTATTATAGAAGAATTATACTTTATAAAATAGCGCCAGAGAGCTTAAAATGCAAGCCAAATTTTTGAATTACTTAGGCGCACATTTCTAAAATAGGTGTTTCGAACAGCAGCAGCCTTCAGTTTTGAAACAAAGTCAAAAACGAAAAAAATTCAAATTTGTAATACACGCTACATTTTTAAGGTATTTGAAAATAAAAATAATTTCTTAATAAATTTGCCGTTTTCTCCTTATAGATGATCGCGTTTTGAAAAATTAAGAAGGTATTTACCAAATTTTGGCCTTTTTGACATTATACAAACACGACAGCATGAAAGGGGAATTAAAATTGGATATAAAAATCGAATCAGATTTCAAAATCCAAGACCGTCCTTTTAAAGTCATATTGGCAGCTTTTCTGTCACCAAGGCCGTCCTAAGCCGCCGTCATATTAAAGTCAAATTAAACATAACAGTACTATAAATTTTTGTGTACCTGTAGTTAGCAAAACTAATAATGAAATAATAGCTGTATCCAACTGTTCAAATCCCTCTGGGGAAGACCAATAAGTTCCATTTGCTTCTCCAGGATGTTTATTCGGAGTGGATGGCAAAACGAGCATCCCAATCATTGTAAAGAAATAAAGATGAAAAGCCAAAAGTAACAAAACTGAAAGAACTTCCGGAATCGTCAAAAATACAGATTTTAGCAATTTTTTCATCATTGAACTCGACTGAATGAAAATAAAGGGACGAAGAAGACGACGCAACCGATATGTGTAGGCGGCCACATGAAGCGTCACGATTACATCGAGAATTGAGACACCAACAGTTACAAGCAAAAAGATTACCCAAGGTTTCTTTTTCAGCGTTTTGATTCCTTGAGTGAGATACACAATTTAATTTTTTAAAACAAAAAATATTACAGCGAATATTTGTACAGGTAATTGTACTGTTAAGCGACTAAATCTTCGAGATAGTTTAAAACAGTAGCAACAAAAATCTCCATGCTTTATCAAAATTATTCCAAGAAATATTTATGGTGTCTATATATGGACCATTAATTAAAAAAAAATCTAAGATAACTTTTTTGCGGGCTTCTTGTCAGATTTTTTTTCCGGTCGACCGGTTTTTTGATAATTGACCTCCGAAATTCCCGTTTTTTTGAGGCAAAACAGGTTAATTTTCTGACAAAATTTTTTCATGAATAAATGCTCCTTTAAAAAAAAAACTACCTCAATTATTATCATGTATACAGTATACATTGTGCATGAAATTTTAGAGGCACATAATTTATGTCACGTAAGAAATATCAGGGAACATTCGGGGCATACTTCACGAAAATTTTTCCACTTTCTCATTTTTTTAAAGTGTTTTTCGCCACCTAGTGGAGGTCTGAGACATTTTTAATGGCCATATTCTTCTTAGTTAGGGTCGATAACATATTAGTATAGGTGAATTTTATTTGTATGGTCAACTTATATATCAACCATATATCGAAAATGATCCCTAGTGTGGATGTCTGTCCACGCCTACTTGTAGTGTAGGTAGTGACGTTCTGAATGGCTGACCAGGCGTCACAAGTAGGCGTGGACAGAGATCCACGCTAGGGATCATTTCTCATATATCACATAACGGCTTTATTTTAGGGTCTGAACAGTGAAGCAAAAAATAATACATGTAGCAGAATTAGATCTCATTATTTGAAAAAATTTCGAGAGTTTTAAACATTACTAACTTTATATACATTATTACAAGAAATATTTATGGCGACTATGTTAGCCCCATGTGAGCATTTTCAGTCATCGGGCTCATTGATAATTGACCTTCGAAATACCGGTTTTCTGTACGGTTGGTAACGTGTATAAGGACAGCTGAGATGTTACCAAATTGTTGTTTATTTTTAAAAAATATAAGCGAAAGTTTCGGAAGCCAATTTTTAATAATAAGACTTTTTTTAACTGAAAACAGCTCTTCAATTTATACAGGACCTTAAGGTAGTTTTTTTATAGATTTCACTTTTTACCACTTTGTGATTATGAAAAATCGTAAGAAAACTTAATTTTTGGAATTTTATTTTTCAGCCATTAGTCGTAGAATTTTTTCTAGCTTCGTATGATACCCATATTGGGTCATTTCCGGTCATTTAAAAATCTTGAATTTTGAAAAAAAATTTCGAAAATTAAAAAAAAAAAATTTGGCCTGAGCTTTTTTAGTTTCCAGCTGAATGCAAAAAGCGTTTTGTGATATCTCATACGGTTCGTCTGTGGTGAAAAGTGAAATTTGTCGCACCTATAAAAAAATACCTTTAGGTTAGACATTTTACCTAAAAAATATGAAAATTTTTAGAAATGTATTTACATTGAATGTTTACAAATTTATATCCTTTCCTACGAGCCATGTTTCGAGTAATCCGAAGGCGCCAAGAATAAACAAACAAGTTATTTCAAGTGCTTCTGTTAATCCTTTTGGTACATCTGGTCGGTCACCTTGCATTGTCGGATCCGGTGATATCGTTAGCGAATTTTGATCTTCAATAAAAGCAAGACCCATTAAAATTGCCATAACTTTTGATGGGTTGAAAATTTCGATTATTTTGAAAATTCATATGAATTCTATAGAAACGATAATTTTTAATCGACAGAAAATTTGGTAGAAACGCTTTTTCTACTTGATAAAAAAATTACAAATAATGATTTCATTATACAGTTTAAACTCGGGAATCTCGGTGTCATATTTTGTTTTTTGACAAGTTTATCAGATCCACGAGGTTGGACTGCAGTCACTGCACTATCAAATATTGATGGGAATTCCCTCGCACAATTAAAAATACTAAAATGATGCAAATAGATTTTGATCAATAGAAAAATACGGTCTCGGACCTGTGTTTATGAAAATTTTCTTCACGCATTAAATTTTTTTCAGATTATTGATTTATTATAAATATATTCAGTGTTTTCGAGACATAAAATTATTATATTTTTTTCAATCAAAGATTTTTTTTATTCGACGTTTCGGCTAAACAGCCATTATCTGTGTGAGAGATTTGGAATAAAAAAAATCAACTTTCGATTCCTGTTCATCCAAATGTCTCACACTGATAATGGCTGTTTAGTCGAATAAAAACAATCTATGATTGAAAAAAATATAATTATTATAAATATTTCAGCTTGCTTGTGTAAAAAATTTTAAGATTAAAAGAAAAAAAATACCTTTATTCGAGTTTGTTTTTTCTTTGAGCGAGATTTAATTGTTAATTTCTCTGGTTTTAATAAAGGTCTGATTTTTTTAGATGGGTCATATAAAACGGTTAGATAGCTCGGAAGTGCCACATACGAACTTTTTGAAATTGTAGGTCATAATATAACTTTCTTGTCTACGTGACACTGCAGAGCCGGTTTTTTCGATTTCCGGTTTCTACCGAACATTTGCCAAAAATTATCGGTTTTTCGCCAGAGAAAAACATCGAAAATTAATGGTAAAAAATCGGAAATCGAAAAAACTGGCTCTGCAGTGACACGTAGCTTTTAAAGTTACATTATGGCTCAAAATTTCAGAAAAATCGTATGTACCAGTACCGAACTATCTTTTTGGTGTGACTTATCTTAAAAAAATCAGACCAAAGGTATGAATAAAACAAAACTTTCAAAATTAGTCTTCTAGATCACATTCTAAGAAATATTTATTCAAAAAACTAATTTCAAATACGAGTAATACTCCAATGGAACAATAGAAAATTACCCAAAAGAGAAATGACTTACTGGTACACCACAAACTTGAATTCGGGATACTCAATCTAGGATACTTTTAAGCAGGCTTGCAAAAAAGCTATCCCATTGGCAAGGGTTCAACACGCTTTGTTCCAACTCAAAAATTTTCTGTGGAGGGGTTCCAGATTGAGCGCAACGTTCAAATTTGGGGTATTCCAGTTAGTGCTCACGGACTGTATTCATTTGAGAACGGAAATTTTTTGTTTGTAATTTGAACTCCTAGAAGTCATTAGCCAGAGAAAAATTGGGGGTGATTATCACTGATTTTTGTTATACGTTGTTTGAATAACTTTCATTGAAAAAATGAGTATTTTTCTATTTACCGGAATCATAATCCATATGACCCCTCAGTTGTGTCAGCTTTCATTTTAGACATTTATTTTGGATCCTTTGATTTTTGACTAGATCATGTAGAAGAAATCTTTACAGTAAAGTGTCTTTAGTAGGACTCGTCCTAAGGATTTTCAAAGTACTGTCTTGCGAAAACTACTTTACTGTTCCTTAAAAATACGCCATGATACGATATGTAAGCAGCATATGAATCATACCAAGGCATATTTTAAGGGAGTGGGTGACGATAATTGAGCTTTTTTTTGCTAGTTTTCAAGGGCGGATTTCTGAGACCTGGATTGGAAAAGTTTTATCTTTTTTAATATGATAGTACACTTTTTGAATGATGCGAGTACTACTAAGATACAATCGAGAAAATTAACCTACGCTCATTAAAATGACTTTTATAGGCCTCCAAAATCACTAAAAAGCTATCTCCTCTTTCGTTTGATATCATTTCTTTCTGTAATTTGGCAGTCAGTCTGAATTTATGAATACGGAAATCGTATGGAGCCCGTTTTTGAAATGTATGCCTCTAGTGGTCAAAATTGCCAAATTGGGAGGCTCACTAAAAACCTATCTCCTCCCACATTTTTTATGGATTTTTTTTAAATTTATACTGCAAAGTGTTGACAAAGCCTGGCTTAAAATCGTATGGAGCCTTTTTTTCAAAATTTTTATTGGGGTGTCTGAAAATGCTTGTGCATTTCTCTTTTTTTTTTGAAAATTTAGAAAATATTTTTGACAAAAAACGATGAAAAATTGAATTTTTAATATATTTTTCGAGCATGTAGTTTAGAGCTCACAATGAGCTTTCATTCACCAAACTGATATGCTGATAAATTTTAGATCGAAATTGGCACTGATAACTTTGAATCACCATAAATTTCAGTCCCCCATAAACCGATTTTTTGATGAAAAAATCTTAAAATTAAAAAAAAATATAAGTCAAAATACTCGGCGGAAAATTCTCTACATAATAGGTTGATGATAAAGTCTGTTTGGAAACCTTCAGATATCGTCACCCACTAGTAAAGTACCTTCGAAGGACAGTACTTTTAAAATTCTTAGGACGCGTCCTACTTAAGACACTCTACTGTAATAAAATTAATAATTTTAAAATATGCGTTTTTATTATTTAAATAAATGTTCAAACCCTGTACACTATCCATCGAACAATTTGCATAATTTTAGAGTTGAAGAGCCTATACATTTGAATTTCATGAAAAGTGGCCATTTTATGTCCGATGTCCCTGCAAATAATTCCATCTTCGATCATGAGAACACTTTGCTCGGTTATTAATTCATATTGAACTCTAGAATCGCTCACTCCTCGATCATTTGAATTGTTCTCGTCTACAGACCTATCTAACAAATATTCTCGAGACATTTGGGATGCGGATCGAGAGCGATTTACACTCATTTCATTCTAAGATTAAAAATGTTTTTTTTAAAAACTTTATTTTCTGGGATTTTTTTGAATATGATCTAGGGTGCCTGGCGTCAATTTAAATGTGCAGAATGCTTTACCCATTCTTAGCGGGGTACAACCGAAAATGTCTGAAGTTCCCATGAAAAAGTTTTTTTTTATTTTTACAGATACTCGGGTAGTTTTTTTTTAGACGCGACAGATTTTACTTTTTACCACTTTGTCATTATGAAAATTTTTAAGAAAACTTTATTTTTGGAATTTTATTTTTCAGCCATTAGTGAAAATCTCAAATTTTGAAAAAAAATTTCAAAAAAAATTTTTGGGCCTGAGCTTTTTTAGTTTCAAGTTGAATGGAAACAAAATTTTTTGATATCTCATGCGGTTCGTCTGTGGTGAAAATTCAAATCTGTCGCCTCTAAAAAAACTACCTCAGTAACTGAGGCTCAGTTATGCTAAAAAATTACAAATATAAACGTTAACGTTTGCTAAAGCAAGAATTAACACTTTTATTAAAAATAAAATTTTCACTTTTTTATTTTCTTTTGCTCTTACAAATTTACCAATCCGCCACACTTATGGCACCCCCTTAAATCGATACTATATAATATGAACTTTATTTGAGTGAATACCTACTGTACATTATAAAACAGAATTTTTTTTTGACATAATTATACTAATATATGCTCATTTTAGTGGGAACCTACAGAGGAACCCTAACAGGAACCCCACAGGGGAACAGTGGTAACCTAGTAGGTAAAAAATAAATGGATCAAAATAGTTTAAGTATATTTTCAATCACTATTTGATTTTTTATGCACACTGCTTGCGATTTTCGGTCATTTTCCGGGGAATTTTTTCTCGTTGTACACCCTAGCAACAACTAATATCTCTGATTTCAAAAAGATTAGATGTATTTCAAATACAGTATTTGTCTAGGGGGCAACTGAGGAAATAGATGAAATCACAAAAATAACACTTTTGTTCTGTGACCCAAAGCATTTATTTGTTAAAATAAACAATGAAATTTATTTAAACATAGAACGTTTTCTGGGTCGTCTCAGGTCATAAAATGCACCCTTCGTAAATTGTAGACAAATACTAAAATATTTCTCTTAGGTAGTTTTTTTTTGACGCGACAGGCCAAAGCTCTGGCCAAAATTATTTTTTTTTAAGCTTTACCGGTTAACTGGTAATTTTAGGTTTGATCAGGTTATGTGCGATTTCTCCTACATAATAGAGTTTATTCTTACACACAAGTACCTGCAACACATGTTATATCGTTCACATTTCAATATAGAATTCTTTAACATCAAAATTTTTAATATTTGGCATGCAACAACTTCCGGTTTTTGGGAGAAATAATGAATAATCATTGAAGAATAAAATTTTGTCATTATGAAAAATGGTTAAGAAAACTAAATTTTTGAAATTTTATTGGGTTATTTCCGGTCATTTGAAAATCTCGAAAATTTTGGCCTAAGCTTTTTTAGTTTCAAGTTGATTGAAAAAAAAACTTTTTATGATATCTCATACGGTTCGTCTGTGGTGACAAGTCAAATCTGTCGCGTCTAAAAAAACTACCTTAGATTTTTTATAAGTAAGATTCAAATATTTCCGGAGAAATAATATTTTAATATATTATACATATCGTACATATCGAAGATCCTGCCTAGTGTAATTTTTATGTCAATCGTCTATGTTTTTATGTTGTTATTGACATAAAAATTACACTAGGCAGGATCTTCGATATGTACTGTTTATATCTAAGATCATACTTACGTGTCCCGTATAACTTTGACGTCAGAGACCTGAAGAATCGTGTGATTTGACTGGTCAATACGCATTGACTATTGTGTATTATTTAGGTCTCTGACGTCAAAGTTCTACGGGACACGTAAGTATGATCTTAGATATTGTTTGTATTTAATTTCTGATAATGGCATCCTAGCCGAAAAAAAATAGTTTCGTCAGAAATAAAAACTAAAATATTTTCGGCTACCCGATAACAAGGTAGTAGCGGGATGAAAAATTTGATACTAAGATTGTTGTTGGCGATGAAAATTTCTGCACCAAAAACTATGTTATTGCCGAATTTTTTTTGGTTATCAATTTACTTTATTTGTTGTTAATTTTAAGAATAAAATAAAAATTGCTTCGATCTTTTTATCGGATAGCTTATGTTTGCGCGTTACGCCTAACTATACTCAGAAACATCGATTACGGGGCCCTCTGGTTGTTTTTACCACTTTTAAAGCAAATTTTTTTATATAATTCGGCTTTTGAAAACGACTCATTCGATTTAGTTTTCGATAGCTCAAACTGAGCGAAAATATCTAGTGAATAATAAAATAATAATAAATTGGTCAGAATCGGACCATTTTTTCTTTCTTTTTCTGAGATTACTGAAATTTTTTAACTATCAGTTTTTGTTTAAAAAAAATGGAAACAATGGCCTGATTCGAACCATTTTTTCAGTTTCTTTTTATATTTGTGCTCAGTTTGGGCTATCTAAGAACTCAATCCGATGATTCATTTTCAAAAACCGAATTATATAAAACTGTTGGCTGAAAAGTGGCAAAAAACGACCAGAGGGCCCCGTAATTGATATACGAATCAAAAAATTAAAATACAAAATGTGAAAGTATCGCCTGAGTTTCAAGTGGCGTTGAAACCAAAAGTAGAACGTTGTACTAAATCCGATATAGTGGCTTTCAGAGACTCTTTTTCTTGCTAATTAAAAAATATAGAAAATTTGTAACGTTCCACTTTGTAACACCACTGACGTCGTTTTTTTACTTATGCCCAAATTGTTGCATTAAATAGATTGAAAGAAAGCAAGTGTTTCAAACTAACAAATGCCCTAAAGTCTGGACCTGTACTATTAACCGGTTCACCGGATATAAACCGGAATTTCATTTTTTCGGTAGGTTCGAATCTCGATGAGCCCGAAAATTTTTCTGAAAATTAGCCGGAAAGTTAATTTTATATGTTTTTTCATTCTTATATCATGATTATCTACACATTTACTGCTTGAACTATATTTTTGATGAATTTCTGGAAGAAAAAAACAAGTTTCGATTGTTTTCTCAAATTTTATACTGAAAATGTCAATATAATAAATCTCCGGTTACCGGTGAACCGGTCACTGGCTTACGAATGAGCTATCATACAACTTCATACTATGTTTAGTTTTTCAATCTATTCAATGCAACAATTTAGGAATAAGTAAAAAAAACGACGTCACTGGAAACTCACGCGGTAAATAAATATGTTTTTGCTCTTTTCCAAAATAAAAACACTTTTAAATATTTGCGACGTTGTATTTATTTGAATTGAACTATTTAGTGAACTTGCAGTTATTTTTACTATTCGATACCATCACCCTGGGATTCCTACTGTATAAAAACTTTCGAAACGTCGTCATTCATTTTATATCACCTTCATTCCGTTTTTGGTGCGACTGGAGCCTCTTTCTTTTCACCTTTGAATTCAGTTTCCGCGTGAAGGGACTTACTGTTGTGTAATCGCATAAGTTCCTCAAGAACATAGTCGACCTAAAATTTGAAATTAAAAAAAAAGTAAAATAATTTCAAAAATAAAATAATGAATTTCAAACCTGAGTTTCACATTTATAAATGTGTTATTTATAATTTTTGGAATGAACTTTTTTCAAATTTAAGGGAGTGGGCATCGATAATTACGCTGTTTTTTTAAGTTTTCAAGTGCAGTTTCTGAGAAACTTAGTATCAGAAAAGTATCCTTTTTTATCAAATATGTAGGCTAACGCTTAAGGATTTCGGCAGTGCCACTCAGATCATCAGATTATTCAACCTACGCTCGGAAAATGATATTCAACAGTCCTCCCTCAAAAACACCAAAAAGCAATCTCCTCCTTCATTTCTCATGTTTTTTTTTCTCTGACTTGACATGCGGGCCTAATATATGAATATGGAGGGACTCTAAGGCCGTTTTTATTGAATTTATGCCCCTAGTGGTCAAAACAGCCAATTCGGAGCATTTTGGGAGGCTCGCTAAACGGCTTCTACAATTTACATGCGATTTTTTATATTCATGCTTCAAATGAATGACAAAGCCCAGCGCTAGAGACTCTAATCGCCTTTTTTTTGAAATTTTGTCTCGGGTTCTCTGAAAACGCTTGTGAATTTCAGATTATTTGCAAAATTTTACAAATATTTTTGAGAAAAACAATGAAAAATTGAATTTAAACCTTTTTTAGGGAAATATTTAGAGCATAAAGTGTTTATTCGCAAAATTAAAAGTTATAAAACATTTCTAGATCGAAATTGGTACCTTTCATTCCAAATCCTCTTTAATTTTACCTATAATTTCAACCCCCGAAAACCGACTTTTCTTTGAAAAAATCTCAAAACCAAAAAAAAATCTTATAAGTAAAAAAACTTGGTTGAAAATTCTCTACAAAATAGGTGTATCAAAAAGGACATTATACTTGAAGCTGAGATATCGACGCCCACTCCCTTAACATTTAAATTTCTTTATGAGCACTGCCAAATACAGTTAAGTGCATTTCTACCGACAGTTTGAATCGGCAACCTGTCTATTCAAACGATCGTGACAAAAATTTTGATCCAAACCAGAAGTTTTTTTTGTTATTTGACACCCCCTAAAAATTTATTGCAAACAACTGTTATGTGACCCTTTTAGAAATGTCGTATGGCAAATATAATATTGTCAAACAAATTATTTTGCAAAAATACCCAAACATGTATACTTTCAGGTTTACTGGTATAAAAGATGCAAACTCTAATTTGTCTCATTGGGCGGTGTTAAAATACAAAAATATGACAAAAAGTTGTGATAAATAATTCAAGAGAAGCCAATTATTAAGCAACAACTTTTTGTCAGAAATTTTTTTTAGAAATTTGACACCCTCAAAATTTATTGGAAAAAATGAAAACTGTAATTTACCCCTCAAGAAGTGTCATATGACAAAAATTCAATTGCCAATATTTTTCTCTAAAAAACTATCCAGGAGGTATATTTACGGGTCCAACGGTCTTATGGTTCAAAAGACGACAAAGAATGACTGGTGGGGTGTTCTAAAAAAATTACCTTGGCATTTACTAGTTTATAAGTATAGACTATACTGTATAGTCACTCGTCGCGTTGTGACAAAAACGGAGGCTAGAGGGGCTATACAAAATCCGAGGAAGTCATTCTTCTTTATTTTTTGCAAAGAATTCGAAAAAAATATTTTCGAAAATTTTCCAAAAATTTTCGAGATTTTTTTCAAAATCCGAAAATTTCAAATGACCGGAAGTGACCTTACATGAAAGCTGACTATATTTTAAGAATTCTGGCTGAAAAATAAGATTTTAAAAAACGAGTTTTTTTGCGATGGGACTACTCAAAATTCCCAGTTTTGACTTTTTTCTCGGCCTAATTCCAACGTGTAACACCCTACTCTTATGTATCTGATATTTCTATTTACCTTGAGTACACCGTGTTGGGCGGCATCTCGTGTTCGTACAGCTACGGTTCCGGCTTCGACCTCTTTGGTTCCTACTACAAGAATAAAGTTGTATTGTTCAATTTGAGCGTTTCGAATTCGTTTGTTGAAAGTATCGTTACAATCAGCATCACATTCAGCTTCAAGCCCAGCGTCGAAAAACTACAAAAATAAAGTGAAAATCGAGTTATTCAAAAAATGGATTGACAGTTAAAAACTTATATCAGTAATTTTATTTTTGAGTAAAAATTAAAAAAAATTTCTAACGTCTCCATAAATCATTTGGTCCAAACCTCCCTTTTCAAAAATAATTTTTGCAATGGAGTTAATTAGGTCTTTTTTTAAGATGCCTCAAATTTCCGCTTTTACCAGAAATTATCGGTTTCTCGAAAACCGCTCTAACGATTTTTATACCGCTTAAAACTAGAGGGTCGAGTTCAAAAATCAAGGAACCAAAAATGTCTAAATGAAATTTGACCCCAACGGGTGTCATATAACACTATTTAACTTAAAACTGCATCATTTAAATCTGACAAAAACCTAGAATTGCTCAAATAATATTATGAAATTGACAAAAAAAACAATGACATTCGACACCAAAAAGGAGCCATATTACAGGATTTTAGCATATTTACAGTTAACTTTTGGAATAGTTTCAAGCTGTTTTCGAGAAACCGATAATTTCTGGTAAAAACATTTTGTTCCAAAGTTGACCAATCATGATGACCAAAAATTTCAGCAAAAACGTTTGAATCCTTTCCGAGCTATTTATTCGAGATGAAAAATTAAAAAACAAACCCTACCCAAAAATTAAACTTTTTAAAAAAATTATAGATCAGCATCACATTCGACAATAAAAATATACAAGGGAGGCCCAATATGATATTTGGCAAGAAATTTCGGTGATATCGGCAAACTCGGCGATAAGGGAACAAAAATAAAAAAATTGTTAAAAAATGAAAAACGCGTAGGCGTTCAAAATGACGTTATTTATCAATCAAATTTTTTATTTTATAAGGTGTTTTACAATAGATTCGAATGAAGTAAAGTCACCAAAATGCGTAGGATTTAATTTTCCGCAAAACGCAGTCAAATATAAATTAAATAGAGTGAATTTGGGAACTTCAATCTTGAAAATGACGTCATTCGTGACGCCTACGAAGTAATTTGTAATATAAATCTCAAAAAAATTCGGCAATATTGGCACTGGAATCATTTCAGCTAAAAATCGTGTAAGTGCGTAGGTTTTTTTCGGCGATTTCGCCCCCCCCCCTGTATATATGTTTCAAAATTTAAATTATTATGTTCTATGAACTTTTACTGCAGAGGGTAAATTTAGTACCTGTTGTGCAACATTTCTTGAAAACTCCATATGATCCTTTCCAACTGGAACAATTTTGACCTGTCTAGGAGACAACCAAAGTGGCCATTTGCCGCCAAAGGATTCGCACAAGATGGCGATACATCGTTCAAGTGATCCCAAAATAGCCCTGTGGATCATAACTGGAGTTTCTTCTTTATTATCTCTGTTAAATTTAAGGTTAAACCGTTGTGGGAGTTGATAATCAAGCTGAACAGTAGCCAATTGATGTCGGCGTTTAAGAGCATCTAGAATTTTAATATCAATTTTTGGGCCATAAAAAGCACCATCTCCCGGATTAAGTTCCCATTTTGAGCCAGTTCCCGCACAAAAATCGTTCAGAGCACTTGTTAACATGGCCTCGGCCTGATCCCATTCGGCGATTTCTCCCAAATATTTCTCAGGTCTAGTAGACAGATTCAACTCGAAAGTGAAGCCAAAAGTATCGTAGACGGATTTGAAAAAGTTGAGGGCTTTTGTGATTTCGTTCTCGATTTGCTCGACGGCGCAAAAAATGTGGGCGTCGTCTTGTTGGAATCGGCGCACACGAGTTAAACCAGATAAGGCTCCAGATAGTTCATTACGGTGAAGGACACCAAAATCAGCAAATCGGAGAGGTAATTCTTTTATGAGGTTCAATAAATTATCAAATTTTTCAATTGGTGTACAGTAGAGTGACTTTATTAGGACGGGTCCTAAGGATTTGAAAAGTGCTGTCCTACGAAAAGTACTTCACGATACTTCAAAAATATGTCATGGTACGACACCTATGTAACATATGTATCATAACAAGGCACATTTTTGAAGTATAGTAAAGTAATTTTCGTGGGATAGTACTTTTAAAATCCTTAGGACGCGTCCTAATAAAGTCACTTTACTGTAGCCTTTTTCAGATGTTTTAAAGATTGTGAAAGTTTTCGATACGTGATGAGACGTTTTTTATACCAGTCTTTTCCAAATATTATAAGATATATTTCGAGAGGTAACATTTAGGAATATGACACTTTTTCGGGTTTTATAACCAAATTTTGTTATCAGGTTATAGTAAACTGCATATGCGAAAAGGTGTCATATTTCCGAATTATATTTTAGAAATATATTTTATAAAATTTGAAAAATAAAATTTAGAAGGTTATTTTGGGTCATAATAAACCTTTCCAAGCTAGGTGGCACGGGAGAGCCGTTTTTACGAGAAATTTTTAAAGGTTTTATATTCGAGAAACTTATATTTTCTTGTTAAAACCAACCACATCTTGTTCTGAAAGTTTTATGCGGACCTTGATTTTCAAAAAGATCGTATGTGCCAGTTCGAGATGAAATATCCTTCTAAAAAATCTAACCCTATAGTTTTTTGAGCAACGGAACTGCTTACACTTGTAAAAACTGAAAAAAAAGTCTTGAAATAAGATTTTTAATGGGCACCCCCCTCGGAAAACCAAACGGTAAGAGATATCGGGAAACGGTTTTTTGTATCTGATAGCCAAGAAAATTTAAGCAGAACAAATTTTATTTCGATTTCTGACCTCGACCGGTTGATCGGTAATCAGCCAAAAACCGGCTTTAATAAGGAGAGGTATAAAAGCGGGCCTCTTTACTCCCGAGGTGGTGTCGGTGTCAAAAAAATATTGCCAAAGTTTCGTCGTGAAAAAGTTACCCCAGATGCTTATGCAAAATTGTTTCCCGATATCTTTTGTTAACAGTTTGATTTTTCAAAGGGGGGGTTCAGGGGGGGAAAAAAAGTTACCTAAATAATTATTTTTTGATAATTAAATTAAACCTGTTTCTTTGTAAGATCTTTGTCTGGAAGCAAACATAAGACAATGTGAAGGACAGTTCATTGGTTTCATGGCCCAATCTTGATCTTCAACTTTAAACGTGAACATATCTGATTCATAATGTTGCCAGTGACCAGAGCATTTCCACAGATCGCCGTTGAAAATATTTGGAGTAATGACTTCAGTAAACCCTCGTTTTCGATATTCCTAAAACGGTGAAAATTAAATACAGGTACACTGAAATGTCGTCTTAGTGACGGAAAGAGAAAAAAAACATTTTTTCGTATATCAAAGACAAATCTATGAAAAAAAGCCTTACAGAAATATGATAGGTATAAAACGCTATTTTTTGCATTCAAATTTGTCGTTTTCGTAAGAAAAAATTATGATGCGTAGATTATGTTTGCTTTGTCGATAATTTTTCATTATTGAAAATCGACCTGCAGTCAAATTAAATTGTACCAGCAAAAATTTTCTAAATTTTAAGACAAAGATCTCTTGATATTTTTAGTACCAATAAATAAAATGAAATTGAAAATGTAGCAAATCCCGATATTACCGGTTTTTGTCCAATAACCGGTAAAACGGTCATGGCCGGAATTTTTTTTTCACCACTGCAAATTCGGTTAAGATTCAGATGCAAAAAATCTCAGAACAGATACGCCTTAAATGGGCCAACCGAAAAAAAGCGACCTAAAGGATGCGCAGCGGGCAAATTTCCAACTTTTGAAAGGTTGCTGTTGAAGAAAAACAAAAATAAAATACAAGAAATAGAGTGGGAAATGCGATTTAGTTTTATTGTATATTTTCAACTCAACATGCTGAAAAGATTCGCATGAAACTTTTGAACACGAAAACAAAACAAAAAATAGTGGACAGGAGCCCAAATCGAGCTTGATTTTTTTTTTGTTCGAATTTAAAACTCAATATTATTTCCAGCTGTCCTTCAGTGAAGATTTTTTCATATGACCATTTTAGCAATCTCCTATGTCAGGCGCTTCATTTGAGTTTACTTGAGTAATGGCATACCATAAATGGCAACATAGCCAAAAAACAAAGAAAAAATTTCGAAAATATCCACAAAAAAAAATCATTCGCATTTCGCACTCTAGTCTAGTACTCCTTGAAAATAATCAGTAAATTACTCACTGCTTTCATGTAGTCTACGAGTCTGTTATAAATAATTGTTCCTCTTGGTAGCCAGAAACATGATCCAGCTGAAAGAGGGTCAAAATACCAAAGTTCTTGATCGACTCCGATTCTTCTGTGATCTCGCTTTTTAGCTTCTTCTTGAATGAAAGCCCACTCGGTCAATCGTTTCTTATCCGGAAATGTGATACCGTATACTCGTTGCAAACTTTCTTGGTCAGCTTTACCTTCCCAATATGTAGCACTGTTTTTGTAGAGTCTAAAAATTTTTAAATATATTTTTGATAATACTGTTTTTTTACAGGACCCACTATTCAGTGGGTCAGATGAACGAGTTTTTCTGAACTGATTATGTTGGGTTACCATAAAAAAATGTTTTGAGAAGTCCGGGAGTCGAACCCAGGTAAACGGGATGATCATCGAGTCGCGCTAACCACTACGCCAACTGCTCATATAACTGACTAGAATATGTTGATTATGACGCGAAACCTTTCGCCCCAACAATTATGGAAGGTTCAAAAATCTTAAATTCAAGGGTTTGATACCTTGCATAACATCTTT
>SCLH01000752.1:85647-97498 GCA_004367855.1 Oikopleura vanhoeffeni | reverse complement strand
TTGTACTAAATTGTACAAGCCCTTTTCAAAAAATCATAAAATCACTATCACACAACCGATCTTAAAGTTAATTAAGAAAGTTCAAACAAATATCTTCAAACTTGTCTTTTTAAAATAGTATTTTTTTAATTTCAAAGAGCTCAAAAGCGACACTCCTTCAGCGATAAAAGTCAAATTTTTCGATATTTCTGTCTCTATATCAAAACTCAGACATTTTCAAATTATGTATTTTAAATACATATGATAGATTAAATAATTACTAACTAAAGCATTTTTCGAAATTATTTTCTGATAAGTAACTTTTTTTTTAGTTTACCCCACCAGTTTTTCCCCTGCCATTTGAGAACGGAACGAAATTAATCACGATGGATTTCGGCCCCAACAGCCAAGGGATAAATAAATACCAACATTTTTTGATTTCCAAGCGGATGTCCGTGATACCGGAAATTGACCGTAAAATTTGAAACGTCGGTTCTGAGAAACCCAATGTTCTTCGAAGCCAATTTTTCAACACTTTGTACAACTTTTCTCAGATTATTTGGTGAGAATTTTTTGTCATGTCACCTTAAAAACAAAAACGGGTCAAATTTCACCTTTTTTGTATTCCGTTATTGTTAGGTTCTGTGGACTTGAAATATACTAATCTGGGTAGTTTTTCAAGAGAAATGTTGGCAGTAAATTTTGGTTTCATATGACACCTAAAAGGGTCAAATTACACTTTTTTGTATCTTTTAATTTAGGAAAACCTGTGGACTGAAATATACTAATCTGGGTAGTTTTTCACAAGAAAATATTTGGCAGTAATGTTTTTGTTATATGAACCGCAAGGCAAATTACAGTTTATGCATCTTTAACGAGAAGACTTGTGGACATGAAATAACTTACTGGCTAGTTTCAAGTGAAAAGTTCGACAACAACTTTTTTGATATCACACACTCCAAGGTAAATTAAGCTATGACGGAAATAGTGAAATAAAACCATATGGAAGATAAAACCCGATAAGTCATTTCAATTTGGTTTTATCTTGCCGCAATTTTATGAAATTTCGAAGTAATGATAATTGAATAAATAAATGAGTTATAATTATCGATCTGGTTATTACCCATTAACTGTAATTTACCCCAGATTAGTATATTTTTCAAGTCCACAGATTCTCTAATAAGAGAAGATACAAAAAAGGTATTTGACCCCTTTAAGGGTGTCATTGACAAAAATTTCTGCCAAACATTTTCTCTGAAAAAACTACACAGTGATATAATTTCAGTTCTAGTTCCTATATTAAGAGATACGAAAAGTGTAATTTGACCTCTGTTAAGGGTTCATATGAACAAAAAATTCTACACCAAAAATTACGAAGAAAAAGTTATGTACAAAGTGTTGAAAATTGCTTCGAAGAACGATTGGGTTTTCTCAGAACCGACGTTTTCAAATTTTTCCGCTCATTCCGGTATCACGGACATCCGTTGGAAAATCAAAAATTTTAGGTCATTATTTATCCCTAGGCTGTTGGGTGCAATCGTTTGGTGTTCTCAGTTCCGTTCTCAAATGGAAGGGGAAAACTGGTGAGCGGTAAACAAAAAAAGTTCCTAAGTATTATTCGGGAGTAACGAAGTTTTTGTAAACTTCTAATTTTTCAAAAATTTCTCGTTTTCTCTATAAGTTTTGTTTCATTCAAATTAGATTATAATAAATGTTTTATATTTAATCTATGAAATGGACATTTTTATTACGTACAGCCTGAGTTTTCTCGTTTACTGCGTTCTTTTATTCGGACGGGTAGACAGGCGTATTAAATTTACCCTCGATTTGTAGATAATAAATGAGCTCAATTTTGACACGTGAGTTACTGCTGTTTTTTAATACAGTGCCCTGCGTTTTTTAAATCCAGCGCCCTGCGTTTTTTTAATCCAGCTCCCTGCGTTTTTTTAATCCAGCGCCCTGCGTTTTTTTAGTCCAGCTCCCTGCGTTTTTGTTTGAATTTATCAAGTTTGAAATGTTAACCCTTGGAAGCTCTGCACCACTTAGGTGGTGCGGAATTTTAAATCCGGTGAATTCGGATGAAAAAAAGGCTTGGAATTTATGGATCAAACCCAACATAGAGTTAGCCACGAGAAATTCAAACATGGCAGTTAAATTTTCTTTCGAAAAAATCTAGAATGCGTGCTGCTCAAACAGTTTAAACGATAAATATTTCTGGGCAACTGAGTTTTTAGGAAAGTCTTTTGAGTATCTTACAAAAAATAAAAATTTCCACTATCGGAACTTTTTTATTTTTCGTGAGTGATTTTCTAATTTTTGAAGAAAATTCGAAATAAAATATGCTTCGATTTTTTCCATTTTCTTGATTAATTATCTTTTTTTACACAAAATTATTGAATTATATAATTTTTTTTAATTAATAATGTTCAAAGATAACAATCAATAGTCTAGAGGTACAATTTTGCTTTGCCCTATTTACAGTGCCCTGCGTTTTCGTTTTCGCCGGAATTAAAAAAACGCAGGGAAAAAGTTTGTTTACTTACTGCGTTTTTTTTAATCCGTGTTTTGATGTCTACCCGCCCGAATAAAAGAAACGCAGTAAACGAGAAAAACTCAGGCTGATATATTTGTAAACTTCAAATGTATATGAGGCGCTAAAGAGCACAAAAAAGCGCAATAAATTTGGTTCGATCATAATTATCAAAAAAGATTATATAGGGATGATTTGTCACTGTGATCTGGGTAAAGCGGCTGTATCACGCCGAGACCGAATATAAGGGCCGAGCCAATGTGTGTGTTCATTCAAAAACAGATCGAAATAAAAATGTCAAAAAAATACTAAATTAGAGGTAAAGCTGCGATTGATTAACTTCAAAAGAGATAAATTTATATAGAGAAATATTTATCGGTAAGTGAGAATTATTTAATGTTATATCCGAGTTTTACCAATCATACAGTATGATTCATAATTTTTTTTGCTTGTTTTTTAAGTTTTTTTTGTGATTTTTTAATTTCGGCATACACAACTTAAATCCCATGTGGTTACAAAGTATAAGTCTGATTAAATTTTGAAAAAGTCAGTTTGTTCCTTGAAAAATTCTGCATCAGTGAGTGGATTAAAAACATTATATAATTAGTTTTATGTCAATCGTCAGTTTGTGAGACAAAGGTGTTCAGAAAACGTTCTTCATTTTTTAGAACGCTCTCATTTGCCAGAAGATAGTATGCCATGACATTTAATTAACATAATCTCAATCCTCGTACAATTTTGTATCGTCTCTGATGTTTTCGATCGAAAATATTTTCATACTAGACTTCTACAGCTATTTGTATAAGCGGAGCTCAACTTTAAGAGGAGAGCTCAAAATTATATTTTGTTTTGTCTTTCTCCGCTCTCAGTCGAAACGGAGCGATGCAATTTAGTTTTAAAGTCGAATTTGAAAATGTCAGACAATTTTGTGTAATCATTGTGAATCTCATAAAAAATATTAAGCGGTTAAATTCACATCGGAATTCTTGGATTAAAAAAAGGCACTTTTTGTACAATATTTACGACTCACGATGTGTAATGGTTAAGGGGGTTCTGGGTGTGAAATGCAAGCAGTTTAAACTGGCCATGAGGTATTTATATTCGAACTGTATACGTATTCGCAAAGCTTTAGGTCGTTTTTTTTCGGTAGGCCACTGTAAGGGGTATATGTTCTGAGAGAACCAGACTTGATAGCGAAAACATTTTTTGCATCTGAGTCGAAACTACTTAAATTTGTTCACTGGTAATAGCCGATTTAAACCGGTGACGGGGGTTTTCAACGTTATTTGTTGAGCACTTTATAGGCCAATTTTCAGATAAATTGTTATTTATTCTGACTACAGTGAATCCAAGATATCTTATGGTCACATTCGTTTTTTTCAAAGAAATCTAGAAAAAATTTAGAAGTTTCAAAATTTTTTGAAAACCGATTCCAATACCGGAAATCGAAAAAACGGCTCTGCAGTGCAACGCACAGTAAAAAGTTATATTATGGCCCAAAATATCAGAAATATTGCATGTGCCGATTCCGACTTATCTCAAACGCCGTTTGTCCCCATATAAAAAAACAGAACTTTTTGGGAACGACAATTACCGGTAAACCGGCTGATTGGGAAAACACAAAATGTGTAATTTGAATTTCAGTCAGGTACACCTTCCAAAAAACGTTTTATGATACCATGTCTGGGCTTTGAGTTCTTCAAAATATATCTTTTTTCGCCGAGAACTTTTCCCCTATATTTTGCTATGAAAATTGCGTAGGCGTTAGAATCTCTCTTATAAACGAATAAAAATGTATACAATTGTAATATGGGTGTGTTAATATCACACAGATTGTCAGAAATACACTTTCATAATTCTATTGTTGTTAACCCTCCGAGGTATATCGATCATTATCCCTGGGTAACTTTAAAAACTTATTCCCTATTCTTTTAACAGGCAAATAAGGCTTGCAACTTTATTGTTCTCTAGTCCTCGAGATTAGGATAGACTTAAACTTTGATAGTACGAAATTCACATTTTGACTTTATTAACCCTATAGAAAAGTGACATTTACAAATTTTGCTTTAACCTACGCAATTTTATTGTGAGGAAATGGGAGACGTCAGAACAAAAATTAATTTATTAATGGAAAAGATTAAGAACTAAATTTTCTAAAAAGTGACTTCCTCAGAAATAACCTGCAATTTTCGGTCTTTGAAAATGCAGCAGTTTCAGAAAAAATTTTCATAAAAAGTGAATCATTCAGAAGCAACCTCCAATTTCTGGTCTTTAATTCACAATAATTTTTGAAAATAGCTTCATGCCTCGGAGGGTTAATGCAAAAATAAAATTTTCAAAACATAGTCTAGAAATTTTCATAGAAAATATTAAATGTTTTCCGCCTACACATTTATCTAGTTAAAGATAGGCTTTTTAAATTCCCGGCGAAAATAGTATACCTCCTTTTTGTGTCCTTTAAAAAAAGCAACCTAAATGAAAAATATTCATTCCTGAAAAAATTTTACAAATTTCCGTAGCTTGAAATGATCTCTAAAAAAAAGTTTTTCTAAATTACCTAGTTCAAGATCTTCTTTGCTTGGCATTTGTGGCGGTGGGAATGGAGTGTATTCTTTTTTCTCTTTGTGAACAGTCTTAACTTTCTTTACATTTTTGGTGGTATACTTTGGCATAAATCTATCCCAGCTTTCATTTTTTAATTTCGGATTTTTCATACATTCTCGTTTTATCATCAATTCTCGAATATTGTGCGCTAAAATATGTAATTAAATAATAGTAGGGTGCCCAGCGGGAACCCTGCGTACTAAACCATTCCCAGCAGATTATTTTTACGGCCCTCAGTGGTCAGAAAATAAGTTTTAAAAACTCTGATTGTGGACACTAACTTCCATTTTTAGCAAAATAAACCTCATTTTTTAATGTTAGTTGGGTACAGTAAAGTGTCTTTAGTAGGACGCGCCCCAATGATTTTAAAAGTACTGTCCTACGAAAAGTACTTTACTGTTCTTTAAAAAGATGCCTTGGTATGATACATATGTTACATGCGTATCGTACCATGGCGTATTTTTAGGGAACAGTCAAGTAATTTTCGCAGGACAGTATTTTTTAAACCCTTAGGACGCGTGCTTCTAAAGACACTTCACTGTAGTTGATGTATTTGGGATCTTTTTGGAATCGGCGCTACATAATAAACGAAAAATAGGAGAACCTATATTTTACCATGGATCAAGAAAAAAGGTTTCAATCGGCTTAAATTGTTTTTCCGTGACCCCTCAAAAGTGAGAAAAAATTAAATCTGAAATATTTTTCAGTCTTCACTATAATTTATAGTGATAGCGTAGGATGTGCAAGAAATTCCCATGAATAAATGTTGAGACCCGTGAAGCAAAAAGACGATTTAGCGCTACTTAGGCAAAAATTCGTGTCCGGAAGATCGATAAATTTATAAAAACAAACCATAAAAATTGGTTTATAGACTATTTTTTTATAAATTTATCGATTTTCTGGATACGAATTTTTGCCAAAGTATCCCTAAATCGTCTTTTTGCTTCACGGATCTCAACATTTATTCATGGGAATTACTTGCACATCCTACGCCCATGTTCTAATCGTCGATTTAAGTTTTGACCGCCATTTTAACCCGTAAAAATCACCAAATTGGTTTAATTTTTGTTTTAAATAGCTTCCTTTCGAAAACTTTCAATTTATTTTAAAAAACTGACCAGGATGTTTGTTATTTAGTGTATCTATGACAATTTTTCTGACTTCTTTCAATCCTCGGTGGGGTCCAATAACGGAAACGGTTCCTCCTTGGACATTGATATAGCAACCAGTGAGATATTCGATACATTTCAATGTTTGGCCTTCTGGTCCAACCAGCCTCTGACGCCGTTTCACAAAACGATCATTATTTCGGACAATACCTACAAATAACACTCGTTAAAAATTTCACGAACATCTATTTGTTGATGATATACCCCGCATTCGGAGACTAGTTATTGGGCGGGGGGTTGTTATTTTGCAGTTGTTGTCAAGATCACCTCTACGAAAACAGTAAAGTCCAATTTACAATGTAACCTACGTACATTAAGATCGTCATTCGTTCCTATCATGTTAAAGGGGCAAATCTCTGAAAGCCAATCAGAGACGCGTAATTCCCCACGCTAGAAGCGGTACCCTCTGAGTGGGTAGTATCGAGATATTCTTCTGGAAACCAGAATTGAGTCATATGATGAAATGACAACTGCAAAATATTAACCTCGCCCAATGGCTCATGTCACATGAGTCATGTGTTGTTCAACTTAATTGGTCGCCTGAATGCGTAAGTGACAATTTGACTGCGTTCTAAAATGTAAACTTACATTTAGCTACATACTTATGAGTCATAAGTTATGACGTATTTCATGATTTTAGAAAATTATCACGATAGAAGATAAAAAATATACGGACTCAGGCATCATCTTCAATATTTCGCAAATATGAGTTTCCAAAGACATAACTCCAGACAAAAAAAATTAAGGGTGTTAAAATACATCTGTCTACTGAGTGTTAATAATTGGTCGAATAATTTTCGCCCGGTGGGAAGTAATAGTTCGGAAAATTGTTTTCTTAACGGTATTTATTTCAAAACGATCGTTTTTGAAAACAAAAATATTTCAAAAATACAAGTTTTCATTAAAAGTAATATCATATGACTCTTTACGAAAACTTGTATTTTTGAAATATTTTTGTTTTTTAAAACGATCGTTTTGAAATAAAAATTGTTTTCTAAACGGTTTTTCGAACTATTACTTTCCGCCGGGCGAAAATTATTCGACCTATTATTAACACTCAGTAGACAGATGTATTTTAACACCCTTAATTTTTTTTGTCTGAAGTTATGTTTTTGGAAACTCATTCAATATGACTCATATTGCCGAATGATCATTTTTAGAATTTGAGCACACGAAATTAAGGTATTTAAAACAGTTGAATATTTTTCATCAAATTTTTTAAAAAATATTTACCTCTAATTTTTATAACTTCGACTGCATTTTCATCATCAAAGCATTTGATAGCCTGTTCGTATGGTACTGAGCGAGCCATTAGTTTAATCAGATCTCTGGCGTTGATGATCGAATAAGGATCCCATGTTGTACGGGTTGTTCGGACTGTTAACGAACCTTCAGCCAAATCCAATTCGGCTAAAATTAAAAATTATTATTTTTTTTAACAAATCTGATTTTTGATATCCTACTCTCAAACTAGAAAAAAACCTAAGTTTGGGCGGATTTTCAAAAGAAATTTGGCACCAATTAAATTTGGGCGGAATAATTCAAAAAAGAATTTGGAAACCAATTAAATTTGGGCGGATTTTCAAAAAGAAATTTGACACCAATTAAGTTTGGCCGGATTTTCAAAAAGAGATTTGACACCAATTTTTTTGCGACCCCACTGTAGTAAATTTTCACAATACAAAACGTAATAATTATAACTGTACTAATTTATTTCATAATAAGATGTTATCCATTAACTACAGGACGTATACAAAAAGAAGTTAAATCATGCTTATGGCTAGGGAGCTTGTTTTTAGCACTTTGAGTTCAATACATTCAACGGTACAAGCTAAATTTAAACATATTTTTGGTATCCAACAGCTTAAAGATAACTACGCATAGCAATAAATAGAATCAAAAAATTGTGAATGAATCTTGAAATATATTCAAAGTTAGGTCAATAGAAAGATCTTGTGCTACTGAACAAAAAAGTCTGAGAAGAAAATTTTTAAAAGTTGTGCTCGAAAAACCACAAATCCTTTCGAAATTGAGTCTTCTACAATTCCAAAAAAATTTGAATTTTCAAAAAATGATCTGATAGTTTTTGATAAACCTCAGCTTCTAAAAAAGCCAAAACAAAAATGTGGGAGAAAGGCCCGAGAGTCTCTGTAGTTATTATTTGGCTGATGGATCGAAAAATTCATTTTTAATTATTAAAAAAGCTAGCCTAGTATTTTGAGTCAATTTTTAAATAGGGTAGGTTTTTATAGGAGGAATTCCTTGTAATGAGTCCTTTTCGTCTTCAGAGCTAGTGCAGACAGTAAAAATCGAAGTATTTTGTTCAATCGCGAGTTGAGGGGGATTGTCCTTTATGTCCATTTCAGCTATCTTTTGCTTTACAGATTATTTTGAATTTAGTAAAAGCCGAATTTTGATCGACAAAAAAAATTTCAAGCTCGGAAATTTGGCACCACAATTTTTTCAAGTCGGAAATTTGAAATAAAAAAAATTAGATTTTTTTTACAATTTTGACCTGACAAAAAGTATTATGTACATATAAAGTCAATTTCTCGATGATCGGGCTACATTTAAAAATTGATATAATTCTGCTTTTTTCTCCTAAAATCAATATACTGGCTTTTAAAAGTAAATTTTTCTAATAATAACTTCAAAATTTTAAATAACTCTCCTGGACTACTCTCAAGTCCTCCTTCAAATTTGATTCAAGATCGAGATAAAAGTTTTTCATATCCTTATCATCATGCAAAACAACCGCTTTTAAATCATCGCTCAAAAGCGATTTTTGATAGTCTAACGAACACGGTCGTTTCGGCATGCACTGGTTTCTCAGCCTTTTTTTTGGGTTCGCATTATATAATATAATTGAACTAGACAAGATAGCGACAAATGGTTTTTGGCATGTAAAAAATTGGAAAAAAGTAAATGGTAGAATCATTTTTTGACGTCCTATGTGGATCACGTGACCGGAAATCAGTCATAGAAAATTGCTCAAGAGATTTACAGGTAATTCACGGAAAAAAGAAAATTCTTTCACACTACGAAATTACGGTTAAGATTTAGATTGCAAGAAGACGTTTGTCAGTAGTATCTATCTATGTTATCTCAAGAGAAAGATACCCTTAAAAGGTATGGTGTTCTTTCTGCAGTATATTATGTCATAATGCAACAAATCAAATCGATTGCTGTTTAAAAAGCACAAAAAACCCAAAATAAAGAAAACTAAAAGAAACGTTCGGAAATTTTGGTTTATTCTCGATTTTTTGCCAAGAGTATTTTTCTGCCAAATTTGTCAAAAATAACGTTCTGCTGTAATAGACCACCTAAACTTCGAAATAATGGGTTGGACGTAAGCCAACTTTCGTCAATCAGTGTTTACCCCAGCTTTACTTATGTCAGCTACTTTCAAATAATCGCAGCACATTTTATTTTCCAGGAAATTTTTGTCACGTGAACTTGAAAATCATATTTGAGTTTGGTCGAAATTGCAAAACGCTCTCGTGTAATTTAGCTATTGTCTGAACTAAGCCTTGTGCAAATTTTGAGATCTAAATGTTGCAATTACTACACCGATGGGAGGAGTAAGATTTTGCACGCGTAAATGATCCAAAAACGAGTGGTCTTTTGCATGGTTCTGAGAAAAATAGCATATGAAATAAACGCCACTGTATCAGTGATATTACTAATTAGTATCGTTTAGTTCAAAATTTAGGTTTATTTCAAAATATAACTCAGGAGAGTAGAGAATTTTGGTTTTGGGCATCTGTTCGCTTATATTGTATTCGAGAAAATGTCAAATAGGAACACCCATACCCAAACGACCCTAAGGAGATAGATTTCGATGAAAAAAGTCCAAAAACCGGTGGTTTGTAGACAATTGATCTAGAAATGTGATAGGTAGAAACTTATCCACAAAACGCTTCTATGAAGTTTTCCATAGTTATACAGGCTATGTTAAAATTAAGGTTTATTTCGTTATAAAACCTGGGAAGAGATAGATTTTCAGTTTAGGTTTATATCTTCTTGTTATGTGTCAAGGAGTGTATGCGTACAAAAAAGTTTTGGCCTCCTTTAAAGGCAAAAGCTAGTTCTACAAACTGGCTAATCTGAATAATATCCTTGAAGCCTTGTTCGGCTAATGTGCCCTAATGTTAAGACTTTGTATCGAATGAAAATATAAAATTTCAAGAATTTTTTCTTAAGATCGATAAAAATAGTAATTCGACGAATAAAAATTGATTGCAATATCCATGAGACCAGGATAAATATTTGATAAATTTATGTCCACTAGAAGTTCTAGTCTAGAACCCAAAAAAATTACTAATTTGGCATTTTTACGGCGAATCCTTAATTTGTTCTTTCTATAACTTTTGCGATGTTTTGAGCCTTTATTGTAAAATTCGCCGTTTGGGTTAAGAATAAATGATTCGAAATTTCTCTCGATGGTTTTCTCCATAAATAAACCGTAGTCGCGATTTCGAAAGTGTACCGGACGGCGCCAGTCATTTTTACATACGTAATAAAAACATTTCCCACTTTTATCGTATCGGAGACTCAGGGGCTAAGATTCGAGTACAAAACAAATTCGATAGTCATAAGGTAGTTTTTTAGACGCAACAGATTTGACTTTCTACCACAGACGAACCGTATAAGATATCACAAAACGTTTTTTTGCATTCAACTGGAAACTCAAAAGGCTTTCGTCAAAAAAAATTTTTAAATTTTCGAATTTTTTTTTTGATTTTCGAAATTTTTTTTAATTTTCAAAATTCGAGATTTTCAAATGACCTAATATGGGTATCATACGAAACTAGAAAAAATTCTAAGACTCATGGCTGGAAAATAAAAATCCAAAAATTAAGTTTTCTTAAGATTTTTAATAATAACAAAGTGGTAAAAAGTCAAATCTGTCGCGTCTATAAAAAAAACTACCGAATTCAAAACTGGCAAAGGATTTTTTCATTTTTCAAAAAATCAGCTTGGCGTTAATATAGGATTATATACGGGTTGTTTGAGACATAAATATATATGATTTTTCAATTAAAAAAAAATTGTTTTTTTCAACGTTACGGTTTATTCCATTTTCAAGAGTGAGAAATAAATGAAATACAAATTTAGAGAAAAACATTTTTGCTTCAAAAGCAATTTAGCGAATTGAGCCTCTGTTTCGCTGAAAATGAAATAAACCGAAACGTTGAAAAAAAAACATTTTTTTTTAATTCAAAAATTATAAATATAGGATTAATTAACAATTTTTTGTACTTTTCTTGAGGCAATTTTTACATCTTAGTTCCCCATTGAAGTGTTTTTCGCGACAAACCCATACAACTTTGCTTTTAGTTGGATTTAAAATTGTTTTTTGATTGACAAAGGCTCTTAGGTTCCCCAACTGTCCAGCAAAAGCCGTAGCAGGTATCTAGAAAGTTTTTTTTGCAAACCATTTAAGCAATTTGAAAATTTGAAAAAAAATTTAATTTTGACGAGTGACTTAAAAAACAGCTACAGCAGGGTCCGGCGGATAGGTGAGGGCGGATAGGTGAAATCCGGCTAATAGGTGAAGGTTTTGAGC
>SCLH01000752.1:70929-85023 GCA_004367855.1 Oikopleura vanhoeffeni | reverse complement strand
ATAGGTGAAATCCGGCTAATAGGTGAAGGTTTTGAGCGAAAAAACTTTCACCTATCCGCCGGACCCTGCTGTATCTGACAAAATTCACGATTTTAACGAAAATTTTCTTCGTGAAATGGTCTTATAATCCATAATTTCTACCAAAATATAATTTTTGAATCCCTAGTCGATAATTATTGTAAATATTTCCCCGTTCCGCCAATTCTTGGGCGAAACCATTTTTCACCACCATTATTGATAGCCGTTTCTCTGGGCACCCCTCAAATATGCAAGCCGCATTGGAGATTGTATTGAACCGATTTTTTGGAAAAATATTTATTCCATATATTTTTTTCTTTTCAAGCATTTTCAATTTTTAGATAAATTTAAAAAAAATGTATTTAGTGTTAACTAAAGTAATTAAAACTTTTGTATTGTGGAAATTGGGTATTGTGGAAATTTGAAATCATCCAATTCTAGACTCATTCTGTCTAGACAAGATTCTTCATGAAAAAGAGGAAAAAAATTTAAGCTCGTTTTTTGAATGGAACCAGTTTATTTGGAGGACATATATTTCATGTGAACCAGACAATATATTTACAGACAGTTTTTCGCATGTTGATCCTCAGCGAATTTGCCATATATGAATAGGGTGCGAACGGGGGACACTATTGATTAAAATTCACCCAGAAGGACAATATTTATATTTGAATGGGAAATAAAAGCCGTTCCGAGCGAAAAATTGAAGCAACTTTGTGCTGACCCTAGATATCGCAGATTATACTTGGGTGTTACTGAGAATGCCACCGTCATAACTGTATCGTCAGAAATAATAGTGACCATCAAATAACACGATTACCAAGTTATTTTAGGAATTATGTGATTTGATTGGTCTGATGTCACATTTATGACGGTGGAATTATCAGTAACGCGCAAGTACAATCTTCGATATAGACGTGATTTTTTGGGCGAAATATATTCGGTGATTCAGTTTCGCTAGTTTTTTTCCCAGAGACGGATTAACTGTTTTCAAAATTTCAGGCAAGCCAGATTTGACTGTGCCACAACGGACGAACCGTATCAGATATATATTTTAGCATCAAACTGGAAACGAAAAAAAATGTGTGTTATTTTTTTACGACTGGAAATTTTTTTTATGCAAACGTTTAAGGCAATTCAAAAAATATATTTTTTTGGTGGAGGGAAAAAACCGTTTCGTGATATCTCATACTGTTCGTCCGTGGTGACACAATCAAATCTGTCGCTTATATAAAAAGTAACCTCATCTGTTTTTAGCCAGTCAAATATCCGGTTTACTGGAAAACCATTGAAATTTTAAATTGTCGGTTTCTCGGTCACTGAATGTGATATGAGTATGATTTTCTTACAATTCGGCTTAAAATTTTCTGTACAATATTTTTTGGGGTTAAATTATGTAATATGGCCCCATGAGATTAATTTACTATACATTTTTATAATAAATTCGATGAAGATTTATATGAAAAAAGTTTGTTGATATATCAGGTATGGTTTTTCCTGCAACAGAAAAAAATGTGATTCTTTTACATACCTTTAATCTTGTAGGTTTCGAGGAATTTTTGTACTAGCGGCCAGACTTCTCTGAGATATTTTTCTCTGTATTTTGGAAAAAGGGTACTAAATTTCGATTCCTCCAAAAGTCCATTTGGATTGTGTTCTGGCAAAAATGCTTCTTGTTTCCATCCCTTTGGTACTTCGAGCTTTCCGTCGTCTTTATCAACCTCGGTATCAGACATTCTACAAAAGTAACTAATTAAGATTATGGCCTCATTTTTAAAAAGGAATGGAAAGGGGTCGATAGCGAAATGTATAAAATTCAGATTTTGAATATGAACAGGCAAGAACAAGAGTTCTAGAGCATAAAATTACAATTTTTTTGCTGGATCAGATTATTGAGATCAAATTCTACAAGATGATGAAAAAAATATTTTTTCTGCGCCACCCGATTATTTTGAAAATGCAATGACATCATGAAAAATACAGATTTTGGTACATTTACAAAATGTCTAGCAAATTTATATTTTGATTCGGCATATGCAAAAAAATAATTTTTTATCATTCTGAAGAATTCGATCTCAATAATCTGATCCAGCAAAAAATTGGAATTGTATGCTCTAGAACACTTTTTTCCTGTTCATGTTCAAAATCTCAAATTTAAACATTTCACTATCGACCCAATGGAAAGGCCATAGGAAAAAACCTATAGAAAATATATTGTTTATAAGATGGTGTAAGGGGTTGGCAGTGAAAGGCCAAAAAATTGAAATTTCATTTTTTTAAATAAAATAGAATTGAAAAAAGCCTGAAATCTTAACTTAAAAAATATAACATTTTTAGCTTTCATAAGAACGTGAAAACTAAAAATTTCAATATATAATACCCGATATATTATTATGATATTTGAAAAATTGGCCATTTTGTCCTTATAGACGAAGATTTTTTCAATATTATGTTAGTTTTGGTCAAATTTGCCCGTTTTCTCTTTATACAGTATGTGTTTTTTTTACTTGCGAAATGGAAATTGTCATTTAGGTGATTATAGCCAATTAAAAATGGTAACTAGGTGGATTATATTTTCAAACCCTTAACATCGGCTATAGGATGGCTTCCAAAATAAAATCTACCTAGTTTCCATTTTTTAATTGCGTAATCACCTAAAGACAATTTCCATTTCGCAATAAAAAAACACATACCGACGGTATTTTGGAAACAATCGATGGTATCAATATTATATCTTTAATTTTTTAGATTTTCTTTAACCACTCACATTTTTGGCACTCATAGTCTCGGGAATACTTAAGTTTTTTTTAATATGTAGGGAAATCTTAGTTTTAAATTTACGCCCCTTACGCTCAGTGTTCTAAAACGGGATGAGTTTTCAATCCCGATCCCGCCCGGTCCCGAGTCATATTATTATTTTCAATCCCGATCCCGTTTCAGAACACTGCTTACGCCCCTCAACGTTTTTATGTATTGTCGTATGTCTAAGCGGACGTCTGTTGAAAACTTTTTCAGAACGTCGCGCTGTAGACCGCACATGAGAAAATATTTTGCTCTAAAAAATCGAATAATGGAGCTAGGAGCTGTAATTATATAGCCAAATGTTTTAGTATGAACAATATTTTTTTCTCATTCATATTTGAACGGGTTTTCTCAGAAATTTTTGCAAGAAACAATTTGTACCTGAGATCCACGATGTCACATATATGACTCACATCCCTTTCATATGATGAACTCCAATGTTTAATATTATTGTTAGGTTCTGCTTTTTTATTTTGTTCGCACCACCATGATTTTCGTATGGGAGAACTATGACAAGATTAGCTGACAAATATTTCTTGTTCACGTGACATCATTGAAATAAAATACTGCGGTAGATTTATTTATTTTTTTTGGCCCCTCCCTAGGTGATCAACGTGACCGGAAATCCGTCATCGAAATTGCTCAAATGACCGAAAAAAACGTTTTTTTTTTGCGAATTACCGGTGACCGGTAATCATCGGAGAAAAAGAAAAAAATCCTGCATTTCAAATTCGTTAAGATGCAAAAACCGTTTGTCGCTATCCTAGTTCTCTCAGAACAGATACCCTTAGGTGGGGCGACCTAAAAAAAAGCGACCTTAGGAATTTCCCAATTAAACTACAAAAAATACAAAATCTAACAAAATGTATTAAAACCAAGATTTTGTAAAGTATAAAAATATTTTGGACGAGTACGAAACATTGGCTACTGAATACCTATGTAGAAATAGCATTTTGCAATAATATCCGGCTTTTTCGTTTAAGCCGCTTTCTACAGGCCTGTCAAAACCATCACTTGACGCTTTACCGACTCTAAGTTTCGAGCCACAGTGCAATATACAGATTAATTTCGTATAAAGTTTTATCAGATAATCTTTATTCTCATCTCGGATTCGACATTTGGTCATTAAATCGTGATTGGGTGGTTTTAAGCTCGATTTGAGCACTTCCATCCCGCCGTAATCTTTCAAAATTCGAGAATCTTCACAGTCGAACAAGGTCAGCCATGATATCTATAAAAATATACAAAAAGTTAGTTTAATTTACACTTGATGCCCCTAATCTGGCTTATAATTTTTTTGTTTGTTCGAGATATATTATGTCTCATTTTTTTTTGCTGATAAAAACTATAGTCTGATACGCTTCGGTTTATTATAAACCATTTTCAATCACTGTTTTTTTGTTGAGATAGAAGTATCCATACCTAGGGACCCGTCAGCTGGGGATTTCTCGATTTTCAAGTTCGTTTCAGCAGTTAATTATTTATCTGGTTATTATGTAATACGACCCTAACTAAAGAAGAATATGACCATTAAAAATTTCTAAGACCTCCACTAGGTGGCCAAAACACTTTTCAAAAAATGAGAAAGTGGAAAAATTTTGGTGAAGAATGCCCCACTACTATGTCCGCTAATAATATGAGACTATTTTTAACAGACGCACAATAAAGCCTTCTGATCAAAAGAAAACATTTTTCTTTCGATGGCGGTCTCACTGTGCTCCGGATTTTTTTTCAAAAAAAACTGAAATAATTGAAATTTCTTCCGATGAAACGGTTTGAACATGCGATTCGGCCAAGATTCCTGCTACAAGCCCATGAAACTATTATCATTCAATAAAAACCAAAAAAAATCCGAAAATTTCCAAAAAAAAAATTCGCAAGAAATTCGCAAAAAAAAATTGATTAACCATAAACTTCGGTCGTTTTTTTTACATCCACGAAACGAGTCTTAGTCAAGCGAAATAGCAATTTGAATCTTCTGAAATTTAAGTCATAGAATACAACTTGTTTATTTGCGTTGGCGCTGCTGAGCCGGATTTTCGATTTCCGGTATTTTCCAGGTTTCACCGGAAATTAATCGGTTTTTCTCGAAAACCGCTCTAAGTTTTCATGAAACTTACCAGGAAGGGGTCCAAAAAATCAAGGAATTGGAAAAAATGAAATCTGACACCCTGTTTTGAGGGTGTTCATATTACATGATTTTGCTATATTTGGATTTGTATGAGTGAAATTCGACCAAAACATGGGTTTGACCTCGAGAATGCAATAAACTTATCAAAATGAAAATATGACACGATGAGGGGTCATATTAACAGTGATTTTTGGTATATTTTAATTGGATGATGTGAAAATGGCCAAAAACATGGCCATGGGTGAAGTTTGACTCAGGAATCAAAAAAATTAATCAAAATGAAATATGACAGAAATTTCTGATTAATTATATAATCGTCATTTTTAATCTTAGTTTAAAAAAATAAATTTATTAACTTATAGATAAAGGACCGTCAGCTGGGAATTTCCTCGATTGTTCCAGTTGGCATAGAAAATACATTCACGCGGTAATTGAGTTTGAAAAGTTGTAACTTTATTGAAAAGACCTTTAATGAAACTTGCTCAAAGTCCCTTTCATGCTTATCGGACGCGGAATGAAAAAAAAAAAGTTGAAAAATATCTTACTTCTTGCATCATACAATTCAAAAAAATGAATTCGTGATTTATAAAGCAAAATTTAAAAACTTTTGGAAACACTTTCAATTTGGCGAAAAGTTTTTACTTTTCAATGTGTTCTAAATAATTTTTTAAAAATTTGCTTACTTTTTTTACTGAGTTTTTAAAATATTTAATATTTTGAAAATTGTTTACTTTGAAAGAAACTTAATTTTTGAATTCAATTATGAACACAATTATTATAATTTTCAAACAAGTTATTGATTTTTGACTTTTGGTTTCCTTTTTGAAATAAAATAACTCTTAATTTAAATTTTTACATGAGATGAATGATAGATTAGAAAATTTTTGGGCTTTTGAACAACACCACTTTGGATAATTCAAATTTTTTATTCAATATTTTAGGGTTTTATTTGATTCTATTATTTGGCCGAATAATTCCTATCCGATGTTCCCTAATTTTTTTATCGCTATGCTAAAAATTTTGGCCTTGAAAAAGCAAGCCACAAAATTTTTGTGCTGTCAAGCGAATAGAAAGAAATTATGTGACACTATTAAGTGATTTGCTGAATGGTCAGAAAACATGTGATCCGTCCTTTGTTCGGTTGGATTCAAATTTTAAAAAAATGTGTTCATGTTTCGGACTCAAATTTTGAACAAATGTTGTTTCATGTTCGATTTTTTTAGACACTGGATTGCCGAACAGATAATGTGTTTCGGTGCCGACCATATTACACCAGGGGTTTACGCTAAAAAAAACGAACTTTTTATTTTTTAAATGGCTTATCACCCGGAAAGCTTGTTGAATTTATTTTTCTAATGTTTAGTCTAGATTTAAGTTCTCCTGGGTCGGGTGGTTCGCAACACCTAAATATGACCCCTAATCGGTTTCATCTTTCATTTTGACATTTTTATTAAATTCCGAGTGCAACTGTACAGATCCATGATTTTGGGGGGTCGAATTTCACTCATACAATCCAAATATAGCAAAATCAATGTAATATGACACCCTCACGGTGTCAGATTTTCATTTTTGACATTTTTTTCAAAATTCCTTGATTTTTTGGAGCCTTCCCTGTTAAGTTTCATGAAAAACGTTAGAGCGGTTTTATGCTAAATTTTGATAAGTTGCTCTCTAGCGGCACTTGTGGTCATTTTTGAAATTTAAAAAGGTCATGTTCGTTTCCCTGATATCGATTTACCCTAGAAAGAAAATTCCGTTGAAAATTGTTGGCTTTGAACAAATGCAAACTTTTGATAATTGCTCTTAGCGGGGCACTTGTGGTCATTTTTGAAATTTAAAAGGTCATTTTCGGTTTCCCTGCTATCGGATTTCCCTAGAAACGAAATTCGTTGAAAATTGTTAGCTTTGAAAAAATGCTAAAATTTGATAAGTTGCTCTCTAGCGGCACTTGTGGTCATTTTTGAATTTTTAAAAGGTCATTTTCGGTTTCCCTATTCGATTGACCCTAGAAAACAAAATTCCGTCTGAAAATTGTTAGCTTTGAAAAAAAATGCCTAAATTTTGATAAGTTGCTCTCTAGCGCACTTGTGGTCATTTGGAAATTTTTAAAAGGTATTTCGGTTTCCCCTGATATCGATTTACCCTAGAAACAAATTTCGTTGAAAATTGTTGGCTTTGAAAAAAATGCTTAAATTTTGATGCAGTTGCTCTCTAGCGGCACTTGTGGTCTTTTTTGAGAAATTTAAAGGTCATTTTCGGTTTCCGCTGATATTGATTTACCTAGATAGGAAAAAATTGTTGCAATTGGGTATCTTTCAAAAAATCGAAGTCCCCAGCTGAGGTCCCTATCCATACCCGAAAACTATAATTTTTAAGGTGGTGAAATATATCAATCACGGGGCTCCTGGGCACTTTTTTTAATACATTTTTGGCCAAATTTTAAAATAATTCGGCTTGAAAACAACTCATCCTATTATTAGAGCACAAATATCATGTTAATAATAAAATAAAATAAATTGGTCGATCTGAACAATTATTTTATGTTTTTTTCTGAGACTTTCTGAAATTTTTAATTATTAGTTTTTTTCTTAAAAAAATTGGGAGAACAATGGACGCAATTCTTGTATTTAAATTAATTCACAAGATATTGTGCTCAGTTTGAGCTATCTAAGAGTGTACTGATGAGTTGTTTTCAAAGCCAATTATTTAAAAATGTTGGCCAAAAATCTAGTAAAAAGTGACCAGGAGCCGTAATCGAAATAATATATCACCACCTTATACTTGTTGAGCCTCTTGTATGGCTTTGAGCGGACTTTTATAAACTAAAGGCCAATTCTCTACCTTCTTTCTGATTGGACTAGAGAGCAAGACCAGCTAAAGCCATACAAAACCAGATTGCTCAACCAGTATCATAATATTAAAAACCGCGGGGACCGTCACAAATTTCTGGACCTCGCATTCGGTTCGCTAGCGGTCGCTGAATGTCATAAAAGAATGTTCCTGAAATCTTGTGGACTAAAAAATGTATCTCCTTCTAAAATCTTGTCGCCTTATTATTAGGGTAAATGATACAGAAAACCGTTTGTCGATATCCTTTGGTGGCCTTTCGAGTGATTATGGCTGACAAGGTGGTCCTTTTTTAAAAAAAAATGCTGGATTTGACTGGGAGACTAGACAAAGCTCAGCGACAAATGGTTTTCTGCATATAAAACTGGAAAATAATAATGCGGTAAGGAATTTTTGGCTTCGTAAATTGATCACGTGACCGGAAAATCATCATCGAAATTGCTGCAATAGGATCCGAAAAAAAACGTTTTTTTGGCGAATTACCGGTGAACCGGTAATCACCGAAAAAGGAAAATTTCCACCTGTCCAAATTCGGTTAAGAATCAAAAAAACCACCATTTGTCGCTACTATTCTGGTTCTTCGAACATATATCCCAAGCCTGGCCTACCTAAAAGAAAGCGACTAAATAGTCCAAAAAGTTTATATTATTTACCATTCCAAGTTTCTGCGATATCAGCAGTCAACTTCTGCTGGAATTGAATCTTGTAACATGAATTTGACAAACTTTTGGTATTTGAGTTATTCTGAGAAAGTTACATTCAGAACTTAATTGCTTTTAGATCAAAATAACTACTCATTGATCTGGACAATATCAGCTGCTGTCTATATACTCAGTTTTGAAATATGACACCATGTTTATTTACAAAAATTTGAATATCGATTCCGGATCCCATAGTCCAAAAAAATCTATTATTTTAAAAGATTTTTTTGATTCGGGGATCTTTAATGGATGTGTCTTTATTTTTTCAAAGAAGATCTCGAGAATTCAAAATTTAAGGTGGAGAGTAAAAAATAAGCCAAAGATTTGTAAGGCATTTTTTCCATTAATAAAAAATTTATTTTGCCTGAAAATTTTTTTTCGTAAAACCAATGTTTTAAAAATTTTTCTGCCATTTTCGTGTTCTGATAACTTTTCCCCGTTTGAATAAAAAATATAAAAACCTTTATCTGGTATTAATAAATTTAAACTAAAAGTCTGTTGGTCAACATATTTTTGTCCATATTCGGCCTTATAGACGAAAACCCCAATACTAGCTAATACGCGTTTCAAATAATAAAAACTGGGTGGCCTTAATTATATCAATTCAATGAGCAAAATTGCATCTTTCATAAAATGTTCAATTTTATCTCCAGCTTGATTTTTGAATGCGTATCGAAGCCTGGTTATTATATATCAAAGTTGGATCAGTGATGAAATTTCGCCGAGCCATAATGCATTCTTTGCTGTCTTGTCTAGAATTGGAAAATTTGAAACACGCCCACTGCGATTTGAAATCTGGAATCTAAAAAATAAGTTAAAAACGGGCTGGGTAAAATTCAAATAGCGAAATCGTCAGCGGAATATCAGAGCTTCAAAAAAAGGACTACCGACCTTTCGGCGTAAGTTTAAATAGTGCTTACTTACTCCAGAGTCCACATCAGATCAATGAACCAAATTAAACGGGCTTCAACTTAGAAAATTACGAAATTTTCAATAATATTTTGGAATTTTAAGAAGAGATAAACAGCTGAGATGAATGTACTCTAGTTGATAGTCAGGGCTTGTTGTAAGCTTTCGAAGTACTTGATAAGATAGTTTTCGAAAGTAGTATGAAATTTCGAGCTAGGAATATTTTTCGAGCTACTGGAAATGAAAGGCTAGAGAATGTCAATACTTATTTTTTCAGATGAACGCTATGCATCAAGTGGGCCTACCAGCGCATCAGTGTTCAGAAACACAGATTGACCCATGGATAAGCTTAAAAGCACAAAAAATGCTTGTCCCGTGTCCAAGATTCAAACAAGTCATTTTTAAACAAAAACCACAGGTGGTTCGGGGTGTCAAAAAAATGATGCTTAAAATTGATCTGTGAAAATTATCCCTAATAGTATATTAATAGATAAGATTTTAGTCCAAGTATCGAGAACACGAAATGCGTTTTGGCACCACGAGATGGTTTTGGGTATAAAAAATAATAATGCGAAATTTCCCTATTCAAAAGTTAACTCCCATAATATATTTATATGTTTGTAATCTGGTTCAAGTGCTGTTTTAACTGCATCGTAACAAAAACTTGCATCGAAATAATGCATTTCCGGTCTGATGAGAATTTTTAAAAGTCACCAAAATTCCTAAAATTAAAAATAAGGGGAACTTTCGGCGGTCTGTTCCGATATTCCACTGGTCAAAATGATACATCCCCATAATATTTTGGTATCGCTGTGTTTCCAAAACCACTGTGCGAAAGGTGAGGGGTAACGAATTCCGAGCCTTCCTAAGACACACAGACTAACAATCAGAATTTTTCGCAAAAAATTGGTCTGAAATATTTTTACAAAAAAGTTTTAAAATACAGTCCCATTCGCTAACTGGAAACAGTACACAAATTTCAATGTTCGTCCAATCTGGAACACTTTTAAGGGCTTTTTGAGCCGGGTCCCAGAACAAGAATTCAGAACACACTTTTCTTGCAACAAAAAAATTTCCTGGGCAAAAGGTTCAGATTGGGCGGCCAAAATTGAAATTTATGGTGTTTCAGTTAGGGCGCATGGACGTGTAAGAAAATTAATTAATTCAGAAAAATGTATACACATAGGTTTTACTCTGAAACATATTGAGCGAATCTTGGCACATCGATTAAATCTTCTAGAACATGAAGAATTTTACTTCCAGATAACTGACGGATGCCTTGTAACACATATTTCTGCGTTGAGTTGTGCAACTGATCTCGCAACGAGGAATTTATTTATATTTTCTTTTACTCCAGCTGGTAGCCACTCAACCTTTGATTCATTATTCGGAAACATTCCATCAGAAAGTAAAACAACGAGATAAATCTTCAAATCTTTTTCAAGCTTAAAATTTTGACATTTTTTTTTTTACGCGTTTTTCATCGAATCAAAATTGACAACATAGGCTGAATGGGTCTCATCAAAAAAATTAGTTCGGTACTGGTACAATTCGATTTTTCTGAAATTTTGGGCCATAATTGTACTTTTACCAGCTACGTGTCCTGCTGAGCCAGTTTTTCGCTTTCCGATTTTTTTACGGCAGGTAATTTCGATGTTTTTTCTCTGACGAAAAACCGATAATTTTTGGCAAATTGTCCGGTAGAAACCGGGAAATCGAAAAAACCGGTCTGCAGTGTCACGTAGAATTGGGAAAGTATATTATCCTTTAAAGTTTAAAAAGTTCGTATTGCCACTTCGCGAGTCTATATAAGCGTTTTATATGACCCATCTAAAAAAAATCAGACCAATAGGTGATTTTTAGCTCAACCGACCCGTTTTCCCCCATCCTATTTTGTGCTGTCTGGTAACACCAGAATTGATGATAAAAAATTTTAAAAGTCGGTTCTGATAAATAATAGAATATAATACTAAATGCTAGAGAAAGATGGTCTCGAAGTACTTTGTCGTTTACGCAGAACCAACTTTTTAAAATTTTACCCAAGTATTATAAAGTGGTTGAGGCCAAGGGCACACCAGTGAGACCGATAAAAACTTCTAACGTATAACTTTTCTTCGAAATTTTTCGGGCAAACTTTGTTTGTCAACACTTAAAATGCCACAAACTGTAATTTGACCTCGTGAGAGGTGTCAAATTTCAAGAAAAACTGTCAAAAACTTTCTAACGAAACGTTATAACAAATTGCCGATTTTTTAGATCTAGCAATCTAAATTACCAAAGTTATACCTAGACATACTAACGTCCCCTAATTGTTGTTCGCTCAAAAAAAGTATCATTACAGCGAGGCGGAAATGAAGTAAAGATAGCTTGCGGGTTCACACAAAGGACCACGGCCATTTTAAGGCAACGTAGTCATGACTAATTTTATGTTTATGATGATCAAAAGTAATCTAGAAATTTTCGTCATTGTGAAATGATCAAGAAGGAAGTCATATTTCGACCCTCTATCCTGGGTCTGTGTAGGTTTGAGTGTCCGATGCACAATCAAACCCTCGAACAGAAATGTTTCAAAAGGTGCAGGGTGTAGTTTTGCTGACCTGGAATTATCCCCACTTCGTTATACAACTCGTCTATTGGGATAAAAGGTACGTCGAGTTTCTAGATTTTAGCGTCTCTTTCTTATTTCAATTTTTTTCGCAAAGTATCCATTTTTTGCNCGGCTTTTGAAAACAACTCATCCTATTATTAGAGCACAAATATCTTGTTAATAATAAAATAAAAAAATTGGTCGATCTGACCAATTTATTTTATCTTTTTTTCTGAGATTTCTGAAATTTTTTAATTATTAGTTTTTCTTAAAAAAATTGGAAACAATGGTCGGATTTGGACCAATTCTTGTATTTAATTATTCACAAGATATTTGTGCTCAGTTTGAGCTATCTAAGAGTGTAATGATGAGTTGTTTTCAAAAGCCAAATTATTTAAAAATGTTGGCCAAAAATCTAGTAAAAAGTGACCAGGAAGCCCCGTAATAGAAATAATATATCACCACCTTATACTGGTTGAGTCATCTGTTTTGTATGGCTTTGAGCGGACTTTATAAACTAAGGCCAATTCTCTTACCTTCTTTCTGATTGGACTAGAGAGCAAGACCAGCTAAAGCCATACAAAACAGATGACTCAACGAGTATCATATACACGCCCTCGCCAAAGGCTTTCCAAAGCTAAAATACATCCTGTATTAAAACCGGCGGGTACTGTTCACAAATTTCTAGGACCTCCATTCGGTCGCTAGCGGTCGCTGAATGTCACTAAAATGAATGTCTCTGAAATTTGTGGACTAAAAATGTATCTCCTTCTAAAAACTTGTCGCCTTATTATTAGGGTAAATGATACAGAAAACCGTTTGTCGATATCTTTGTGGCCTTCGAGTGATTATGCTGACAAGGGTGGGTCTTTTTAAAAAAAAATGCTGGATTTGACTGGGAGACTAGACAAAGCTCAGCGACAAATGGTTTTCTGCATATAAAACTGGAAAATAATAATGCGGTAAGGAATTTTTGGCTTCGTAAATTGATCACGTGACCGGAAAATCATCATCGAAATTGCTGCAATAGGATCCGAAAAAAAACGTTTTTTTGGCGAATTACCGGTGAACCGGTAATCACCGAAAAAGGAAAATTTCCACCTGTCCAAATTCGGTTAAGAATCAAAAAAACCACCATTTGTCGCTACTATTCTGGTTCTTCGAACATATATCCCAAGCCTGGCCTACCTAAAAGAAAGCGACCTAAATAGGTCCAAAAAGTTTATATTATTTACCATTCCAAGTTCTGCGATATCAGAGTCAATTCTGCTGATTGAATCTTGTAACGATTGAATTTCGAGAAACATTTTTGGTATTTGAGTTATTTCTGAGAAGTTACATTCAGAACTTAATGCTTTTAGATCAAAATAACTACTCATTGACTGGACAATATCAGCTGCTGTCTTATATATCAGTTTTTGAAATATGACACCATGTTTATTTACATAAATTTGAATATCGATTCCGATCCCCTAGTCCAAAAAAATTTCTATTATTTTTTAGATTCGGGGATCTTAATGGATATTGTTAGCGTTTCCACCATTAATTTCGACTTCGGGGTGAATTATATATTGCTAAATGGAAAAAAAAATTATGAAAATTTTTTTTGGTAGTCACGTGATCAAAATATAGCGATATCATATTGTCTTTATTTTTCAAAAAGATCTCGAGAATTCAAAATTTAAGGTAGAGAGCTAAAAACTTAAGCCAAAGATTTGTAAGGCATTTTCCATTAATGGAACTAAAGTAAAAAATTATTTTGCCGGAAAATTTTTTTCGTAAAAACAAATGTTTTAAAATTTTCTGCCATTTTGTTTCGAAACTTTCCCTTTTAAATAAAAATATAAAAACCTTTATTTTGGTTTTTTAACTAAAAGTCGGTTTTGGTCATATTTTGTCCATATTGTCCTTATAGACGAAAACCCCAATACTAGCTAATACCGCGTTTCAAATAATAAAAACTGTGCCTTAATTATATCAACTTCAATGAGCAAAATTGCATCTTTCATAAAAATGTTCAATTTATCTCCAGCTTGATTTTTGAATGCGTATCGAAGATCGTTATTATCTATCAAAGTTGGATCAGTGATGAAATTTTC
>SCLH01000752.1:45679-55829 GCA_004367855.1 Oikopleura vanhoeffeni | reverse complement strand
GGCTTTTAACTCGAACAAACTTGAGCCAATCAGAGCCAAAAACCTCAAACCAACGCAGAGAAAAAAGTACGTGTAAAACCCCCGCCTGAATGTTTTTCGCGCAAAAGAGGTATCATTACATCCGCTAAGGCGTAGGTGCATGGCCTTAAATAATAGCATTGCGTAGGCTCAAATATTGGCTAGTCGAGCAAAAAGAATGAAGGCATTACGTGCCGTCGTTAGGATGAGACTTTCTCCAAATTCAACAATTTCGAAGTGAAATTCTAGAGATCAAAATTTTAATTAGGGTTTCGTAAAAACATTTTGGCAAAAAAATCTCTTTTTAAAGTTTGAAAGAAAACTTATGGTTTTTTCAGTATTCCATGCCTATTTTTATTTTATATAACTGTTTAAATGAACAAGATTAGTTCATTTTTTTATCGCAGAGTTTATACGAATGTTCTAATTGACAGTACCGAGATCCAATGCGTCTAACTGGTCGCGTTCCGTTTCAGGCCACTTGGTTTTCATCAATACAGGGAATTGAAATTAATAAATCTTTGGATATGCAAAAGAGAGGCGTCAAAAGAGATGGACATCCTTGATGCTGCTTGTACTAAAGTAATCCGTTGTGTTAAAATTGGAAAATTGGGCCCCTTTTCTGACATTCGCGTATAACCAGGCAAAATCTCAGGTCTTCCAAGTTCACCATTTCTGGCAAAATACTCACAAATCATCATCTAACAGGGCTTTTGAGACTATAAGGGAGTATATCAAAAATTTTAAGTAAATTAAGTCAAAAATGTTTCATAATTTATGCGTATTATTTGCTAAATAACAGGCCCCTATTACTAAATTAAGTAAAAACTCATTCTAGGTGATCAGAGAACTTTGGATAAAATAATTAAATGACGGGGCAGAGTTATATTTAGGGAACGACCGGACAAAATCTAACTTTTGAATTAGGGGGTTTATGCAAAAAACGGGAAAAAAATTAAAGCGTACAATTGAAAAGGAAAAAAATAGAACATTTTTTTTATTTTTTGCCGGTATTTAAAAAATAACAGTTCAAATATGCTTACATTTCAATTTAGTCATAAAAAAAGCGGTTTTGGTGAGTCATTTTCCTGGCCACTAGAGGCCAATAGAGATTTTTTTCATGCTCAGAATCAATTTTCCTTGTAGGTACATCTTACCCTGTAAGCTCAAATGAATTAAAGGTCAGTCTGTTATGGTTTAGTCGAAAAGTTTGCCGGTTCGCTCCCTAGTTATATCCCTTTTTTTACACCTTGCTGAATCTGGAGATGTGCGCGGGCTGAGGGAGCCAATCCAACACTCTTAAGACGCCCTCCTAGCTACTCATGAGGTCGCTTTTCAGCCCGCACATCTCAGATTCAGCAAAGTGTTAAAGGGATAATGATCATATCCATATCGATCACAGCGGCCATAAGCACAATTCTACACCACGATTAATTCTCAGCTTGAAAAATAAGGCAGCGACAGAGGCAATATTTGATATTTGATCGGCCACCTGGACATTTTAACCAAACGGAGATTTAGATCGTGCCACATGGACATTTAAACCCAATCTGATATTTTAGATCGGCCACACATGGACAATTTAAATCCCAATTGATATTTTAAAGGCGGCCATTTTTTATTTTGAGGAAAGAAAAGATTATTGAAAATTAAAATATTTAATAAACTTTTATAATCTCAACTTTATTTTTTTATTTTATTGGTCTATTGTTTCAGAATTTAGAGTTTTGTTTCGATTTTATGGAACAGGACTGCGTTTCCATTTTGACAGTAAAGGAGCTGCTTTGCAGCTCAATAGCAAAGTCGTGTTTTGGTGGAATTTCCTAATCTTAAGTAACAGTTTTTTGCTTGCACAAACATTCCATATTGGTTCTTGCATAGAGGAACCCCAACAGTTTTTAAGCGGTTCCAGAGCCTGGAGAGTAGGCTGTCACCTCTCAAAATTGGGGTCGAAACAAGTTCAAAACTAGGAATTTTAAGTACTCCCATCGTGTACCACGATTCGTGTCCTTAATTAATTTGGAGCAAAAATGGAGGTTATGGCATTTCGAAATTTTTAACTCCCTGGTGTCTAAAATGAACCAAAATAGGTACTGGACATCATAGAAACGATAAAAAACTGGAATTACGACGAAATTTTTTGTTCATTTGATCCTTTTTGGAGAAGGGCCACAGTTGTGTATGCCACGTTTTATCAAAATTGAAGTTCGGCAACGTTTGCGGGGAAGGGGGTCTAAGTGTGAAAAAAAATAATTTCGCATTTTTTTTTAACTCCACAAGTCTCCTGAGAAAAATAATGTAATAAAATACTTTAACTCATACCTTTTAAATGTTCTGGGTAAATGTGGCAGAAGAACATTTATATGCCGTCAAAACATACAAAAATGTGAAATATTAAAAAATATAAAAACTGAAAAATTTCGACAAATTATAAATCAAACTTAAAAAATAAATGTTTGCAAATGTTAACAGAAAAAAGTACAAAACAGAGTTTAAGAAATTTGTCAAATGTTCGGAGAAAAGTATCAAATTCAACAAAGTTTTCAAAATAAGAACAACTTTTAGAAAAAAGAAATTGTCAAATTTAGAAATTCAAAAAGATAAATTGTAAATTTTTTTTATTTATTTTGATTTTAAAGAAAATTGTCAATTTTCAAAAATATTTTTTAATTATGGAAAAAACTTTCACCCAAATTTTTTTGGAAATTTACAACCTTTTTTTAAAACTAATTAAAATCATATTAAGATAAAAATCATCATAAATTTTAATAAACTATCAAAAATTTTTGTAAACTTGAAGAAAATATTCAATTATAAAAATTTAAATTGTTTTACAAAATTATTAAATTTGATCAAAAATTCATGCGAATTTTAAAAGAAAATTCATAAATATTTTATAACAATGTTTAAATTGTTGTTTGAATCCAAAAAAAAATTGTAGCAACTTTGAACGTAATTTTTCCATTTTTTTTTTCAATTAATGTCATAAATTATTTGAAAATTCTTTCTGCAATATGATAAATTTAGCTGTGTTTTCGAATCGAGAAATAAATTGAACAATTTAGAAATCAAAAGATCATTTGTCAAATACAGATCAACAACTTAATTTTTCAGTATTCAAAACAATTACAATTACCTTTATTTGACAATGGTCTTTGATTTTAAACTTTTTTTTTGTTTAATTTTCGAATTCGAAAAAATTTTCTCAAGCTTGATAATTAACAAAGCTAATGGACAATTTTACAAATTTCTTGTTGAATATGAATAATTTTCCTCAGTTTTAATATTTTCTAATTTGGCAAAACAAGTTTCAAATTTGAAACAAATTTCGTTCATCAAAAAAATTGTCAAAGGAGAAACAGCTAATTTCAAAAAACATTATCATAAATTAAAAAAAAAAATTTGTTGCAGAATTGAAAAATTTTTTTGGACTTCAAACAAAAATTTAAATCATTTTTATAAAATATTAAAAATTTTCTTCAAATTCGATAAAATTTTTTCTTCAAAATTAAAAGCTTTGTAAAAATTGAAAATTATTCATAATTGGATAATTTTCTCTTTCAAATTCTACCAAAAATAAAAAATTTTTATTTTTATTTACATAATTTTTAATATTTGTTTAAAAAAAATTCCAAAAAAAACTGGAAAAGTTTTCCTCCACAATAAGAGAAATTTATAAAAAAATAAAACATTTTCTTTAAAATCAAAATAAAATTTAATATTTTCTCCAAATTTGGATCAATTTCTTCCAAATTTTAGCTTCCTAAAATATATTGAAAAATTTTTTGAAAAAATTATACAATGTCAGTAAAATTTGACAAATTTCTGAAAAGTTTATACAATTTCTTTAAAATTTTGCAAATTTCTTTAAAATTTGGCAATTTCACTCAAAAATTTGCAAATTTTCAAAAATATTGGGCAAATTTCACATCAAAATTTGGCAATTTCATCAAAATTTGGCAAATTCATCAAAATTTGGCAAATTTCCTCAACATTTTTGGCAAATTTCATCAACATTTGGCAAATTTCATAAAATTTGGGCGAAATTTCATCAAAATTTGGCAAAATTTCATCAAAATTTGGGCAATTTCATCAAATTTGCAAATTTCATCAAAATTTGGCAAATTCAATCAAAATTTGGCCAAATTTCATCAAAATTTGCAAATTTCATCAAAAATTTGGCAAATTTCATCAAAATTGAAAATTTCATTAAAATTTGACAAATTTTAATGAAAATTTGACAAATTTTATGAACAAATTTGAAAATTTTTATGAAAATTTGACAAATTTTCATTGAAATTTGTCATTTTTTTTGAAAATGCGATCAATTTCATTTAAAATTCGACAAATTTGAATTTTTGACAAATTGTCTTCAATATTTGACCAAATTTTTTTTATTTATTTGACAATTTCCTTTAAATTTTGACAATTCAATGTCAACCTTAACAAATTTCAAATGTAAACTTAACAAATTTCATGTAAATCTTAACAAATTCATGTAAACTTAAACAACTTTCATTTAATTCCGGCACCATTTCCTAAAAATAATTCGACAAATTCTTGCAAAAAATTGAAAAATTTCTTCAAAATTTTATAAGAAAAGCATTAATCTTCTTCTCTCGCCTTCGGCCGAATTAAAGCCTAATCTTTCCGAATCTAATACGAAATATTAAAGTGAAAGATAATTCACATGAATTTTCGACTTTAAATTCATAATAATTTTAAAAAATCATAATTTTCGATTGTTTTGGTGAAATTGTTCCCAAGATCAATAGTATTTGGTTCGAAACTTTTTTGATATAGTCTCTAAATGATTTTTTTCATACTGGGTAATGAACAGAAGAATCAATATCGTGCAAGGTCTGTATTTCATTTTCATTGGAAATATTGAAAATCTTATTTTTTCAATTTTTTTTCATTGGAAAATTCACGATGGAAAATATTTTTGATGTCTTGAAATATTTTCTTCAATCAAAAACGAAAAAAATTCATAAGTTTCGCTGATTTTTTCTGTGTACATGCATGTAGTCATTTAGGCCTCAGTTTAAGCTTTTTTTACATGACTTTTCGCAGAGAGTTCAAAAAATGCGAAAAAATCTATTTTTTCAACACTTGCCCTTCACTACGAAAATGGGTGTGCGACACTTCAAATTCGATGAAAATTAGCAAACAGCTTTATTGAACCCTTCCCAGAAAGTATCAATATGTTACAAAAAAAACTTTCTCAATTCGTGTTTATCAACGTTCTTAATTACAAAAATCTATTGTAATTCACGGCAAATGTCTGCCTTTACCTTAAATAAAAAAATGATGATCCGATTTAGTACAAAATGCAGTGATTCTGGTTATAGTAGTACTACTATTGTGAATTCCCGTACAACTCTTAAGGGCTATACCTTCTAATTTGACATATTCCGCGATGAAATATTAGCCGAACCTGCTTCAAGGATATAATTCAGAATTACCCAGTTTCGTAGAACTAAGCCTTCACTTGCGAAAAAACTTTGCCAACTTTTTTGTAATGACCACACTCTTCAACACATAAGCGGCACCAAGAGCCACCTAAGGCCAAAACGGAAAATCTAATCTCCTCCCAAGGCTTTATTTTGAAATAAACTCAAATTTAACAATAACCTGTATAATTAGTATACAAAACTTTCAGCTGTAAGCTTTTGTTGATAAGTGCTATATTTAATTCTCGAATACCGTAAAAAACACGGTCCAAAAATACGGTTTTTTTGGACTTTTAATCGGAAAATCTATCCCTCCTAGGTTAAATTCAAAATATTTATCAAATTTTTGCCAATAGCTAGCTTCTAAACAAACAGAAACTTCACTGGGGCTTTTTTTGTCCAAATTTCGCCAAAACAAAAAATCATGAATTTTCAAGGTCACGTGGAAAAACTTTCCAAAAAAAAATGTGCTTCGATTTTTTCGAAAGTAGGCTCAAAAGAAAGCTGAGGGAAACACTGAAGAGAAAGTTGGGCTCTTACGTAACCGATATTTTGCCAGTTTTAGTGGCAAATTGACACCAACGTTATTTTTGAACATAATTTGAGAAAAATACTTAGAAAAAAATCGGGAAAAAACGCAAATTTTCCGAAAATTTTTTTGTTGTCATTTGGGTTGTTTTAATGCGTTCAAAAACATATAACAATTGTTTGGTGCATTTTTAGGACATAATACCTGCAGAACATGTAGGAGCAGGGGATACCCTTAATTCTTAATAAATTTTAATTAAAACAAAAAAATCGGTTTTGAGACAGGACCGTCCTGAACCTAACATTTCGTCTAAATTTTTTCATACAAGGATTATTGAATGACGGATTAGAAAGATGGTCTGGCCAATCCCTGATCAACGACACATCAACTCTCATTTCCGTCTCAGAGCTCGTCGGAATCATCCATTTTGTCGCAAAATGAAAAAAACATAGAAGTACCAGATGTAACCTGGTCTTTCGATATCAGTTTCTCAGAAACAAACCATTTTAAATCTCGCATGAGAGAGGGACGAGTCAGACGCGTGTTTTAAGTTCAGAATAAATTCCCTCATGTTCCAAGAATATCTGAGAAAATCTCAAATATCTTATTTTTTTTCGTACTTTTTCGGCTAAACGCATCAGATTAAATGATTCATCTGGAAGTATTCGTTCCACCTCACTTAAATTAAACTTTAAATGGCCGCTTCCCCGCTGTGGCTTGCCCTTAATATCATTTGGTTAACTTGGTCCTCGTGGCCGATCTAAAATACCAGTTTTGGTTAAAATTGTCATGTGGCCGATCTAAATCTAGTTTGTTCAAATGTCCATGTGGCCGATCAAAATTCAAAGAAGTATTTTTTTTTTATTGTTCTGCCCTCTTCGCTGCCTTCATTTTTCAAGCTGAGAATTAATCGTGGTTAGAAGTCCTTATGTCCGGCTGTTTTATCGGATATACTTTCAACACATCAACTTTTCTAGAAAATCGTCACATTTTGCACCCAATTATCAAATTTTTAACTCTTTAAAAATCCAATTTATATAACCCAGGCCTTAGGGTTTTTAGACTTTCACGAATTCATTTAACCGTCTTTATAATCTTTGACTGTGGAGAATATCGTATCGTGTTAAGACCTTGAAACTGGAGTTCAAACTGCATTCAACAGGACAGCCTAGACCTTCGGAACATTTGGAATTGTTGGAGATCTTCCGTCAACGAAATTTTTGTAGCGACTAACTTCATTCAGTTTGTTCAATTTATTTTTGTGAAAATATTGGCTAGGCTGAGGTTCATATGTTTCCCACGAGAGTCCAGAGCGTCTAACTTTTAAACTTTTTGTCAAAGCCACTAAGAAAATTTCGTTCAAATGTCTTTGGAAGCTATTCTTTGAATGCTGAATCAGATAAGAAGTAAAAAGGATATTCAGCAGTATTTTTAGAGGCCCCCAGACAAAATTTTAGAAAAAATGACTCCTACAGATTTAAAACTAGGCTCTGTCATTCATTTAAAGAACAAATCGAAATTTTTGAATTATAAAGTGTGGGAGGAGTAGGCTTTTTAAGTGAGCCTCCCAAAATGGCTGATTTTGACCACTAGGGGCATAAATTCGTTAAAATGGCTCCTACCGATTTCCGTATTCATATATAAAACCCGAATGACAAGTAACCAGACAACTGATGTGAAATGAAGGAGGAGTAGGACTTTTAGTGTTTAGAGAGGCCTACTATCAACCATTGTCTCGAACGTGGTTAAAGTTGACTGATTGCCTTCTGTATGATTGTTACTACATGTTTCCTAATCCCGGTGTCCCGGCAACTTAAAAAACCCAGCTTATTATTGTCACCCACTCCCCTAAGAATACTTTTTCCAAGGGACAATATCCATAGCCATGAGGCTTTTTTTGGAACTAAAAAATGCGCAATCATCAGGTTTGTATAAACGGTGTTATCAAACTAGGGTTCATAATTGACTAGGTGTATTTTTAATACCACTTTTCGGTATCACTAGAAATATAAATTCGACATCATATACCCTAGTTAATAACATACGTATGTAGTGTCCTGACTGTCTTGGGTATGATATTAGGCAAAGGTGCTTGATATTGGGGGCCGCCAAGTTGATCGGTTGTATTACTCAAGCAATCACTAAGACATTAGTGGCATCGAACACGCGCTATAGAGATAGTAAGCATTTAAAAGAATGGACTTAGTTTAGGAAAAGGATATGCACTAATTTAATAGTTACCCATTTTTTACTTTTAAAAGTTTCTTATTAATTCGGGTGATATTTTAAATATGAGTTAACAATATTTTCTTATTTTAACCTTCACTGATATCCTTGTTTAATCAATTATGAAGACAACAAATGATTCAAAGTTTCCAAAACATGCGAAATCCCTTCACAAAACGCTCGTAATTATACATTTCATATTTTGCCAAGCCAATAACACAACTCTTAACCGCGGTTTGGGTTCGCGAAAACAAGCGCCATCACTTTTTCGATTCGGGAGCTTGATTCACCAATGTCATCGAAAAGGTCGGTTGTCAGCTGGGCCTATAGATTCTGTGAAAGTCATCGATTATAACTTCAATATATTCAAGGTCCGTTATTTCACGAAGTAAATTTTTGAGTAATTTATAACTTTGACCTTGACTTTGATCTGTCAGAGATTTCAGAATAAATTATGTTTATAGATGAAACACCATTGTAATCTAAATTATTAACCTTAGAGGATGTAATTGCAACTCGATTTTAAAAGCTACTTTGGACTTGTTTTTTGACTTAGGGATTCCCTGCTCCTACATTTTCTTCCTTCAAATTAGGAGCAGGGATACCCTTAAGGGGGTGGTCGAGGCAATCTGGACTTTTTAAACTGCGCCTCAAGAATAAACTGCGAACAGTAGTAACTTCATTATACTTTGTATGCAAAGACAAGGTTTTTGATGAATCTTTGAGATTAGTAAAAAAATATTTCCATGTTTGGAATAGGCTGTCCAACCTCTAGAAAAGTGCCGAAAATTAATATTAAATATTTTTGACAGCCTTCGTCATGACCCAATTTTTACGATTTTCTCACGAAATGACCATTTATTCACGTGGGAATCGACGCTCGGGCCCGGAATTTAGATTTTTTTCCTAGGTGGCGCTAAATCGCAAAAAATGATCATTTTTTTTTTAATTTTTTCACAGCATTCATTGTTGGTCGCATTTGTTCGACATTTTGGCTCAACTATGAGAAAGCGTAATGAAAATCGACGCTCGGAGCCCGAATTTACGATTTCGCCTTAGTTGGCCTAAAAATCGCGCCGAAGTGGCGCGATCTGTTTTTTTGGTTGCTAACCACCAGTCAATTTAGGGGTATATCTGGCAGATTTGACATATACACGGTGATATATTCTGCAACCTAACTTATGAACCGAAAATGCTAATTTGTAGATCTATCCTTAATCTTGCGAAAAAGTACATATACAAATTATTTCTTTGACCCATCAACCAATAGGTACAGTATCGTAACAAGGTGACATTTCAAAACTTCAAAATCTATCTCCTCCACAGACGGTATATCAAATTGAGCTCAATTTCTACAGCTCACGTAACGGTGTATAAAATTTTCAATGGAGAGCTTTTTTTGATCCGGCGACTAAACAAATTCTAGAACTCCAAATAACCGACGATTTTTAACAAATTTCAGACTACAAATCTATCTCCTCCGTGGATATGTTTGCAAAATGGCTCAAATTTCATATAAGTATTCCTCAGAAAAATACTGCAAGAGATAATGGAGAGCTTTTTTGCAATTTCGAGCTAAAAATCGAAATATGATTTTTTTCGGTCATTTTCAACCCAAAAATATTCCGAAAAAAAAGTGCTTCGATTTTTTCGGAAAATAGGCTCAAAAAGAAAAGCCAGTGAAACACTATAATGCAGAAAAGTTGGCTTCCGTCAAGTCGAATATTTTGACAGTTTATAGTCGTCAAAATTCGAGCGAACGTTATTTTTTAACTTCATTTTTTCAAAATACTTGGAAAAAAATCGAAAAAATGCGAAAAATTTTTTCGAAAAAAATTTTTGATGATTGGGTCTTAGTACACTTAATTATCAACCCGTATCAATTTGGAGCATTTTAATGTCATCTAACGCTTTTATTTAATCA
>SCLH01000752.1:34207-45670 GCA_004367855.1 Oikopleura vanhoeffeni | reverse complement strand
TAAATGAACAAGATTAGTTATTTTTTATCGCAGAGTTTATACGGAATGTTCTAATTGACAGTAGAGATTCCAGCGTCTAACTGGTCGCGTCCGTTTCAGGCCACTTGGGTTTTCATCAGATACAGGAATTGAAATTAATAATTTTGGATATCGCAAAAAGAGAGGCGTCAAAAGAGATGGACATCTTGATGCTGCTTGTACTACAGTATCCGTGTGTAAATGAATGGCCTCTGACATTCGAGTATAACCAGGCAAAATCATCAGGTCTTCCAAGTTCACCATTTCTGGCAAAATACTCACGAAATCATCATCTAACCAGGGGCCTTTGAGACTATAAGGAGTTATATCAAAAATTTTAAGTAAATTAAGTCAAAAAATGTTTCATAATTTATGCGTATTATTTTGCTAAAAACAGGCCCTTATTACTAAATTAAGTAAAAACTCATCTAGGTGATTCAGAGAACTTTGATAAAATAATTAATGAACGGGGCAAGAGTTATATNATATGCTTAAATTTCAATTTAGTCATAAAAAAGCGGTTTTGGTGAGTCATTTTCTGGCCACTAGAGGGCTCAAAGAGATTTTTTCATGCTCAGAATCAATTTCCTTGAGGTACATTTACCCTGTAAGCTCAAATAATTAAGGTCAGCTGTTATGGTTTAGTCAGAAAGTTTGCCGGTTCGCTCCCTAGTTATATCCCTTTTACACCTTTTGCTGAATCTGAGATGTGCGGGCTGAGGGAGCCAATCCTAACACTCTTAACTTAAGAGTCTTAAGACCCCTCCTAGCTACTCATGAGGTCGCTTTTCAGCCCGCACATCTCAGATTCAGCAAAAGGTGTTAAAGGGATATGAATCATATCAATGATATGATATCATATGATAATTTTAAAATAATTTTCTAGAAAATCGTCAAATTTTGACCCTAATTATCAAATTTTAACTCTTTAAAAATCCTAATTTATATAACCCAGGCCTTAGGGTTTTTAGACTTTCACGAATTCTATTTAATGTCTTTATAATCTTTGACTGTGGAGAATTATCGTATCGTGTTAAACCTTGAACTGGAGTATCAAATGCATTCAAACAGGACAGCCTAAGACCGCGAACATTTGGAATTTGTTGGAGATCTTCCGTCACGAATTTTTGTAGCGAATCTAATTCCAAATCCAGTTTTTTCAATTTATTTTGTTTGAAAATATTGGCTAGCTGAGGTTCAATGTTTCCCACGAGAGTCAGAGCTTCTAACTTTTTAACTTTTTCAAGCCAATAGAAAATTTCGTCAAATTCTTTGGAAGCTACTCTTTGAAATTGCTGAGATCAGATAAGAATAAAAAAAGGATATTCAGCAGTATTTTTAGAGGCCCCCAGACAAAATTTTAGAAAAAATGACTCCTACAGATTTAAAACTAGGCTCTGTCATGCATTTAAAGAACAAATCGAAATTTTTGAATATAAAGTGTGGGAGGAGTAGGCTTTTTAGTGAGCCTCCCAAATTGGCTGTTTTGACCACTAGGGGCATAAATTCGTTAAAATGGCTCCTACCGATTTCCGTATTCATATATCAAACCCGAATGACAAGTAACAGGAAAAACTGATGTGAAATGAAGGAGGAGTAGGCTTTTTAGTGATTTTTAGAAGGCCTACTAAAAACCATTGTCTGAACGTAGGTTAAATTGACTGATGCTCTTATGAGTTGTACTACATGTTTCCTAATCCCGGTGTCCCGGCAACTTAAAAAAACCAGCTTAATTATTGTCACCCACTGCCCTAAGAATACTTTTTCCAAGGACAATATCCATAGGCCATGAGGCTTTTTGTGGAACTAAAAAATGCGCAATCATCAGGTTTGTATAAACGGTGTTATCAACTAGGGTTCATAATTGACTAGGTGTAATTTATAATACCATTTTCGGTATCACTAGAAATATAAATTCACTCATATACCCTAGTTAATAACATACGTATGTAGTGTCCTGACTGTCTTGGGTATGATATTAGGCAAAGGTGCTTGATATTGGGGCCGCCAAGTTGATCGGTTTGTAATTACTCAAGCAATCACTAAGACATTAGTGAGATTCGAACACGCGCTATAGAGATAGTAAGCATTTAAAAGATGGACTTAGTTTAGGAAAAGGATATGCACTAATTTAATAGTTACCCATTTTTTACTTTTAAAAGTTTTTATTAATTCGGTGATATTTTAAATATGAGTTACAATATTTTCTTATTTTAACCTTCACTGATATCCTTGTTTAATCATTATGAGACCAAAATGATTCAAAGTTTCCAAAACATGCGAAATCCCTTCACAAATCGCTCGTTCATTAATATCAATGTTCATATTTTGCCAAGCAATAACCAAACTCTTAACCGCGGTTTGGTTCGAAAACAGCGCCATCACTTTTTCGAATTCGGGAGCTTGATTCACCAATGTCATCGAAAAGGTACCGTTGTCATCTGGGCCTATAGATTCGTGAAAGTCATCGATTATAACTTCAATATATTCAAGGTCCGTTATTTCACGAAGTAAATTTTTGAGTAATTTATAACTTTGACCTTGACTTTGATCTGTCAGAGATTTCAGAATAAAATTATGTTTATAGATGACACAATTTGTAATCTAATTATTTAACCCTTAGAGGATGTAAATGCAACTCGATTTTAAAAGCTACTTTGGACTTGTTTTTTGACTTAAGGGTATCCCTGCTCCTACACTTCTCCTTCAAATAGGAGCAGGGATACCCTTAAGGGGGTGGTCGAGGCAATCTGGACCTTTTAAACTGCGCCTCAAGAATAAACTGAGAACAGTAGTAACTTCATTATACTTTGTATGCAAAGACAAGGTTTTGATGAATCTTTGAGAATTAGAAAAAAAAATATTTCCATGTTTGGAATAGGCTGTCCAACCTCTAGAAAAGTGCCGAAAATTAATATTAAAATTTTTTGACAGCCTCGTCATGACCCAATTTTTACGATTTTTCACGAATGACCATTTTTATTCACGTGGGAATCGACGCTCGGGCCCGGAATTTAGATTTTTTTCCTAGGTGGCGCAAATCGCAAAATGATCATTTTTTTTTAATTTTTTCACAGCATTCATTGTTGGTCGCATTTGTTCGACATTTTGGCTCAACTATGAGAAGCGTATGAAAATCGACGCTCGGGCCCCGAATTTAGATTTCGCCTTAGTTGGCCTAAAAATCGCGCCGAAGTGGCGCGATCTGTTTTTTTGCGTACTAGCCTACCACCAGTCAATTAGGGGGTATATCTGGCAGATTTGAACATATACACGGTGATATATTCCTGACAACTAAAGGCTTATGAAAAAAACCGAAAATGCTAATTTGTAGATCTATCCTATAATCTTGCGAAAAAGTACATTACAAATTATTTTTGACCATCAACCAATAGGTACAGTATCGTAACAAGGTGACATTTCAAAACCTTCAAAATCTATCTCCTCACAGACGGTATATCAAATTGAGCTCAAATTTCTACAGCTCACGTAACGTAGTCTATAAAATTTTAATGGAGAGCTTTTTTGATCCGGCGACTAAACAATTCTAGAACTCCAAATAACCGACGATTTTTAACAAATTTCAGACTTCAAAATCTATCTCCTCCGTGGATATGTTTGCAAAATGGCTCAAATTTCATAAAGTATTCCTCAGAAAATATGCAAGAGATAATGGAGAGCTTTTTTGAAATTTCGAGCTAAAACTCGAAATATGATTTTTTTGGTCATTTCCCCAAAAATTTCCGAAAAAAAAAGTGCTTCGATTTTTTCGAAAATAGGCTCAAAAAGAAAGCAGTGAAACCTGATGAGACAAAGTTGGCTTACGTCAAGTCGATATTTTGAAGTTTAGTCGTCAAATTCGAGCGAACGTTATTTTTTTAACTTCATTTTTTCATAAAATACTTGGAAAAAAATCGAAAAAATGCGAAAATTTCGAAAAAATTTTTTGATGATTGGGTTCTTAGTACAACTTAATTATCAACCCCGTATCAATTTGGAGCATTTTAATGTCTCTAACGCCTTTATTAATCAGAACAGATATAACCTAGCATGTCCACCATTAATTTCGATCTTATAAGAAATAATGGTGGATGTTCCGAAATTTCTTGGGGTAAATAATATATTGCAAAATGGAAAAAAAATTTATGAAAAAATTTGGTAGTCACGTGATCAAAATATAAGCGATTTTTCGTTTTTTCATATTAACTCGTAGACTTAGACCAATGAATCTGTAACCCAGACTCGATTTTAGCCACTAGTTTGCCTCAACTTTTAAATCGGCCATATTAAGCAAAGTTTCATTATCAACATTCATTTTCAATAGCTTAAAATAATATTCAGACAATTTGCTATACAATTAAATAACAAAATAAAATTTTAAACGAAATTTAAAGGCATTTAATGAAGATGAAGAAAACAAAAACTTGCAAATTCACTATGACTCGACAAAAAGTGCAATAATGAGATGAAATTAAAGCTTTTATTTAATATTGCCAAATTAACCTTTTATAAAAATTTCAAATAATTTTCTAGCAGTGTGTCTAAAAATAATATATGTTTCCTTGCAAATTCTCGATGAAAAGACTCCTAAAATTATTCTTCAATATTATTAAATGTGGAGAATGCGAGACATACTGGACGCCTACGCAGCGTAGGCCGAACCCTTCAAAGATTCAATGTGATGAATTATCGGTAAGTTTCTGATTCTAGAGGTGGGCTCTAGTCTAACCGGAGGCCAATTTTTCACACACATAATACAATACAGAAATCTTGAAATTAAAAAAACCCAATCGGTAGATTATTCTATTTTTCTCACCTTCTCTCTCCGCCTACGCATTCTTATGTTATCAGCATGTTCGAAAGCTATCTGGCTCTATTAAACTGGAGGCCATACTGTAATGCATTAGAGTCTAGAAATTCGTTACGATTCTTTGGGAGGGTCTTTCGCATGATTGGACGTACTTTGAAAAAAAAATAATATGGTACCAAATGTACAGTAATTTGAAAAAGTACTCAAAAATTACGTCAAAAAAATTCCAGGGTCAACTTCAAAACGTTTTAAGACTTTTCTCATTTCAGGAAAGTCGAATAAAATCACGTGACGAAATAATCCAAAAATAAAGTTTAAAATCATGTCATAAATAAATCCTTATTTCTTGAAAATAAGATCACGTGACGTGTTTTTGGAAAATATTATATGTTCAAAACTCTTAAATTAGGTGTGTCTTAGTCCTCAAACTTTCGGCGTAAATTTGAGTAGTCTATTTGGGTACTTGGGCCAAAACCTCATTTCTTAATTTGAAGGTCACGTGATCGTTTGAGCTGTGAGTGTAATGTAAAAAAAATCTTAAAAACTTCTAAGGTAAGCCACTTCACTTCTTTCAAAAATTGATTTAAAGCAATTTTTGGAAAACATACAGTACTACTTTTATCAAAACCTTATTCTTAAATTATACGGTCACGTGATCATTTTGTGGGCTATAGTGTAAATGGGGAAAAAAGTCTTAGAATTTTTTTTCTGATCACGATGAAAGGTTTAATTTTGTGATTTTCCAAAAAATTTGCAAAAAATAAGTACCTGTAATACAGTAAAAATTTTTCCAATAAAAAAAACGCACAAACGTCATTTTGTTTCAAAGTTTATCGATAATTATAATTGATCTTGTCCATTAATGATTAAGGAGTCCCCGTAAATGCGATTAAATGGTGTGCGGCAAAAGTTGCTTAAAATGAAGCTACGAGTTGATTAATATAAAACACGATGCCAAATCGGGTAGTTTTTTGGTCAAAAAACGTCACTTATAATGAAAATTAAACAACCACTTTTGGAAAAAAAATTAAAATTTTCGAAATTATGATTTTTTTGGTTAAACTAGTTATGTACAGTTTTTTGGTACAATACATCTCAGATAGATGGTTGTCATATTACACTTTTTTAAGAATTTTTTGAAATTTTTGCTGAGTATTTTTCTACAACGGAAAAAAAAATTTTGCTGAAAAATTTTTTGCGGAACTTTTTAGAAAATTTAAAATATTTCGAAAAAAATTTCGAAAAAAAATTTTTTCGAAAAAATTTTCATTTTTTTAAATTGGTCTGACAACGCCCTGCAAAAAATTTTCAGCAAAATTTTTTTTCCACTGTTGAATACTCTGAAAAAAAAAATTTCCGAAATTTTTGCAACCAATTTCCAATACTTTGAACAAATTCGTGTTTTAAATTTCAAATTTTTTCATACCCCGCCACGACCCGCCGTGTCTCATTAATATGTAAGGATTCAGTACGGGCACAACCTTGCCATGAAAAAAAAATAAGCTTCCGGGGACCTCCGGGAGAGTGGTTTGGCCACGAAAAACCCTCTTTTGGGTTAAATTACCATAAAAATTGGAAAATAACGATTTTTGTAAAAAATATTGCTCACCACCAGAAGCGGCAAATAAAATCCACATAAACCCCCTATAATTAAAAAATCGACCTAACTGGTGCGATTTTGGCCGAAAATCGTTGTGGACCTGCTAGATATACGCCCCCCTAAACATAAAAAAAAAGTTCGCATATACAGGGAGGGGCCCAATATCGCCCCGCAAAAACCCTACACAATTTGGCAAAAAACTTTCCTGCGATATTCCCTTAAACGACCTTAGTGAAGTCTAGGATGTGCGGGCTGAAAGCGGCCCATGAGTGGCTAGGAAGGGGTCTCAGGAGAGGTTAGGATTGGCTCTCTCAACCCGCACATCTAGATTCACAAAAGGTTTGTGAGGGATATTGTCCCCTCCTGTACGTGTTTATGCTTTTTTGAAAATATTACTTAATAGCAAGTAATTTTTTTTTGTAAAATTGTACGAAATCGCTTCGAACCACATACGAATGAAAAATAAGGTTTGCTGAAAAAAATACAAGAAAGAAAACTTTTTCGATAAAAACGAGTATGAAATTGTCCGGTGGTTACGAAGTTTTTGTTATTTTTTTAAAAATTAATTAATAAAGCGTAAATCTGGTCGGTCTTAATTTTAAACAACCAAAATCTAACCATTTGTCTAACCATATTATTTTTAATATCGAAGATTTTCTTTTCTCCTGCCTTCTCACTTCGCGTCACAACTGTGACGTCAGAAAAGACAGTGACCAATCAAATCACACGATTCTTGAAATAAGTTTACAATGTCTTTTCTGACTTCACAGTTGTAACGCGAATTGAGAAGGCAGGAGAAAGGATAATCTTCGATATATTCTATTTCTAGCTCAAATCATCACCCGAGGCGTAGAGTGTTCGAACTACAGTCATCGCTCGCTAACTGGTACACCTACCGACCTTAAAAAAGTGTACCAGTTAGGGCGCGTGCTAGGCAATGCTATTATGAAATTCACGTTAGCCGCCTACGCTCTTCGGGCGTGTAATGACACCTCTTTTGCGAGAATAACATTCAAGCGGGGGTACTCTATTCGGAATAGACTATTCCTAGCTATTTTGATTTGATTTCTTGAGTAAAAATGAAATCTTTCCTGTATAACTGTCTGCTTCAGCTCTATCATTTTCGCCAATATACATCCAAGGTAAAATTTTTCGAATATGTGTCGCTTTCAAAACTTGGAGAAATTCGTCATTTGCCCAAGGAGTTCCTCTCGGAAAGGAAATGTCGGTTAATAATTTTGAGTTTTCTGTGATTTGCTTAAAATGATCGAGATTGAAACCATTTTGAAATGATCCCAAGGGAAAGCCATCCAATCGCAAGCAATTTAAATTTCGGAGTTTGAGTAATTCTGGGAGATACATTTTCCCTACTTGTGGCTGGAGAAGATCGATATGGAGAAACTTCAGGTTCGTCAGCGTACCAACAATAAGCATTTGGTCTTTATTACGTATTGGCAAACTAAATTCACATTTTTTATTTTGTGTCCAGGGATAACCGCCTATTTAATTTCCTATTAAAAATCCTCTCACTTCTGATGATGGCTATTAGCCGAACGTTAAATAAATACCATTTTATGGAAAAACTAATAAATTATGATGTCTCAAAACCAATACAATGTATTCAATTCCGACTATTTAAGGGGGTTTTGTATGCCAATTTGCATGCACAAATAAAGTGCCATTCTGTGATCAATACACAAACAAAATATCTTTTCCGGGTAAATTTGACCTGAGAAATCGATTGCGACTAATAGATTCGCTATTTCGACGATTAAGGGGATGGTGGTTTCTAATCTGACATATTCAAGGTGATCATGCGCGAAATAGGAAAATATCGCAGTAGTTCTGAACATACAAGATTGTAGATCCCACCTTAATCTCAAAAATCAGATTGACGAATTTTTTTTTGGGCCTTACACTCCTTTTACCATGTCTGTAACACGGCACACTTTCCATATTTCAAAACCTATCTTGCCCCTGGTTTTTTAATCAAAAGCTTTGATATTTACCACAGATATAGGAATTTAGTAAACTTAAAGATTCTAGGTTTTAATTTTTCTCAAATTCGTCACACATTTTCTAGAATTCCTGAAAACCGCCGATTTTGACCATGTTAGTCCTTGTAAACCTATCTCCTCCCTGGATTTCAATTTTTTTGCATTTTGAATTTTTGTTAAAGTAAGATATTGAAAACCCAAACAAATTGTAGGTTTGGAATTTTTGATTACAGTGCGTAAAACTCTAGAATTTGTCATTTGAGTAGACCGGAAGTAATTTTTTTTGGTCGGATGAAATCGAAAGTGAGCTCAAGTTGAAGCTCTTCTTTCATTGTCGTCAAAACTGTCAATTATATTACAACGTTTCATCAAAATTTAAAAGTGTAGATAAAAATACTTTGTAGAGAAATTTGAAAAATCCCAAAATTTCGAATTTTTTTTTGTTTTTTTTGGGTCAATTTGATTTTTTAAATGAATTACAATCGATTTGGTGACATAATAACTGCAGAAAATGTAGGAACCACCATCCCCTTAAGGCATATTTTTTTTGCAAGTTGAAGGCTAGTTCTACAAATTGGCTAATCTGAACTATATCCTTGACACTCTGTTTGGCTGATATTTCATCNTATACCGTCTGGGAGGAGATAGATTTTGCATTTTGGAAAATGTCACCTTGTTACGATACTGTACCTATTGGTGTAATGGTCAAAAATAATTTGTGATGTATTTTTTCGCAAGATTAAGGATAGATCTACAAATTAGCATTTTCGGTTTTTCTCATGAACTGTTAGTTTTCAGTATATTTCACCTAGAAAATGTCAAATCAGAGTCGCATACCCCCTTAAGTCTATTTTGAGAGTTTTACCCAAAATTCGCGAATAACATTAATCTGAATTAAAATGTGTTAAAAATACCACAAATGAATTATCCGTGAAAAACTGACCACGAAAAATATGTTTTAAAACAAATAACTTCTTTATTAAGAGAAATAAAACTTCAGTTTATTTATGAATTCAGTGTTATTGATAAAATTTATATCAATTTTATACATTCGAGTGACGTCACAGAACTAACTTCACCCTTTAGCGTAGGGTTGGAAATGCGAATGATTTTTCTGTGGATTTTTTCGTATTCAAAATTTTCATGCGCATCTTTTGAGCATGCTAAGGTGAAAATATGCAATTCATTATTGGACTATGTTTGCGTGTAGTACTGTACTAATAGTTTCCATAGAATAAATTTTTGACCTGAGAATCGATTTGAGGAAAAAATATAAAAATTTTGTCGATCCAATATATCCCGAATCGGGATTCCCGATCCAATATATTTTAGGATAAGATGAATTTTTGCAGACATTCCTTTCAGTGTCACCCCAGGCGTTTTAACATGAGGTCCTTACCATGTTTTAACATGTGAAAACCAGCTAATGTTATTTTTAGTTTCAATATTTCAGGAATATATTTTTGTGAATAGTACCCATTTTAATATTATTTCGAGCCGATAGTTATACGCATCAGTGGAGACGACCAACAAATGCCATGCATAAGCCGGCAAATTAACATGGTTCATCCACTTGATTACTTTGAACTTATTCCCGGGAGAACTGCGCCCGTATTCACTCAAAAATGGTTCGATTTGCAGATTAAATAAGTTGTGAAACATGTGACTAAAAAACTTAACTAGTGCGGGCCAAAGTTTACTCGAGTTGGACAGCTGCCTAAAACAACCCATCCGCCAGGATGGCGCTACGCAGCTATGTTGTCTAAAATTTAGACTCTAAATCGCCAATTATCTATTTTTTATTCGACAACCGTGGCAATTTAATTTTAATGAATATGAAATACTGTATTTCAAATACAGTGTGTAAATTTTTTGTTTGAGAAAAGCAAGGAAAAGTTGTAGCGCGCCCCTAAAAATGAACTGACCAATCATGTGTCCGCTCTCTCTTTTACCTCGAGATTGTTGTTCTCGATAAATGACTTCACATACTGTAAAATATCCGAAACGTCGTAATTTACTTTTGATCATATAATTTATTTGCTTATAATTGAAAACATTATTCCGCTAATTGATAAAAATTAGTAAAAGTTGAAAGTAAACTATGGATATATCTTATATATCAAAGATTGGGATCCCTGGGCCTCTACTTTAGCGTTCGCGTTTGAACCACGGTTAATTAATGACAGCACCCGATATCACTACTTTTACCAATAAGAGCTTCGAACATAAGTTCAAACGCGAACACGAAAGTGAAGGCCTAGGGACCAGGCTTGTAAAAGGGATGGCTTTTGCGTGGGTTTTCCATCCCCTTTTTGCGTAGGTTTAAGCAAAAGATAGGGAAAAAATGGGGATGGGGATAGAAAATCCGGTCGGGGATCATCCCTTTTGCAACCCTGCTAAGGACCCCTTTTCAGATATATCGAATGTAGGGCCTCCTGGATATTATTGGCCATATTTTATTTTGTTCAGTTTACTCATTAATTTTAAAGATAAAAAAATGTAATAATATGAACGTGCGGCCTAGTAGAACGCACTGATAGGCTATTGCGCGCATAACCCCCACCTGCACGCGATGTTCTATTACGTACCTGACGATTTGAAATAAGGAATTTCAAAAGTCAAAAATTGGTATCGATGATTTTGAGCAATCTTATATCGATAGAGAATTTTTTTTTGGTTATTTTAAGACTCAGGATTTTTTTGGATTTGAAATGTTCAAAAAAAATCGATTTTTCGGTCTAATTTTTGAGATTTTACAGGGGGTGCAAAGCCCAATTTTAGCGACTCCGTATGGAGATCTAGAGCGCGATTTTTTTGGCATGTGAAAATTTAGCGACTTTTTTTGATTAGGGTCGACCTTAAATAACCGGTCAAAGTCATCGTATGACATGGTCGCCGACCCTGATCCAAAAAATGCGTTTCCTGATAAACGCTTCATTTTCACTTGCCAAAAAAATAGCGCTCTTGCTCTCCACACGGAGTCGCTAGACCAGGGTTTCCCCCCTGTAAAATCTCGAAAATTTGACCAAAAACGTTTG
>SCLH01000752.1:19848-33472 GCA_004367855.1 Oikopleura vanhoeffeni | reverse complement strand
AGGTTTATTTCAAAATAAAACCTGAGAGGAGATAGATTTTCCGTTTTGGCTTAGGTCTCTCTGTCTCGCTTGTGTCTGGGAGTGTTAGCATACAAAAAAGTTTTGACACATTTCTGACACAAGCTGAAGGCTAGTTCTACAAACTGGCTAATCCGAATTATATCCTCGAAGCCCTGTTTGGCTAATAGTTTATCGAGAATATGTCAAATTAGGGGCAGGGATACCCTTAAATTCGAGAATATTTCTAATTTTGGGAATACATCTTATTTCTTTTTGCCACTTGAAAGAAGACAAAGTCTCAGATTTCACATATCAGTTAACCAAGTCAAATTAACGAGATAAATTGTCTTCTAATGTAAAATTACCAGTTAACAACCGGTGAGATACAGACTTATTCAATAATTTGTGATGTTGACAGACTTATTTTTCTTTTTACACCACCAGATGGCGTCGGATGTCAAATCTGATGATGCTGAATTTCTGATGATGCTGAAAATTTAATTTTTCACTCGAAAACTATCCCTGTAAGTGTATTTTTAGAATCTTATCTAGTCCCAGTGTCCAGATTCAAAACAGTGCGATTAACACCACCAGGTGGTGTTTGATCACAAAAACAAATAGTGCAAAACAATTTCGCTTGAAAAACTACCCCCATAAGTATATTTATAGATTAAAATTTGGTCCAAGTCACGAGATAGAAGATATTGCTCTTTGCACCACTAGGTGGTGCCGAGTGTCAAATTAAATAATGTCGGAATATTTCTCTCCGAAAATTACCCTAATCAGTACATTGTAATTAGTGCTGCATAAAACAAGAAAAATGCATTCAAATAATGCATTTGTCTGATGAGCAATTTCTAAAACTCACCAAAATTTTTGAAATTAAAAATAAGGGGTACTTTTGGGGGTCTGTCCGTTATTCCGCTTCCCCAAAACACTTTTGGTCTCAGTGATTTGAAACACATCGGCGATCTTCATGGAAACTCTCAATGACATTTATGTTGCTCAGATTTATATAATTCGTATATCCCTTATTCACACTTTTGTGAATATCCCGGCCCTGATTAGGAAACGTTGTGTGTTTTTAAGAAGTAGGGCCGGGATATTCACAAAAGTGTGAATAGGGGATATGATACGTTCTTGAGTAACTGAATGCCACTTCTGAATTATTCATTCTTTATCACAGAAATTTGCCTCATATTTTTTTCGAGAGTTGATTTTGTTGATTAATAATTAAAACTTACTTGAGCGATTCTAGCCTTTTTCTGTTCAAACTTTTCAGAAAATCTTCATAATAAGACCTTTTCAGCCCCTTTTCCCACCATTCACACGTCCATGACCGTGAAATTTTCAAACTTTTTGTATAATCCAAATCAATTCCATCAAACCCCTCGATAAGTCCTGGGGGAACTTTTAAAAGGGTTTTAAGATAATTTTAAGATGATATCCACTTTCCAAAAGCCCACATTAAGAGTTAAAGAAATAATTGTGCTTTTCTAACCAGAGCTTATGCGTTTACCCCCGGAGTTCTGGCTTACCATAGTTTTACAACCCTCGGTCAAGCATAAATGACCAGTAAAAGTTTAAAGTCGATTACAAAGCCACCGAATTTATTTAAAAAAACCAACAATTTTTAGCTGGAGAGCAGCTTTTGTATAAACGTATTATCAATCATAGGTGAATTATGTACGCATGATCCTTAATGATAACTTATCTCCTCTCAAATCATACAAAAATATGTTATTCTATAGCACCCTCAGTGTACATAATCCACGTATGGTTGATGCAACGTTCATGTTAAAGTTGACCTCAGTTATTTTTTGGGGGTATTTTCAAATTGACCTTTAATTTTTACCAGTCATAGTACTGTAGTTTTGAATTCGGCCTTTTCGGAAATGGACTAATTAACCCTTGTCAAATCATAAGAATTTAACCTTAAAATATTTTTTTTTTCATTTTTTATAATGATCCTTGACTCCAAATGACCAAAAAATCTTTACAGGATGAGCTATTAAAATCGAAACTGATTTTTACTTTCAATTTCCTAATTTCGGGATTTTCAAAAGGTCGAAATTTACCAAAAAAATTCTTAGATTTCATCTTTGAAATAACAAAAAATAAAGATAAATTATTATTATCTTAGATAATTTACCCCCAACCTGGATGATGAGCTGTGACTACTAGATTCTCTGACAAAATAATTCCGGCAATTTCATGCCATTCAGAACAGACCCATGGGACCGTATCCTCTAGATATTTTCGAGGAAGAAATTGAAAAATTTTCTTGAGCACAATTAGCGGTAAAGAATCCATTTTAACTGCTCTAAAAACTGAAAATGTTTATTTAAACTACAATATAAAAAATTAATTTGAAATAGAATGAATGCACTTATTAAATGACTCATTAAAATTAGGGTGGTATACGCAAGATTTCAAAAGAGAACAGAAATTTAAGGAAGAAATTTAATGCCTAAAGGCAAACGATAAGGTAACAAAAATTAAACAAAATTTGTTCACCTTTGGAAACCTGCCAGGCACCCCTCTAAATCTCGAAAATTTGACCCGAAAAAATCCCTACGACTGTCAAATATGACCAGAAAAAAAATTCTCTACAAATGGGTTAAATTGATACCTATATTTGACTTTTGAAATTCCGTATTTCAAATCGTCTGGGCCTTAGGGTACATACAGTCGCATTGTTATTTTTGGGATAATATTCAAACGAAAATGAATTCAACTGGAATTGAAATTTAACAAATCATCAAATATCCCCTACTAGGGGACCTCTATTCACACTTTTGTGAATATCCCGGCCCTTCTTCTCAGAACACACTACGTTTCCTAATCAGGGTCGGGATATTCACAGAAGTGTGACTGGGGGATATAGTTCTACATAAAAAATAAATAATCGAAAATTTTTGGAAATATTTTGTAGAAATATTCGTAGGCAGACAAATTTTTGATATTTAAAAGTATGATCAAACTTGCCTCGGCATAAGGAGATTTATTTGCATACTAGTGTGAAGTTATTAACAGATCACTAATAACCGGTTTACTCCTTATGCATATCGATTAGTTTTTTTTCTAAGATTAGTGAATTTTTTAATTATCAGTTTTTGTTGAAAAAATTGGAAACAATGGCCTGATTCGGACCATTTGTTTTCATTTATTTTTCTTTAAATATTTGTGCTCAATTTGAGCCATCTAAGAATGTAATTAGATGAGTCGTTTTTAAAAGCCGAATTATATAAAAAATTTCAGCTGAAAAAGTGGCAAAAACGACCAGAGTGCCCCGTAATTGATATATTATTTAAGAAAAAAAAAATAAAAAAACGTGTGAACACCCTAATGATGAATCATTAACGACGAATCATTTAAACGACGTCATGAGCGCTGACTTTGCCCAAATCCATTCTCAAAGGCCCTTTGATCAAATTTGATCATCAAATTTACAAAATCGGGGGCGTCTCAGAGGGCTTGTTATACAAATAAGACGAAAAAAGTTAAAATTTCCATTCGCTGAACAAAGGCAATAATCTCTAAAAGATAATCTTTTTACAAACAAAATCAATTTGAATAGGACCCAAGTGATCCATAAAAACATTTTGTATTCTTGAAATACTCATTTTTTATTTTTTTTAAATACCTAACCCAAAACGATAAGTTGTGGTTTCGTGGTCACACAAAAATAGGTTTTCCTGCTAGAGAACGCCAAAGTTCTTAATTTCAGTGCGTCTTGTACCTTTTTTAATTATTTTTGCTCAAACCTACGCTATACCGAGGTGGGTACAAGACGTTGTTGATACTTTTTATTCTCGGGTACAAGACGACGTATCTCTTTCAAGGATATCCATTTAAATAAGGGTATTACAGCCTGTAATTAACAGGTTTATCTAAAATATGGAAAAACCACCGTTTTTGGAAACAAAAACTCAACTCGACCACTTTTTGAAATTTCAACATAATACTCGCAAATACTTAGAAAAAAATCGAAAAAACATGAAAATTTCGATTTTTTGATAATTTGGTCGGTAGTTCACCTTTTCATCCCCAAACTAATTTGGAGCATTTTCAATGCTTCAAAGGCTTCATACAGCGAGTCATATATTTTGATCCATAGATAAAATATTTATCTCTCAAATTACTTTTTGAGCGTCATGAATGACGTCATTTCGAACGCCTACGCGTTTTTCAATTTTTGAAGAAAATATTAATTTCTGTTCCCATATCGCCGAATGTGCCAATATCGCTGAAATTTTTTGCCAAAAAACTTTCGGCGATATTGCTCCACCCCTGCATAAAAAGTAGTTTTTTCGCCAATTTTTCGGCAAAAATTAAATGTACAGCATGTAACGTTTTTGCTTTATTTTTTTCAATTTGCATAAATCTGATTTCCACCGTTTTGATTGGTTAACGACCAAAATTGATCGTTNTCATTGGCGGATAGCAAATTATGCAAATTGGAAAAAAGAAAGCAAAAACGTTGCATGCTGTTAGCAGAAGTTCAGAAAAAAACTTTTTATTTCTGTACCAGTTAGGGACACATTGGCCAACCCCAATAAAGTGCCGAGCGTTCTATTTGCCAGGATGGAATATTGTTAATATTGATAAATTTATTTTAAAAATAAAGTTCATTTTAGCCATCAGCCTGGAATTTCATATGAAATCAAAAATTTAAAAATGTTTGATTTTCAAAAATTGCACGACTGCGGATAGCCTAAATGAATCTCTGCAGGGGCGTGCGAAAAAGTTTTAGTAATGCAAATTACATGTGATTCCTAAACAGTGTTTCATTCTTATTTTTATTTGATTCTGGTTAATAATTTACTTTTTCACACATTGTTGTAGACACTTCCCCAAATATTGCTGGAATTTCTACAAATGGTCCAATATTTACTGTTGGTCGACAGTAAATTAGGTGAAACAAAAATGTATAAATGCCATATTTTCTAGTTAGAACAACCTGAACGAAAAGTTTTAGAGCTCAAAATTTGGCAATCTTCACGCCAACACGCTAAATGTTGAGACATAAAAACCATCATAAGAAGACTTATGGTGGTTTTATATATCAGGGAACGTTAATCCTCCTATAAAATATCTTTATTTAAAAGTTAGTTTTTGACTAACTTTCAGAATTAAAGAGTTTCCTGTGAGCTATTTTTTAGTTTTTACCCACAGTTCAGTTCTTAAAACAAAAAAAAAATTTGGACAAAAAAATGCGGAAAATTTTGATCATGCTTTCGATTTTTTTTTCAAATTTTTACGATTTCAAAGATGAAAACCCGAATCAAACTTTCCTAAAATGGATAAAATAAATTTAGAAGCGCAACATATTTTAAATCGTTCAGCTCAGTTCTATAATAGCATGAAAAAATATACTGAACTTACTATTTTCGGTAATTTATATTGACTCCAGGATCCGGGTTTTTATGACACCACTTAAGTCGTTTAATAAGAAAAAATTCCAGATGAATCCGAAATTACACGAATTTCATAAAGACGGGAACAGGGAATCCTGATTTTCAAAATTTGACAGGTCGGGTCGGGTCATTTTTTTCTGAAATTTCCAGGTCGGGTGGGTCGGTCGAACGCGCGACCCGAGTAACTTTTTCGTCAGTAGAAATTTTTTTTCCGACCGGGTCGGCCGGAGGTCGGGTCGAGGTCGAGATGAAATTTTGAAAAAATTGTGGAACTTGTGAAACAAAAATTTGAACGAATTAAAATTTATTTCTTTGCGAAAATTAGGGTCGACCCGACCCGACCTGCGGTTCGGGGTTGAAATTTCCGACCGCGGAAAAATCCCATCCCGGCTGGGAACGTTGCACGTTGAAGAGACAAAATTAAATAATAATAATAATAATATATACAATCCCCGATCTGTAAATTACAACTCTCATCGGAGGTGCGAGCTTTGGTCGGGCCAATCGATCCTCATTTCGATTTCGAAAACACGTCTTGCGTAAATATTTTTTATTCGAGTCGTTCTACTAAGCTTGGTCGCTATTGGCCAAATTAATGTCCGTAGGTGGGATAAGATGTTATTTCGGGGTTTTGAAATTTTGTTCTCTCGGCGAGCAATTTACATATCGGGCACTGGTATAATAATATTATATAATAAATTAAATATTTCATTGTTGAACCTTAAGGGGATTGTGGGTGCTCCAGCAATTTGCTAGGTGAAAAAATAAGGCCTTTTTAAAACTCAAATTCTTTGTGAGAATGAGTTGAACGTTATTTCCAAGTATATTGTAGTCCGTACACCTTGAGAAGTCAAAAATTGATTCATTTTAGAAAATATTATACATCAAACGTTAAAAATGAATAAAACCTAATTGCTGGTATTCTTCCATTGAATATAACCGTCATAAATCCACGTATCAAAAATCACATAATGCCGATATATGGTCAGAAAAAATCTCTACAATTGCAACCAAGCATATTGTAATAAATTCATCTTAATCGACGAAAATTATTTTTGAAAATTCCTTGCTATAGTTGAATAATAGGCAAAATGATAGATTATTTAGCAAAAAAAAGTATACCTCACAACGGTAAAGCGATTCTTTTCTCTTTTCATAATCCTTCTCTATTATCATATTAAACTTTTGAACCAAGGAAATTTTAATAATTTCTTCTTATATTTCTCGCAATCACTATTCATGCTGATTTAATGCGCGCCATATACACATTGATTAGCTAAAATTGAAATATTGAAAAGGCGCCAAAATCTGAACAACTATCATATTGAAATACTTTCATTAGAATACTTTTCTTGCGAGTTGATTTTTTTGTATTCTGAAATGATACATATCTAGAATTATTCCGTTCCAGTTTCTGCAAGTCCGAAATGAATATTTTTTGGAATTTTTCTAGAATATTGTCAAAAGTTTCCCCAATTTTTTTGGTCTGATCTCACGTTAAAATTGATCACTAATGGGTTATTTTTGTTTGTGATCATCTGTAATTATTCGGCATTTTCAGTTAGCAAAGCGATGTTCAAATGTTCAGAAAAAAATATCCAGATAATTTGGTGTTTTTTTTAATGCAACGATTCCTGAGGTGCTAAATGGTCAGGGCATTGAAAAAATTACCGAATTTGCGACCGTGGTCCAAAAACTACTGCACCCACAATCCCTTAAAAGAAATAAATTCAAATCAGGAGATTTTTCGGAAAAAAATGTCCTATTGTTGAACACTAAAGAAATACTAGTTCCTGATTGGTTCAAAATCAAAATTGGGGCAATTTTTTTCCTCGGAGAAAAATCGCCCAAAAAAGTTAAGTTGTTTACCAATGAGTCATATGTTTCCCAATTTAACGTAATTCAATCCCCCTGTCTAGCCAACTGGAAGAAAAAAACGCCCAATTAAAAAAAACTCAGGCTTTAATAATTATTTTATTAAAAAATCATTCTATTCAAAAGTATAAGCGGTGAGTTCGAATTTTGCAAAAAACAGTAACGGCGTTGTTCGAGGTTAAAATTCAGTACTATCGACGATAGTCTATCGTGCATAATATTAATTCCTTGACATAATATGCAGATGAACTAGAAATGTCTAGTATCATTAATTATAGCAAGGGCTATTATACGAGACGAGAGTGACTTGCAACACGCTGGAAGCATTTGTTCATCCTGGAGTTAAAGATTTGTTTATTTCGATCAAAAATAAAATATAACAGTTAACAGTACTGAACCAGGTTCGTTTCTAATTCTTCATGAAGATTTTTAAAGGACACCGTTTAAGGGGTACTGGTCGCGGTTTTAATGAGGCCTTACGGGCAATATAAATGCTCCAAAATGACCCGGGTGATAACCAAAGTGAACAACCGACCAAATCAAAATAAAAAAAAAATCGAAATTTTATTTTTTCAATTTTTCTAAGTATTTTTTTATAATTAAGTTCAAAATAAGTTTGCTTTAATTAACCAACTAAAACCAAAATATTACCTTGACGTAGCCAACTTCCTGACCATTGTTTTAGTAGCTGTCTTTTAGGGAAGTACTGGGTCGCAATTAAAGACTCGGACCCATGAAATTTTCACAGATTAAGTTTTTAAAAAATGTTTTTTCTGAAATATGGACAAAATAAGTTGAATCAGATGTCTTTTTTTTGTCATAAAAAAAGTATTTTTCACAATCGCGATTTGAACATATCAGTGTGATTTTTTTCAAAATTTGGGAAATTTCTGAGAATTGAAAAGATCGCGGTTTCCAAAAGACGAGATACAAAAAATGTGTGTGCCAAATTGTCGAACTAGGGGCTTTTGCGCCGTAAACCTCAAGGATCGTATACATACCATTTAGGTTTTCTGCCGTCAAAACCAGGGAGGAGTAGTATTTTCCCCCGAGTGCACTCAAAATAAGGCAGAAACAGTTTTTTTGCTTATTTAAGCGCCCGGATGAAATTTGTTGAGTAAAAACTGAACTTGGGGTTCTGCCCCACGTTCTCTGTGGTCAAATAAAAAGCTATAAAAAGTATTCTCTATCTCAAAACTCAGGGAGGAGTGGCTTTTTGAATGAAAAAAGTGCACTTTTGAAAGGTCGTTCCTGATGGCGGCCAAATCAAGAGGCCTCGATTGTTTGTGAAAGCAAGATTTAGTTCAATTACCCTAACTGAAATACAGATGTCGTGCTGTTTTCTAGTACTCATGGAGCGACGCTGAAACCCTGTTTTGCCTAAAATGCGACCAGTACTCTCTTAGCCCTTACAAGCAAAAAAATCGAAGCACTTTTTTTTTTCGAAAATTTTCTCGAGGTCCTTCAACAAATCATATTTCGAATTTAGGGTCGAAAATCGCAAAAGTACTCGAGTTTATTGTTCGTATTTGTATAAGCTAGCTTAGTAAACATGATAAATTAATAATTTTTCCAGAGATAGTTTTTCCGACAAATAATTGCCAAAAAAAATGGTTTTTCTCACAATTCTAGAAAAACTAGAAGCGAAAAGAAAAACTGGTAAAGTTATTTGGTCTACCACTTTAACAAGTAGTCAAAATTTCAGCCAATTGCAACATAAAACCTAGGAGGAGTATTTCACCATTTGGCCTTGGGTCCTCATTGTTCGCTTAGTGTGGGGGAGTGGATGCATACAAAAAAGTTTTGGCACATCTTGCACGCAAGCATAATGCTAGTTCTACAAAATGGCCTGATCCAATAATATCACCAAGCCCTGGGTTGGCTAATATTTTATCGAGAAAATCAATTCCAGCGACCAGTACCCCTTAAGCACAACGTAAAACATTTGTTGCCCTAATAATATTAACAAATGTCAGAGTTTGCCAAATTGTGAAAAAAAGTTAAGCTAAAATTATTTTGGATTGATTATAAGTACATATCTGACACACAAAAGTTAATATAAAGTTTAAAGAATGACAGTATGTCACATTTGCAGGAGCCCAACCTAAACCAATCAAAACGTTTAAAATGTACAAAAATATCGTAGGTGCTTCACAGATGAATTGCTCACTGACCAATCAGCGGGTGTCAATCAGTTTCTGCCAAAAATCTAAAAAATAATGAGCAAACCATGTGTCAGACTGTAAATAATCTGATCCCGGCAAAAAATGAAATTTAATGCTTCGAAACTTTAGTTATTGCCTGGTAAAGTTTATAATCTTTAACTAATACATACATTTGACGTTTTCATAACCCTTTATCAACACTTTGCTTAAGAAAGCGTAGCTACGTCGATTTTTCTATGTAATATTTTTATGACTCTCCTAGACGATTGGAATAAGAAATTTCAAAAGTGAAAAAATGGACGATGTTTATATCTCTTAGAAAAATTTTCCTGCTCATTTTAAGAACTTAGGATTTTTTGGTTTTGAGATTTAACAAATAACTGTTTAAGGGTGCCCTGAAAGTGACCTTTCAGCCGCGGGTTCTCACGTAAATTAAAATAACGTTATCAGAAATAAAAAAGCTGACTTGACAGCGAGGGTTTTCTACAGAGAGAAAATTTTTTTGCAAAACGTATCGGAAATGCAAACCAGCGATCAAAATTGACTGGTAAAGTACCTACGCGGTACCGGAGTGATATTCAATAATTTACATGTACCAAAAGATGCGCAATTATCGGTTTCTGATAAACGGTAATTATGAACTAGAGGTCATAATGAAACCGCAAGGTGGGCCCAGAAGGGATTTATATCCTGAGTGAAAACCGATATAAATTCCCCTCTGGCGCCACCTGCGGTAAACAGTATTTTTTTTTTAAATCTCAAAATCAAAAAAATCCTACGTCTTAAAAATGACCAGAAACATTCTCTACAAGATAGATAAAAACATTTCAACCAATTTTTCACTTTTGAAATTCTTATTTCAAAATCGTCTATTTGGCTACGCATTCTAAGCAAAGTGTGATAAAGGGATATATTTCACTATCGATTACAGGGGGCCACATATCGCCCAAGTTTTTTGCAAAAAATTCGGCGATATTGGGCAAACCCTTGTGCTGGGGCCTATATCAAATCCGCCTAGTCGTCGAATTTTATCACTACGTCACTATAATTGTTATGTATATATTCCAGTCATTTCATTTGGTCACTTCTCGCAATCCAGGTCATTTCATTCGGCCTTTATATTCTTGTGACGTAGTGATGAATTTGGACGACTAGGCAGGATTTTGATATCGCAGGAAGTTTTTTGCCAATGCGTAGGTTTTTGGCAAAAACATTTCGGCGAATATGGGCCCTCCACCTGTATAACGAAAATAAATCCCAACAATTTTATTATTTTACCTTTGTATTTTATTTTTTATCGTTTGCTTCATGTTTAACTTATTTCCCATAGAGCAATTTTATTAACGCTGTAAAAGTAATCGGGTTTTTTAACCGGTAAAAACTATGGATTAACCGGTTAATAAGGAGGTTGTTCAAAAAATAATTATTAAATCGTTACCGGTTCGTCAAATTTTTGGTCCGAATGGCTTATTTTTATTCCCAGAAAATTAGCTCTGCGGGTTATAAATCCGGTGCGATTTGCTTATCGGTAACCCCGCCCCTAAAATTGCAAAAGTTTCGCAAAGACTCCAACCTAGGTATTAGAACGAATAGCGCCATGGCACCATACAACGTAAAAGTGCCCCAAGCCAGACATAATGAACATTGTGACTCAACGACTGGGAACTTAACCCCGCAATTCTGATTGAAATTTCCCAGTAGGTTAAGCCCCAAAAACCGCCAAAATCCCCGGATAATCTTCCCGTGATCCCGCCACCAGTGTGCCATTAACGTGACAAATGAAATGAGCCAGTGAATGTAGGGTGGATGGTATGTGGGGCGGTTAGGGTGTTGTATCGCGCTCTCGGATTTCTGTGATTCGTATTTTGAGAATCGGCAGGTTAGGGAGGGTTGACGTGTCCAATTCCAACATTCAATTCAAAGACACTTTTCCTCAGCTCATTCGAAATAGATATAACAAGAAAAACGGTCCAAAAAAATCAATTTTTTTTAATAATTTTTGGGATGAAAAATTAAGAGATTTAGATTAAGGGGTGATAGGGCAACCAAGGCGCATTAGCCAATTATTTTCGAATTTGATTCATTATTGTAAAGTTTGCTAATGAGAGTTTTAAGGATTAGTACAGTTTAGCCATGCGTATACAGAATTCCAAGAGATTGAGCGCTTAGATAGACATTTTAAAGCGAAGATCTGGGCCCCANATATCAGGGAACGTTAATCCGCCTATAAATTATCTTTATTTTTAAAAAGTTAGTTTTTGACTAAACTTTCTAGAATTAAGGAGTTTCCTGTGACTATTTTTTAGGTTTTTACCCACAGATTTCAGTTATTAAAAAAAAAAAAAATTTGGACAAAAATGCGGAAAATTTTGATCATGCTTCGATTTTTTTTCAAATTTTTACGATTTCAAAGATGAAAACCCGAATTCAAATCTTTCCTAAAATGGATAAAAATAATTTTATGAAGCTGAAACATATTTAAATCGGTTCAGCTCACTATAATAAGCATGAAAAAATATACTGACTTACTATTTTCGTAAGTTATATTGACTCCAGGATGCCGGGTTTATGCCACCCCCTTAAGTCGTTTATAAGAACAAAATTTCCAGATGGTTTCCGATTACACGAATTTCATAAAGACTGGGAACCAGGGATCTGATTTTTTCAAAATTTGACCAGGTCGGGTCGATTTTTTTTCTGAAATTTTCCAGGTCGGGTTGGGTCGGGTCGAACGCCGACCCGAGTACTTTTTCGTCAGGTAGAAATTTTTTTCGACCCGGGTCGGGCCGGAGGTCGGGTCGAAGGTCGAGAGAATTTTGAAAAAATTGTGGAACTTGTGAAACAAAAATTTGACAATTAAAATTTATTTCTTTGCGAAATTAGGGGTCGACCCGACCCGACCTGCGTTCCGGGTCGAAATTTCCGACCCGGAAAAATCTCATTCCTGCTGGGAACGTTGCACGTTGAAGAGACAAAAATTATAATAATAATATTATAATATATATATAATATATTATANTCAACCAAAAAAAATACAACTTATCTGAAGAAGATGTTCAAACAATACACGAATAGCTTGAGTTTTGCGCAAAATATTATTCAAGTAATTTTTAGTTTTATATACTAGTTATTTCATGTCCAACCCTAACTTAACCCTTGGAAGCTCCAAATCGAATAAATCGGTGGAGGCTCCAAGGCCGATTTTTCGGTCCGACTTTGAGCGCTTATATTGTGATAACTACACATCCGAATAATTTCCTATTAGACTCAAGTTAAAGCCGAAGGCCCAAAATGTTTATAAGAACTAACTAATTAATTTCGTAAGTCAAATTGACTCGAGTCGATGCCACCTCCTTTAAGTCGTTTATAAGAAGAAAATTTCCAGATGAATTCCGATGACACGAATTTCATAAAGGCTGGGAACCAGGCCCTGATTACCAGGGATCGGATTTTTTCAAAATTTGACCAGGTCGGGTCAGGTCGATTTTTTTTCTGAAATTTTCCAGGTCGGGTTCGAACGCCGACCCGAGTACTTTTTGGTCAGGTCGAAAAAAATTTTCGACCCGGATCGGGCCGGAGGTCGGGAGAATTTTGAAAAAAATTATGGAACATGTGAAACAAAAATTTGACCATTAAAATTTATTTCTTTGCAAAATTAGGGGTCGACCCGACACCGACCCGACCTGCGTTCCGGGTCAAAATTTCCGACCCTGCGACCCGGAAAAATCCCATCCCTGCTGGGAACGTTGCACGTTGAAGAGACAAAAATTATAATAATAATATTATAATATATACATGTATATAATATATTATATAATAAATAAATGTTTCATTGTTGAACCTTAACCTCCTCACACCCAGAAACGAGAACTTCGCCTCACACCCAAAAGCCTATCTAAAAGCAATACTTTGAGCGCTTATCACGGGAAAACTGGGAAAGATATCAATTTACTTATTTGTCACTGATTGAGACCAAGGATAACATTAAGTGAACAACACGTAACATTTATAAATTTCGAAGTTTGTAAACTAGATAACTGCGAGAGAAAAGAGAGGTTCACTCACCTTGTATTTCTTGAAAAACCATACATTTCTTACAATGACATATAAGTTACAAATTTAGGAGTGAAACTTTAGCTATTGAAAGCTGGTCTCAAATTTGAA
>SCLH01000752.1:0-18776 GCA_004367855.1 Oikopleura vanhoeffeni | reverse complement strand
AAAAGTTACGTGTTACCAATGAGTCATATGTTATGCCCAATTTTAACGGTAATTCAATCTCCCTGTCTAGCCAACTGGAGAAAAAAAACGCCCAATTAAAAAAAACTCAGGCTTTATATTATTTTATTAAAAAATCATTCTATTCAAAGTATAAGCGTTGAGTTCGATTTTGCAAAAACAGTAACAGAGCGTTTTTCGAGGTTAAAATTCGAGTACTATCGACGATATGTCTATCGTGCATAATATTATATTCCAGACATATATTGATTTGTATCTTAAAAAATGTCTATTCTATTCAATATATTCAACGTATTAACAGCGCTAGAGTTGACTTGCAAAACACGGAAACATGCGTTTTCTGAGTATAATGAGACTTGTGTTATCAAAATAATTTCCAATATAACATATCACCGTATCTGAACGGTATCTCTTAATTGTTCTGAAGATTTTTAAGGGCACCGGTTTAAGGGGGTACTGGTCGCTGTTTTATGAGCCTGAGGGGCAATATAAATGCTCCAAATGACCCGGGTATAAAAGTGAACAACCGACAAATCATAAAAAAAAATTCGAAATTTTTCATAGTTTAGTTTTTCTAAAGTATATTTTTTCATATAAGTTCAAATAACGTTTGCTTTTAATTTAACCACTAAACTTCAAAATATTACTCTACGAGCCCACTTCTGACCATTTTTTGTAGCTGTCTTTTAAGTGATACTGGTCGCATTTGAAGACTCGGACATAAAATTTCCAGATAGTTTTAAATTTTTTTTTCTGAAAATCATGGACAAAATAGTTGATCAATGTCTTTTTATTTTCATAAAAAAAGTATTTTCCATCGCGATTTGACATATTCAGTGTGATTTTTTTCAAATTTCGGAAATTTCTAGACATGAATCGCGGTTTCCAATAAAACGAGAACAAAAATTGCAAATTGTTCAACTAAGGCTTGCACGTTCATCAAGGAATCGTACTACATACCAGTTTTATGTTTGCGTCAAAATCCAGGGAGGAGTAGTATTTTCCCGAGCACTCAAAATAAGACCAAAAACAGTCTTTTCGTCCTTATTTAAAGCGCCGATGATTCTTATTTGATAAAAACTGAACTTGGGGTTTGCCACGTTCCTCTGTGTCATAAAAGCATCTATAAAAGTCTCTCTATCTCAAAACTCCAGGGAGGAGTAGGCTTTTGAAGTGAAATAGGCCACTTTTGTAAGGCGTTCCTGATTTCGCCAATTCAGAGGCCTTCCATTGTTTGTGAAAGCAAGATTAATAGTCTCACATCTATTCCCTACACTGAAAACTATTCGTGCTGTTTCTAGCTTCTTGAGCGACGCTGAAACCCTTTTTTGCTTAAAATGCGACCAGTACTTCTCTTAATCCTATTACAAAAAAATCGAAGCACTTTTTTTTTCGAAAATTTTCTCGAGGTCCTTCAAAAAATCATATTTCGAATTTAGGGTCGAAATCGCAAAAAGTACTCCAGTTTATTGTTCGTATTTGTATAAGCTAGCTTAGTAAAACAATGAATGAATTTTATAATTTTTCCTAGGAGATAGTTTTTCCGACAAATAATTGCCAAAAAACAATGGTTTTTCTCACATTCTAGAAAAACTAGAGCGAAATTAGAAAAACTGGTAAAGTTTATTTTTGGTCTACCACTTTTACAAGTTATGTCAAAATTTCAGCCAATTGCAACATAAAACCTAGGAGGAGATAGTTTCACCATTTTGGCTTGGGTCCTCTTGTGTCGCTTATGTGTGGGGGAGTGTATGCATACAAAAAAGTTTTGGCACATCTTGCACGCAAGCTAAATGCTAGTTCTACAAACTGGCTAATCTCAATAATATCACCAAGCCCTGGTTGGCTAATATTTTATCGAGAAAAATCAATTCCAGCGACCAGTACCCCCTTAAGCACAACGTAAAACATTTGTTTGCCCTAATAATATATTAACAAATGCCAGAGTTTGCCAAATTGTGAAAAAAAGTTAAGCTAATTTATATTTTGATTGATTATTAAGTACATAATATTGACACACAATAAGTTTAATATAATTTTAAAGAATTGACAGCATGTCACATTTGCAGGAGCCAACCTAAACCAATCAAAACGTTTAAATGTACAAATACGTAGGTGCTTCACAGATTTAATTGCTCACTGACCAATCAGCGGTGTCAATCAGGTTTCTGCAAAAATCTAAAAATATGAGCAAACATGTGTCATACTGTAAATAATCTGATCCGGCAAAAAATTTGAAATTTAATGCTCTCGAACTTTAGTTATTGCCTGGTAAAGTTATAAATCTTTAACTAATACATACATTTGACGTTTCATATCCCTTTATCACACTTTGCTTAGAATGCGTAGCTACGTCGATTTTTCTATGTAATTATTTTATTGATTCTCCTAGACGATTTGGAATAAGAAATTTCAAAAGTGAAAAATGGGTACCGATGTTTTATATCTATCTTTTAGAAAATTTTTTTCTGCTCATTTTAAGACTTAGGATTTTTTTGGTTTTGAGATTTAACAAATAACTGTTTAAGGGTGCTGAAAGTGACCTTTCAGTCCGCGGGTTCTCACGTAAATTAAAATAACGTTATCAGAAATAAAATAAGCTGACTTGACAGCGAAGGGTTTTCTACAGAGAGAAAATTTTTTGCAACTTTATCGGATGCACCAGCTGATCAAAATTGACTGGTAAAGTATACCTACCGGTACCGGAAGTGATATTTCAATAATTTACATGTACCAAAAGATGCGCAATTTATCAGTTCTGAAAAACGGTAATTATGAACTAGGAGGTCATACAGTGACCGCAAGGTGGCGCCAGAGGGGAATTTAACGCTTTGTTCCTTCAGTGAAGTGAAAAGCATTAAATTCCCCTCTGGGCCACCTGCGGAATCTCAAAATCAAAAAAATCCTACGTCTTAAAATGACCAGAAAACAATTCTCTACAAGATAGATAAAAACATTTTTCAACCATTTTTCACTTTTGAAATTTCTTATTTCAAATCGTCCTATTTGGCTACGCATTCTAAGCAAAGTGTGATAAAGGGATATATTTCACTATCGATTACAGGGGGGCAATATCGCCCAAAGTTTTTTGCAAAAAAATTCGGCGATATTGGGCAACCCTTTGTGCTGGGGGCCTATATCAAAAATCCTGCCTAGTCGTCGAATTTTATCACTACGTCACAAATAGAGAAATCCAGTCATTTCATTTGTCACTTCTCGAGAATCCAGTCATTTCATTCGGCACTTTATATTCTTGTGACGTAGTGATGAATTTGGACGACTAGGCAGGATTTTCGATATCGCAGGAAGTTTTTTGCCAAATTGCGTAGGTTTTTGGCAAAAATTTCGGCGATATTGGGCCCCCCTGTATAACGAAAATAAATTCCAACAATTTTATTTATTTTTACCGTATTTTATTTTTTATCGTTTGCTTCATGTTTTAACTTTATTTCCAGAGAGCAATTTTATTACGCTGTAAAAGTAATCGGGTTGTTTTACCGGTAAAAACTATGATTAACCGGTTAATAAGGAGGTTGTTCAAAAAATAATTACTAAATCGTTACCTTCGTCAAATTTTGGTCCGAATGGCTTATTTTTTATTCCCAGAAAATTAGCTTCTGCGGGTTATAAATCCGGTGCGATTTGCTTATCGGTAAACCCGCCTAAAAATTGCAAGTTTCGCAAGAATCCTAACCTAGGTATTATGACGAATAGCCCATGGCACCATAAACTGTAAAAGTGCCCCAAGCAGACATAATGAACATTGTGACTCACGACTGGGATCTTAACCCCCGCAATTCTGATGAAATTTCCCAGTAGGTTAGCCCCAAAACCGCCAAATCCCCGGATATCCTTCCCGTGATCCCGCCACCAGTGTGCCCATTAACGTGACAATGAAATTGAGCCAGTGAATGTAGGGTGGATGTAGTGTGGTGGGCGGTTTAGGGTGTTTGTATCGCGCTCTCGGATTTCTTGTTGATTTCGTATTTTGAGATTCTGGGAGGTTAGGGAGGTTGACGGTGTCCAATTCCAACATTCAATTCAAAGACACTTTTCTCAGCTCATTCGAAAGATATAAAAGAGAAAAACGGTCAAAAATCATTTTTTTAATAATTTTTGGGATGAAAAATTTTAGAGATTTAGATTTAAGGGGGTGATAGTGGCAACCAAGGCGCATTACAGGCCAATTATTTTCGAATTTGATTCATTTATTGTAAAGTTTTCTATAGAGAGTTTTAAGGATTAGTACAGTTATGCCATCGTATACCAGATTCCAAGAGAATTAGCGCTTAGATAGACATTTTAGCGAAGATCTTGGGCCCAGATCAACCGGCGTAATTATCGGCTTTTGGCCTAAATTAGCTAACGTCTGCGATAATATGGGGGTATTTTACTACTATTCACAACCGATTGGAATATTAAGGCCATAAACTACCAAATTCCGAGAGATTTAGCGCTTAGATTAACATTTTCGGACATATTTGGCTCAAAATTAACGGCGATATTATCAGATTTTGGCCTAAATATGCTCAAGCTAGCAACGTAGCGAGGTCATTTATAGCCAACTAGACCTAAATCAGATATAGAAATTCGTTTCTAAAAATGCCACTTTAATACAAAGTGCCACGTGACCAGTTTTTAACCTTGCTACGAGTTTCGCCAAGTTAAATCTCGCCTTTTTTGGACGGTTGTAAAATAACCTTATAATTTAAGCCAACGTTTCGGCAATCACAAAAATTGGTAACATAATTTTCTGGTTAAGCAAAAATTTTCCGGCATCAATTTTAGTTTCAGTTGGATGCAAATTTTAATTTAGAAAATACAACATTTGCCTTTGGCCCATAACGAGGTTTTCCAGCCGAGTGGACCTAAATCAGATAATTTTTCAAATGGCATTTTTCTATATTATCACGTGACCCTATTATTTCCCTGTACTATTTGCCCTAAATTTTCAATTTCTAATTTGTATTGTTTTCAGTTGTTTCATTAATATGTCTTACGGAGGCAACGACGGTGGTGGTTACGGAGGCCGAGGCGGCGGCGGAGGTGGTTACGGCGGAGGTAATGACGGTGGTGGTTACGGCGGCAGATCCGGCGGCGGTGGAGGTGGCTACCAAGGAGGTAAGCATTTTCGACCAGTTTTTATCAAAAAGAGGAACCGACAAGCCTATTCTATCTTTTTTACAATTTAACAAAGATAGAGCAGGCCTCTCGAGCCCTTTTTTTATTTTAACCTCCATGCTGCCGGGAATTTGGATAAATTTACCTTTCAATTTCATTACGGCTCTTCATGGTCCAAAATGACTAGATATTTATAACATTGTTTGATTTAATTCTATTTAGGCGGCGGCGGAGGCTACCAAGGTGGCGGTAAGAATATAAAAATTTTATAATTTTACTTTTTATATCCACACACGGGACAAAAGGAACCAGATTTTTTTGCACAAAAAATACATGTTGAGTTGTTTAGTGTAGAATTGTAAATGGAAGCGGTATGATAATTTTTATTTCACCTGCGCTTCTATTTACTTATCCCCACTAAAAAACTCAATATGTACAGCGCTGATCATTTCGAATTCTCCGCTTTTTTACCCTGACGGCTAGACAGCCAAAATTGCCTATACTTGGCTATATATTTTGGCTGTGGGTTGGCCTGGATAAAAAAGCGGAGAATTCGAAAAGGCTCACGCTGTACTTTGGAATGATCTTCACCATTAAACTGATACAATGCAGAAAATATCAGGTCTAATCTTGTATGCCGTGGCACATAACACCCTTTATGGTCTCTGGGTCCATAAAAACTTCGAGGTTTTTTTGGACCGTCGGATCTTAATCGATATTCCTGATTGCACAAAAACCGGAATATGATATTTTCTGCATATAATCGTTCATATCTACTCTGCCCATCGGGCTGCTCTCATAAAAATTTGAACCAGTAAAATCCCAGTTTTAGTAATATCGGTAACGGTGCTCGAAAAAATCTTTTATTATTTTTAAGGCACTATTATCCAGCTGGTTCAAAATTTTGTGTCAGCAGCTCAGTGGGCATCAAGTATAATTTCAAATGATGCTAAAATCTTTTAATTTTGAACCAGAAGGGCCGTAATTAGTACAGAAAGTTTAATACAGTAAAGTACGCTAAATGAGCTAATTTTCGAAAATAATCACAATAATCTAAAGCTTTGAAACCTACTCTACTGTACCCAGTTTTTTAACTTTGAATTCCAAACTAAAAATTTGTTTCTAGGCGGAGGCGGTGGATACCGATCCGGCGGCGGCGGAGGTGGCTACCAAGGTGGTGGCGGCGGAGGCGGCGGCTACCAAGGTGGCGGCGGAGGCGGTGGCGGCGGAAGCCGAGGCTCCAACGGCCCATCTGTATTTGTAGGAAACATCCCATGGGACGCATCTGAAGAAGAGCTAACACAGATCTTCTCCGATTTCGGCCAAGTTGTTAAATTCAGACTTCTTCAAGACAGAGAAACCGGACGTCCACGAGGTAAAATTCATTTCGAAACTCATTATTTTAAATAGGCTGAAAAACGGTCAAAAAACTAAAATCCGTTATCGCTCTAGTTGTCCCAGACTACCAATTTCTGCCTAAAAGGCTCAAGCTCACTGAGTAGGGCTCAACGATTCAAATAATTTCATTTTTGCGGCTCTGAATCGATTTTGTGCATTTTTAACCAAATTAGGCATATTATTGAATAAACAAGAGAGATAACCTACGCACGCTTTTGTCCGGTCACGTGCGCGACGAGACGTCTTTTGGGAATTGAATAAGATATCAAACAGTTCTAACAATCCATTCATCTCTTAAAAATGATTTTATAATTGCTTGTATAACTGGCGGCTTTTGACTATTGACATTTGAAGTGCAAGAGTGTTGTATTTAAACGGACAGTTTGGTAAAAACGTTTTGTGTCAAGCAACACCCCCTCTAGCATGGATATAAACAGGTTTAATTCGCCAAAATGTTCATTTGAACCCACGCTAGAAGATTTCCTAATCCAAACCCGTTATACCAAACTGCTTGTTGAAACCGTACCTCCAGTTTCAGCTTTAACCACTGGTTAATTTTGAAAATTATTGAATTAAATTGCTGCCAAAAATGTAGGACCCTTATTTTCAAAATGAAAGTAAATCGTTCGGGATTATCAATTGTATACACTTGGTGCGTCACGATAAGTTTAAATTAATCGGTGGTGGCTATCCTAGTCGAGCAAGATTTTTTTTCTAAATTGAAAAAAATTGTCGAAATTTTGTCTTCCTACAGCTTCAAATTGTAGGAAAATATTTGCGTGTCAAAGATATCACCGCCTTTTATTTAATATAAATAACGCGCCATCAAANAAGTGTAATTTGACCCCATTCGAGTCATTTTGTAATTTGACCCCCCTGGTGTCATATTACAAATTTGACCCCAAATCGATTCTCCGAAAAATTCTAAGGCGAGTGGTCAAGAAATCAACTCTCAATCTCTTCTGGATCAGGAGATCTCACTGTTTTACGGTTAAAATGCTTCAATTCGTTTTTCAATCATAACGGGGTCATATTACATGACAAAAAAATAATTTTCATATTTTTGGAATCGCAATGAAATTTGCTTCCACCTGAAGTGTAATTTGACCCCATTCGAGTCATTTTGTAATTTGACCCCCCTGGTGTCATATTACAAATTTGACCCCAAATCGATTCTGCGAAAAATTCTAAGGCCAATGGTACCGAAATCGATTACCAAATACGTCTACATCTCGAAATACCGGCATTTTAGTTTTTAACCGGTTATTTCCGGTATACCGGTGCCGGAAGTCGAAACCAGACCTCCGCCAAGTTTTGCCCAGAAACCTCCCTGAGTACATCCAAAAATAATTTTTGACTTCTAATGTGCCACTCGCCAGAAATCGGTACCACAATGGCGGGTAGTCAGTGGTATTGCTAAAGTGAAAAGCCGTCTATGGATTTTTATTTAGTGAATCTTATATTTGATAAGATTTCGATGTATCATCAGCATTTTCAAATCAGATTTTTTTCAAAGTGAGAATTTGTTTCGCAGATTGAGTCGCAATAATTTGGCAAAATGGGCACTCGAAGTTGTAAAACTAATCGTTAAAAAGTGGGCTTATTATCTGACAATTTCGAGAGCCCATTAATGTCATATTATTCCGACTATCTGCGTACCACATTTAACTTCGTAAGAATTCTGACTGAATATGATGGTATTTAATCCAATGCTTACTTATCAAATATTACTTTTACTCCATAAATACTTTTGATTGCTTATTAATATTAAATAATAGGCGGTGAAATCTTTGACACGCAAATATTTTCCTACAATTTGAAAATGCAGGAAGACATAATTACGGCAATTTTTTTTGCAATCTTGAAAAATCCCTGAATGACTAGCCACCACGAGGGCACGTTAATCCGCCAAAAAATTAAATTACATCGGAATTCATTCGGCATTCGAAAATGACTTATCTGATTTGGTTCTTATATAGCTCAAACTGAGCACTTATATCTAGTGGATAATAACATAAAAAAAAATTGGTTCGAATTGAATTATATCTAATTTTTTTCTAAGATAACTGAAATTATTGAATTGTTAAATAATTTCAATTATCCCCGAAAAAAATTATTTGATCTAAACCAATTCTTTTTAATGGTATTAATAGCTAGATATTTGTCCTCAGTTTGAGCTATCTAGAAACTAAATCAGATAAGTCATTTTCAAATGCCGAATAAATTACGATTCAAAAATTTTTTTTGGCGGATTTTTTGCTCTCGCCACTACTGACTGCTTCATACTAATAATGACGCACGTAATAAAAAATGCATTTTAACATTGCACCAACAAAAACAGGGCTATTAATTGGCTACCTTTGATAAAAATTTAAATTTTTCTAATATTATTTTTTAGGTATGGGATTCTGCGAATTCTCGTCTAAAGATGAATGTGACCAAGCCATCAATGGGCTCAACGGTTTTGATGTCAAAGGCCGTCAACTCCGAGTGGACCACGCCAAACCACGACAATAAAAAACAACTGAAATCGAAATTTGGACCGGTTTGAACATTTTGTCTCAACCTGTTAATCACACTAGTACGTCGCGGGGTTAAATTGATGTCGTAAGATTTCCTTTTTGGTCTAACCCGGCGGTGTGCTTACTATTCCTGGCCTCGATTTATTTTTCTTAGGACAAACTTTTTTAGAATTTCTCTTGGTTTTTGAACCTTCACCACACCTATATGTATTCAGGTGAAGGTTGAAAGACATAATCTCATAAAATCGCCGCTAGGTGACCCCCTTGAGCGACACCTAGTGGCGCGGATCATTTTGGACTTTACTTTGGTTTCATTTACTTGTGCGTCTGATAGACACAAGATGCTCAGTTATCCCCGGATAGCACAGCAGTCCCGGCAAACGGCGGTCAGGGCTTTTTGCGAACCATTTCCCAGTGGATTTTCTCGCAGGGGCCGCCGTCAAAATTTTGTAATTCTAATATGATCTAGGATCCATTTTTATGGTGTCAAATCGCCCCCTGGCGATTATAAAGTGATTTGTGATGGGAGAGAATAGGATGCCTTCTATTCGCCCCTCACACTTTCACCTTATGATCACAAGCTTTTTTCCTAACTAGCCAGTATTAACTCCAGAACAGACGAGTGGACCTTTGTTGATATCGTCTGTTGTAGAGTTTGGGTTAGTTTGCTTGTGATACTCTGAAATAAGCCTCGTCAAGCTAGCATGGCTATCAGTGTATCTTGAAGATAAACGATAAATGATTTATACTGTACATATTTCCAATGAAACGAGAAAAAAAACATATTCTATTCGAAATTATTAATTTTTTACACTAGGTGGCGCGTTACGAGTCCGGCCCCACCGGTATTTCATTCTTTTTTGTCACCAGGATATCTTTTTATCCTAAAGACTCGTTAGGTAATTTAAGAGTCGGGTTCATAACGCGCTAGCGGGTGTATGGAGGTTGCCCACTTTTTGGTTGACCAGTTGGTTTACCGCACGGTTTCCCAAAAAGTAAGCCTCTTGGCCCCCTCATATAATTGATGCCCCATTTCGCTCCCTACATACGATAATAGTTTTTGTGACGAACATGATAAGGGTATCAAAACCTAAACCTTGCTCGCCGGGAGAGTTTCTGGAGCAGATTCAGACGTTTCGGATATTAATTTTTACAAATTCTTATATGCTTGAATATTTGGTCAGTGCGTCTGAGTCCTAACCGGGGCAAACCCAGACTGGCCCAGTGATGATTAGTTTTGACAATAAACTCCCATTGCGAACCATAAACAAAATTTAACTGTTTCTTTATTGCAGGCGTTTTTAGCAGGTTTTAATTAATGGAAAAAATCCTAATTTAACCTATATCAGATTATTCAAAATAATTCAAATTACAAATGTTTGTAATTTGTTTTAAGTCAATATTTCGCCAAATGGCATCTATAAAACAGAAAGTATGTATATTTTTACATATATCCAGTCCTGAAGATGCCATTTGGCGAGATATCGACTTAAAATAAATTACAAGTATTTTAAATTCAATTATTACTTCAAATTTCTATTTAATTCCCATATTAACACTTTTGTTAATATCCCGGCACTCATTATGAACTGTTATGTGTTTTTAAGTAGAAGGGCCGGGATATTAACAAAAGTGTGATAAGGGGATATCTGCTCGAAAAGTGAAGATTCTTAATCAGCGATAAAGTTACCTGGTCACCACAAACTAGCCCAAGAGATATCACGGTTTAATTGCATCGGAAACAATGAAAAAAATATTTGACTAAAAGTTGTACTTATGGCCAAAAAACTGGCTCCAAAGATCTGTGATCCAATATTTACCGGTCAATTTCCGGTCTTACCGGACATCTGAAGAATACAAAATATGGTTCAACTAGTTTTTCTCGTGTTTCGTATATGAAAAGTTAGCTGAAGTATTTTTTTTTAATTGCAGCCACCCTTCTCATGACGACGACGGGAAAACCGTAAATGCAATCGAGAAACGGTTTTTTGCATTCAACTGTCAACTAAAAAAGCTCAACAGAGAAATTTTATTAAGTTGATTTGACATCCGGTTTACCGGATATAAACCGGGAAAGTAATTTTTTGGTAGGTTCGAATCTCGGTGGGGCCAAAATTTTTTTCTTAAAATTTGCCAGGAAGTTGAATTTTTTATGTTTTTCGTTCTTACATCACGATTAATCTTACACTATAACTGCTTGAAACTATATTTGATGAATTCCTGGAAGAAAAAACGAGATTCGATTTTTTCTCAAATTTAGACTGAAAATGGTTATATAATAAATCCCTTTATCACCTTTTGGTTAAGATTGCGTAGCCACTACTCTTTTTTAACGTGTGTTTTTAACGTTGTGGCTACGCAATCTAACCAAAGTGATAAGGGATATGTCCGGTTACCGGTAGTCCGATAACAAATTTCTCCATTAAGCTTTTTTAGTTGGCAGTTGATGCAAAAAAACGTTTCTCGATGGGATTTACGGTTTCCCCGTAATCGTCATGAGAAGGGTGGCTGCCATTAAAAAAAACTAACCTAAGTAAATTTGTTAACCTCCTCACACCGGCCAGAAACGAGAACTTCGCATCATCACCTAAAAGCCTTCTAAAGGCACTTCTTTCGAGCGCTTATCACGGGAAAACCGGAAAAAATATCAATTTAATATTTGCACTCATTGAGATCAAAGATAGAATTAAGTGAATAACACGTAACATTTTTAAATTTTCAAAGTTTGTGAACTAGATACACTGCGGAGAAAAAGAGAGGTTCACTCACCTTGTTATTTCTTGAAAACCATACATTTTCACGATGAACATATAAGTCACAAATTTATTAAGTGAAACTTTAGCTATTTAAGCGGGTCTAAATTTGAAAATATGATATCTTCGATCGCTTACAAAACATTATTCATATCGCTGCGCGTCAAAAATATATGCAGTAAAATGTGAAAAATATTGCTAATCACTTAAATCAAAATCGAGTACCATTTTTATGTTCTACATTTGATCGATTTGTTCTTTGTCGGCTTTCGTATAGAGACTGCAGATGAAATAATACTATTCAAAGAAATCATCAAGTACTTTCCTACAAAACTGGCTTCTCCTCAGAATTTGTATTATGTAATCGTTTTCACATAATTTAGATTTTGGCGAAAATCCTAAAAAACAAGTAGGAAAATAATACTTTCGAACGGCTGATTGTATAAAATGTTCAACTATATTTTTGGAAATAAAATTGGCAAACTCTATGACATATTGAAATATTGAGGTTGTGAACAATGTTATTTCTGCGCCGTTTTCGCTCCCGAAATTTTTTTTGCCTTAGATTAGTCAAAGGGTGTGAGGGGGTTAAGGTTGTTTTTTTTTAGGTAGGCCACCCTGTGATTTCGACTGGGAGAACTAAGACAAGATACGACAAATGGTTTTCTGCCACGTGAAACCTCGGAAAAAAATATGCGCTAGAAATTTTTTTTGGCTTCCTAGGTTGATATCAGTGACCGAAATCAGTCATCAAAATTGCTCAAAATGACCGAAAAAAAAATTTCTTTCTACAATTCGGTTAAAATTCAGATGCAAAAAAACGTTTGTCGCTATCTAGTCTAGTTCTCTCGAACAGATACCCCTTAGGTGGCCTACCTAAAAGAAGAACGACCTAAGGGGTTCAAGCAGAATTTCACAATTTTATTTTATTGTTTTTTTCTGCAATAAATTGACGATTTGAAATAAGCTGGTGCATTTTTCACGCAATACTCTTGCCAGAAAGTACTTTTTAATCATTTTGAAAGTATATCCCTTTAATCACTTTTTGCTTTAGATTGCGTAGCTCCACTACTCCTTTTAAACGTTGTGGCTACGCAATCTTACCAAAAGTTTATAAAGGAATATCGTCTTGATTTTAAAGCAATTTAATCAAAACTTTATGGATTTATCCAGGAAAATTCAAATTACAGTTTTTGAAAGAGAAAAAAAGAAGTTTTGATTTATAAAGTGGTAAAACCGTGTTTAGAACAATCCATGGAGGAGTNGAATAACATATCAGATCAAAAACCATTTTCATTAATAGGTCTAGGATCCTTAGGCTTTTTACTGAAAAAAGCCATTTTTAGCGATAGCAGCGATAATATTTTTACCATTTATTTTTTTGTTTATTTAGATGAAAGAATATAAGTTTTTTTTAAAGAGGCCACCTCTTCTCATGACGATTACGGGAAAACCATAGGTGATATCGAGAAACATTTTTTTGCATTCAACTGCCAACTAAAAAAGCTCAATGGAGAAATTGTTTCTTTTTCATCGGACTACTAGTTCACCCTTAACCGGAGATTTATTATATAGGTATTTTCAGTATAAAATTTGAGAAAAAAATCGAAAAACGTTTTTTTCTTCCAGGAATTCATCAAAAATTTAGTTCAAGCAGTAAATGTGTAGACAATCGTGGTATAAGAATGAACAAACATTTAAATATAACTTTCCGACTGATTTAAAGAAAAAAAAAATTGGGCCCGTCGAGATTCGAACCTACCAAAAAATTACATTCCAGTTTATATCCGGTGAATNGATGTCAAATCAACTTAATAAAATTTCTCCATTGAGCTTTTTTAGTTGGCAGTTGAAGACAAAAAACGTTTCTCGATATCGCCTATTCCCGTAATCGTCATGACTAGGGTGGGGTGACCTAAAAAAAACTACCTTAGTTGCATGCTATAATTTTATAAGTAATAACGATATAAACAATTTTTTTACGTTTTTCTGTTGTTCGCGATGTAATAATGATAATATATTTACATAACAATAAAAATATTATTAACGATTTTATAAATGTGTTCATTTTTAATTGTAAGTATGACATTTCAAACAATAATAAAAATAGCTTTCGTTTGCAAATTAATATTACCTGTACTTAATATCAATAAACGCATTTTATAATACACAGAGCCTGCGACCTAAAACTTGCCCTAACTTTCGAAAAATGATAATTTTTAGCGCGCAAATAATAAATTGTACAAATTCATCAAGGCAGACAGTTTTATAGAAAGATGCACAAAAAAAGCTTTTTTTTTTAATTTCTTCTTCCGCTAATTTTCGAAGTAGAAACTTGAAAAAAACACTTCGTTTTCAAATAGATGGAATGTGCCAGTTCCGAGCTATCTCACAGCGATAAAATACGCTTCTTAAAAAATGAACCCACAGTTGTTTGGACATTTGTTTACTTATTTATAAAGATTAATCTTATATTAACATTATTTGATACAGCAGAGTGCGTTCAAACGAACAGTTTGATAAATTGGGTTTGTATCAAAAAGTTTCACTAGCGTCAAATGACTATGTTCAAATGACTGTTCGTCACCTTCAAACGAGCAATTTCAATCACCGAATTGCCCGTTTATACCCATGCTAGAAGGACTTTTTGACCCCAACCGTTTCTTCCAAACTGTCCGTTTAAACACACTTTACTGTAGTCATTTTATTTTTGTTTGCCGATTAAGAAATCTATAATTTTTCATTCAAAACTTTATTTTTACATGGCTAATTTTATTTTCTGCGACTTCTTTCAGCCCGATTTCCAACGTTGTAAGCTGAGTTTTGTACCATTTCTGACTGTACAAAATATGATAAACTCTATTTGGTTCTAAAACCTTTCCAGTAGTATGATATTCATAATAGGTGAATTTTACAGCTTTCCAGAATAATTCATGTCTTTTTATTTCATCATAAGTCCCATATATTTGTAGCTCACTATCTTTTAGAGCTGACCAGTCTTTATTTTTTACAGCGATGGCAAAAGCGCTTTTATTTCTTTTGATATATTCCCCCTTTAATTTTTCAGCGAGTTTATAATATTTTGATTTTTCTGATTCAGCCATAGATCTCCACTTTTCTGTAAAAATTTTAACACCAGCTTTTTGACCACCAGAACTAAGCTCGTCACGCATAATTTCTGCAGCCCGATCTGAGCGATGTTTAGGATGAAAATTGTAGTTCTTTCGGTTAATTTCTGAAATTGAAAATATTAACTTTAATTTTCTCTATAAAAATGGCTCGAAAATATTATGACCCGAAAATATTTTAACTTGGTGCTCAGGCAAATAAACTTCTGAGTAGTAAACTTAGCTTCGAATAATTGTCTCAAAGACCATATACAGGGAGGGCAATATCGNAAAAAAAAATTCTTCCTCTACAAATTCGGTTAAAATTCAGATGCAAAAAAACGTTTGTCGCTATCTAGTCTAGTTCTCTCAGAACAGATACCCCTTAGGGTGGCCTACCTAAAAGAAGAACGACCTAAGGGGTCAAGCAGAAAATTTCCACAATTTTATTTTTATTGTTTTTTTTCTGCAATAATTGACGATTTGAAATAAGCTGGTGGCATTTTTCACGCAATACTCTGCCAGAAAAGTACTTTTTAATCATTTTGAAAGTATATCCCTTTATCACTTTTTGCTTAGATTGCGTAGCCACTACTCCTTTTAACGTTGTGGCTACGCAATCTTACCAAAAAGTTATAAAGGAATATTGTCTTGATTCTAAGCATTTTAATCAAAACTTATGGATTATCAGGAATTCAAATTACAGTTTTTGAAGAGAAAAAAGAGTTTGATTTATAAGTGTAAAACTCGTTGTTAGAAAATCCATGGAGGAGTACTGAGTATACCACCTTCTCAAAGGTCTTGATAACAAACGTCCTGACAGTTTCTCAAACGTCCTGACAGTTTTCGATTTTCTCATGGAAATAAAACTGTGTTTTTTAAATAAAATTAACTTTTGTAGTGAAGAAACAGATATCCCTTTATCACTTTTTGGTTAAGAATGCGTAGCCACTACTCCTTTTTAACGTGTGATTTAACGTTGTGGCTATCGGCATTCTAACCAAAAATGCATAATGGGATATTTAGTGTTCACAATAGATAATTATGTTATATCCCTTTAATAGCCCTCTCCAAAGATTTGGTCCCTCAAAAACACGGGGGTGGCGAAAACAACGCGGTTTTCAAAAACGACTCAGCCGATTAGGTTCTTAGATAACTCAAAACTGTGCACAAATATCTAGTGAATAAATGAACACTAAAAATTGGTCCGAATCAGACCATTGTTTCTATTTTTTCTGCAGACCTTTGTTTCTATTTTTAACAAAAACTAATAATAAACAATTTCAGTAATCTTAGAAAAAAAATAAAAACATTGGTCCTATTAAATTTTATATTAATTAGAATAATTGTGCCTCATTTGAGCTATTAAAATCTAAATCGGATGACTTGTTTTCAAATGAGCGCGTCGTTTTCTCCCCCCGTGTTTTTAGGGACCAAATCTTTGGAGAGGGCAATAAAGGGATATCTTTAAGAATAGAGAACAAATTTTACCGGAATTTCTCACCAAAATTATCAATTTTTCAAAATTAATGTTTTAAGTTCGAAAAATGCGTAGGCGGAACACTTGGAAGATTAAAATCTTCAAGACCCCCTCTTCGTTACTAATTTTATTTATGCAGAATTCACAAAGCTTCAGATGCGCATAGTGAGAATCATGCGGAAGACTGCTGAGAAAAGCTTATGCCTATTTAATATTTAACGTCATTTTTCTGGCCAAAATATCGAAAAAAATTAAAAAAAATATATCATTTTATTCTTCGTAGTTTTTTGTCCCGATATTTTCCCGTATTGGTCTCCATTACTTATTTTAAATTGCGCACCCTACGTAGGGTCCTACATTAATTAATTAGTAAGTTTATGTTTTGTGCTCATTATCGTTTAGCTTAACCAAGAATAAATATGTCAGAGCTCATTAAAATAATTTTTATCTATTTAGAAAAGATTTGAGTTCGAGTTTTCATCTTTGAAATCGTAAAAATTTGAAAAAAAATGCAAAACATTTGATTTTCGAAAATTTTCTGCTTTTTATTTTCAAAGTCTGTGGGTAAAAAAACAAAATATCCACTTTAACTTTTTCATAGATGCCTACATATTTCTGACCGCCTATTGAAAAGTCATAAATCTTATTTTTCATCTTTTGTCGACTTTTTTAGAAATATTATGAAAAATTTTGCCGCAAACTAAATTTTAAATTATTAGTTTGTTAAATTTTGCATTAAAAATCAGGCGGAATCACTCATCAAATTTCTGCTATCTATTAAATCTCTGTATTCAACTAATGAGATGGTCGCAGTCTGAAATCGCATAATTTTGGACAAGCTACTGAGATAGGCCGCTACTCGCAGATTATACAATTTTTCTAATATTTTCAAGTAAAATGATAATAAATACAACTGTGGACAATTTTTGTTCTGCTTAAATTCACTTACTACTGTAGTATAATAATATATAATACATATGTATAATTTTTTCATGATACTGAAGTTGGAAATTTCGCTTCCGAAAAAAATATCTGCCCTAGAATCTAGAGCCTAGATATCAATAATTTTTATACAAACTGTTTATGCATGCACCAAAACACTTTTCTAAAACTGGCTGATCTCACATTTGTATTTTATAGCTAGTTCCGAAATAATTTTGGATGATTTTAGGTATGCTTGCGCTACTATTGTGGGCTCTGTGTTCATAAGGGGTTAACGCATTTCTAAAGTATTCTCCGATCCATGATCCCATGTAGATTTTGAACAAATTTTTTTTGATAGGTCTTGTCAAAAAGCAAAGTAAAGAGACCGAAATTATGCATTTGAATGTGATTATTTGGGAACTTAGAGCTGATCTAATAGAGCAGATGAACTGAAACATTGTATATTTTAAATAAAGTGAAATACAAAAGAAAGATGGGTACAGTAATGGGTACATGTATTACATGTCATGTAAGTTGAAAGATTTAAAAATATAAGAAAATCTATTTTTTTGTGAAAAACAATACGTTCGGGATCGTGAAAAAATTTCTTTTTTGGGGCTTTATTTTTCGATAAGTGTTTGGATTTGCCTTGGATTTCTGCAACATTTTTGATCATTTTTCATGAATACGTTGCCTTTATTTTCATGAGAGATCAATGATTTTTTAATTTGGTTTACAATCTCATCGTCAGAAATCAAAATCCGAAGCCAAATTCACTTCTTTATGTGAATGAATAGAAAAATTTTAAATACATTCATTCAGAGCTTCAGATTACAGGTAACACTCCGCTATCATTTGATCCGTCTAATCCAGGGGGTTTTTAATCTTAAGAAAGTCCAGGTTCCTGAAAGGAATGGTGACAGTGGAAATCATTTTAGATTAACGGTTTTGAGTGATTACTCTATGACTTGACATTTTGCCACTGTTTTGCCATCTGTCATGTCATCTNGTTACCTGAACCAGAATGAATGTGTATCAGCTCATTAAAATCATTTTTTATCTATTTTGGGAAAAATTTGAGTTCGAAATTTCATTTTTGAATTCGTAAAATTTTCAAAAAAATTCAAAGCATTAAAAAAGTTTTACGCATTTTTGTCCAAAATTTTTTCTGTTTTATTTTATTCAAATCAGTGGGTAAAAACAAAAAAAATAGCCACTTTAACTTTTTTCATTGATGCCTACATATTTTCTGCCCGCCGTTTGAAAATTTTTCATCTTTTCTGGAAATATTATGAAAATTTTCCGCAAATCAAGTCCAAAAATTTTTATTAGTGCTTTTTTGAATTCCCAATAAAAAATCAGGCAGAATCACTTATTAAATTTTTTGGTATCTATTAATTTACTATTAATTTACAACACTTGGCTGTACAACCGGTAAGTGCCATTTGGCACT
>SCLH01000751.1:266536-280504 GCA_004367855.1 Oikopleura vanhoeffeni | reverse complement strand
TATCGATTTCTTTAATAGACGCATTTGAAATTAATGAAATTTCATAAACTAAGAAAATGTGTAAAAAATGACCCCAGTAGTATTAGAGAAAGTTCTCTACAAGACGTTAAGCTCAAAACAGTTTGGATTATCCCATGTTTATTTGGAATTCATAATTTTCAGAGCTGATTTTGTCAAAAATAACCATTTTTTTAGTCTTAAAGAATTCTTTATTTCAGACCATCTGCAACTTCGAGAGCACTGTATTTTAATATATATACCCGGTGTTTATACCTTTTCTGTATTTTCGCATTTGAATTGGTATTATTATTTAGCTATAGTGCTGGTACTGTTATCCTTTTGAGCGGTTGGCCCGTATTTTAAAATTCGTGAGAGTTATATAAGTCGCTAGTAGTAGGGGTTTGGATTTTTGAGACGGCGGATGAAGCGACATCTGCCCAGCCGAGATTATTTGGAGCCCTGCGGTCTGAATGTAGTGTTTACGAACGAGTTCTTATTGATGAATAGTAGCACAAGATTTTGAACGCGAATTGTTCTCAATTTGCCTTATCTGAATACATTGTGACCATGACGACTGTTCCGGTGACGACGGTGGTCCTCAATATTTTTGGGCAAATCGAGATGAGAAACCAAAAAATGACGATCAAGTTTCGACATAAGCTTCGATAGAAGCCAGGTAAATTTTTTTTTGTACTGCACTAAAGAGCTGGTGCTTGAGAATACTTGACCTCGATTTAAATCCATAACTGTTAGAAAACAAATTTTGTAAAAAAGGCGTTTTCAGCCATAAATTTTATTAGAAATTTCACGGCATTTTATTTAGAGTTCTAATATAGGCTGTATCGGTTTTTGCGAGCAATTGTTAAATCTAGTGATAGTTTTATAACAAAGAAAAAAGTTACAGTCTCGGAATCTAAACAAGATTTGTTAAAAAATTTTTCCGCGAAATATTTTACAGCAAACAAAAATTTGATATTTACATAAGTTTTTTAAAGTTTTTTAGACAAGATGGTTCTTATTGGAAACATTTATTGTTTTGTCAGTTTTTAAAAGCAGTCAAATAATGTTTTTTTATTTATGAGCAGTCCAATTTTCAAAAAATTTCCCTAACAAACTGGGCCCATTTTTGATCGCAAACAAAAAGCTTCTTTGTTCAAGTTGTTAGTCACATGAAGCCCGCCGCGTTGAAAAAGGGCACTTTAACCGAAGTGCGGCAGTGAAAAATGCAGCTGTCTTGAACAAAATAAACCCAAAAGGTCTTCCGATCCAAGATCCTCGTTATATACATATTTTCCTAAGTCAGGTTTCTGAAACTACTTGAAACTCAAAAGGACAGCCCTAAATATCAAAAAACTTCTCCACATCGAATAAAACTTTCCTCAATTTTCGAAATGTAAAACTAACGACTATTATAGTTTTGAAATTTTTGCTTTTAGTCAGGAAAAAGAGAGGGCAAACTAAGTATAGATAAGAATTCATAAGTTTTTCAAAAATTCCCGAAATTTGGGAAAAATCAGAAATCGGGGATCCGGATTGGTCGCCTTAAATTTTTTTTTTTTGGATTCGGAATCGGGACGGATCGGTCGTCTCAAATTTTTTTGGGATCTGGGAATCGGGGATCGGTTCGCCTCAAATTTTTTTTTGTGGAAATCGGAAAATCGGTCCGGCTCAAATTTTTTGTTTTGGATCGGGATCGGTCCCGCTCAATTTATTTTTTGGATCGGAATCGGGATCGGATCGGTTCGCTCAAAAATGTGGATCGGATCGGGAAATCGGAATCGGAAATTGAACTCGGTTTTTCATTGAAAGTCGAATTTCCGCACATTGTTAACCGCGGAAAACTATTTTTAATGTTTTAGTTAGCCCGTACCCGCCATTGGAGCCAGAAAAAGGCTGAAATTTTGCATGGGTACGTTTTTTTGGTCTAACTGGCAATCTAGTTAGTTCAAGGAAAATTTTTCGATAGAAGTTTTAACCCCTAATCACCCATAAAAGTTTAATCAAAATCAGGACCCCTGCCTGTAGAACTCATGGCAAGTATCGTGCCGCAGGGGCCGAGCAGCTTTAAAAGCAATTTTCATAAAATTGAAACCATAGTACGAAAAGTTGCTTTTTAGCAAAAAAAGTATCAGTTACTATCAGAAATATTTTCTCAATCATATTTCGTACTTTGATTTTTGAAAAAATTCACGTCAGTCCACGTTCGTTGAACCAAAATAGAAGGTAAGAGGAGAATATACCAAATCGAAATAAGGGTTTTCCCATTTATTTCTTCCCGCGAAAAAAACAGAAAAGAAGTATTTTTCAAAAAATTTTTGAAATAATTTCGTCATTTTTTTCAAAATTTAGAATTGATACCGTACGTAAAACTCCAATGCCAATATCGCGCACCATGGGTCGCACAGGCTTTTTTAAGAGAGGATTTTCAAAAGATTTTGGAACCATGTTACGGAAAATGTGCAGTCAGCGCAAAAAAGGTATCAAGTTTACTATAGAGAAAGATTTTTATTAAGTCATATTTTCGTACTCTGATTTTTTCTGAAAAAATTGGCCAGTTAGTCAAGTTCAGTTCAGGAAACCAAAAAAGAAGGTTGAGGGAGATGTACAAAATCAGAAATATTCGTTCGATTTAATTTCTTGCCAAAAAACAAGAAAAAAAATATTTTCAAAAAATTGTGAAAAAATTTGTCGCGTCATGTTGGTTCTGAAAATCTAAAGATATTGATTAGGGTGGCCGCGATTGAAGCATTTCTTGTGTCTTGAAAGCCTATTTCGGGGAAAATCTGAGGAAACTGCATAGTATTTTTTTCCAGAAAAACATTTTTTAAAAAAATTTGAATCCTTCTTCCCTGATTGGCTGAATTAAAAATGGATGATTTGTTCATTGTGAAGACTTGAAGCGGTATGCGAAAATTAATTTTTCCGATCAAAGGTTCAATAATGTGGAAATTACGAATTTGGTCCTGTAGAAAAAGCCATAAAATACCCAATCAATTTTTTTCTTAAGAATTGTCCCATTATCGACGGTTCCTTTTCTCCGTGATTGGGCCTATTGAGATGTTGTGGTATTCTGACAAATCTCGATGATTTGCATGAAAACTTATTTTATCAGAACGGCCAAGACCTTGTTTTTGACCCATCAAAAAAGTCGGGAATTTAAGTTTTTGCAAATTAAGCGGTTCACGTTGTGCCAATTCGGTGTTTTAAAAGATTGTATATAATTAAATTGATTGTTTGTAAGAAACGAAATTAAATTTTGAAGATATCAAAATCCAAAATTTTAAAAATTTAATATTTTATTTATTTTATTGAGAAATGAGCCGAAATGATGAAATGGGCCGATAAAAGGGGATTTTTATGTAAAATGTACAGGGGTTGGAGACCAATGGGCAACAGGTGACGCAATGGGCCAAAACAGTGAGACCAATGGGCAAACACCCTTGTTGAGATCAATGAGGCACAGTGAGACATGGGCAGGGGGGTTAATTGTAATTTTTGTTGAGAGAAATTGAGCCCCGAAATCGGGGGCCGAAAGACCGATAAAGGAAGGATATTATATTTTTGTTAACTTAAACTTGTTTGAAACATGAGCCTTGATCGGTTACCGGATGAAGGAAGGATATATTTTTTTAAAATTTTTTTTTTGAGAAATGAAAAAGCCCCCAACTCGGCCGGAAGGCCATAAAGGGAATATTATTATATTTTTTGAATCTTGTATTTTTTGTTGAAAATAAGCCCCGAAAGTCGGCGGAAGGCCGATAAGGGGAATAAGCAGGGTGCGGCATATGTTAGAAAGTTGTTCCGCAAAAACCCTACTATACGCGTAATTCACTTACGGCTACTTTCCTAACCTTACGCTGTACTTTTATGGGAAATGTGCCTCTGATTAGCAATTTGACAATATCTAGAGTTTAAAAATTGCGTTAAAATAGGCAAGTAAGAAATTATTTTGGTATTTTAAAAGTATTATGTTTCGTTACAATCTTCTTAGGATGTTACAATTTAAATATAAATTCCAATTTTATTGAAAACAGTGAAATTAAAGTTTAATTAATAAACATGAATTTCAAAAAAGATTGTATCCGAAAATCGTACATTCAAGCAACAATGAAAATATGAAAAAGAGTATGCTCCAGTACATAATCATCTCAAAAAAGCAAAAAAACTAAATATTTTCATCTGAATAACCTATTGTCCCATTTTCAAGCTTAGCCGACATTGTTGGCGAGATGTAAAGAATATTTTTAAACCTCCTTGAATAACGGACACTTCATGGTCCCAAATCTGAAACTGTTTTTTAAAAAATGTGTAATTTTTTCATTGTCCCCGACTGGAAATCTTTTGAAATCTGTTCAAAAGTCTTTCTTGTGCTAGAACTTTGGAAAAAAGCCCTATCTTCTGGCCTAATAACTATACGCCGCCACCGCCGGAACGAATAAATTTATTTTTAATGCGTAGTTTTGCGGTGGTTTACGTAGTTTTTGGTGAATCTAACTATACGCGTATAACATAACGCCGCACCCTGCATGTTAAAGTATCGTGGATGATAGCATCAATTTCAAACTTTCTGAGCTTTTACAATAATATTTATCACTTATTTAGTTTATTTTGAAAAATGAGCCCCAAAAATAATTCGATTTTTTTTTTTATGTTGGGTTCTAAGGTACACTATTATAACCTTATCAATTGAGCATTTTGATTGCCTTAAGCCTTTATTAAATCAGATCGACGAACCCCTTAAGGGTCATTTTTTTCAACAAAATTAATTCATATAATATTCCCTTTATCGGCTTCGCCGATTTGGGCTCATTATCAACCTAAAAAGTATCCAAATATAATATCTCCCTTTATCGGCTTCGGCCCGATTTTGGGCTTCATTTTTTCAAATCAAATTAATCAAAATATAATTTCTGTTACCTTGCTCCAGCGACCTCCAGAAAGTGTTTTTGAAATAGATTTCGGCATTTTGCATCCTTCTAATTCTATATCGAGAAATGAACCAATAAACGCAAACTCAAAGGTTTGAGGGTTTTTGTTTATTTTGGGTTGCTTCTGCTCTTAAATTTGGAATTCAAAACGTTTCTCTGCTCTGCTTACCCTATTTTCCAAACGTTTGCCTATGCTCTGTCTGCTCCTACCCTGATTTTTCAAAAGTTTGCTCTGCTCTGCTTCTCTGATATTTTGTTTAACAAAGTCAGTCTGCTTCTCTCTAAAAAAAGTAGGAGAGAGAAACTAATGCCGATCCCGTGGTGGTACAATACTGTAGTAACATACCTACCGTACTTTTTAAATTATCAGTTGGTTCAAACTAATTGTGTACTAATGTAAACTGATATTTGTGTCAAAAATCCAAAAAGCAAATTTCTTCATAATCCTCTTAAACTTAAAGTTTAAAATATTTATTATAACATATATAAGTTTGTTTGAATTATTAATCATTGTGTTTATTTACTCTTTAGTGCCAATTTTTCATATTATGAGCGTTTTTGTAAATTCCAAATTTATTTTGAAGATTTTGAATTGATACGCCAATATTAGAAGTTTTCGCATATAGTATTATATTTTTCCCCAATATATGTTCTTTGTAGACGATAAACACATTAAAATTCTTATTTTACGCCTAGATTTAATTACAGATGCAGCAACCCAATTCCATGTTTAATTGTTAAATAATGTTTACAAAATTGTATTATTTTGTGTGCCTTTCCAGATTTTCGGAAAATCACATAATCTGGGAGTATGTGGAGGTGTATATACGTTTTTAATGATCCTGTATAATTTTTTAAAGCGGTCCTTATTAAGAAAAACACAGTTAATATTTACTTTGAATTAATGCATGTAATACCATTTTGTTCCATTTTGCATTAACCACCCCAAGAAGCCGTTGTAATATTTGTGTGAATAACTGTTTCAGAATTATACCATAAAATTACCAAGAAATACAAGACAACAAAAATATCCATAATCCATGTTAATTTCAACAAAAAATAATTTGGAATCGGATCGGGCTCGTATCAAAAATTGAATCGGAATCGGGATCGGAATCGGGATCGGATCGGATCGGGAATCGGATCGGGACTCGGATTTTGAAAATGGAGTCTGAAATCGGGCAAATCGGGAGATCGGTCGCACTTTTGAAAAAGATTGGATCCGGATCGGGATCGGATCGGGTCGGCCTTTTGAAAAAATGGCATCGGAAAACCGATCCCCATCCGATCCAACCGATCCGATTCCGATCCGAATTGGTGCCGGACCCCTGGGGGTAGGTGTCGGTTTTTTTAGCATTTTATATAGAAATTTAATTTATGAATACATTAATATCGGTTAATGACAAAGGTTGACCCAAGAAGAAATCTCATGGTGGCAATTATTTTCTTCAAAACAATCTAGAACAGAATCAATTTTCGAAATTAAATATTTTTTTGCTTTAACCCGCATAAAACCGGTATTCCACCATGATATGAACAAATTTTTGTTAATATCCCGGCCCTACTACTTAAAAACCCACTACGTTTGCTAATCAGGGCCGGGATATTTACGAACGGGTGATAAAGGAATATATAAAGGGCTATCCTTTTTCACACGTTTGTTAGAAAATGATGTTGGAAAATTTTGCTAGTATAATTTAGACTAGAAAAATCTTCCAACATTATTTTCTAACCTAAGTGTGATAATTTAACACTGATAAAGGGATATTTATGACTCTATTGGGACAAAAAGTGTGACCTGGTCTGGAATCAAAACTCTTTATGTTGCCTATTCATCAGCTTTGTGTCCCAGGGTTGTTAAAATGGCATGTTTAAATAATTAATCATCTTTTTAAGGGTTTTTCAATGGCTGATTGTCGCACAAGTACAAATCGTTGGACCAAATATAATCTTTCAGAGAGTATTTATGATATATTTAAACAAAAAGCTTGCATCCTAAAAAATAATCGGAAGTGACGGATGGCTCGTCCAATCAGAACCGTGCTTACAAAAGTGACGGAATTATTATTTCAAAATGTATCTCCTCTGGTTTTTTAAGGTACAACAATCATTTATGACTTTAATTAACCGCACAGATTGTGGGCAGATTACCAAGTTGAGTTTTTGTAAACTAGTGCAAAATACTGTTTTTGGTGATTCTTGAGCCAAATCCACGAATGTTGTCAAAAACACAACTCGGTAATCTGCCTACGATCTGTGCGGTTAATTTAAGTCATAAATCATTGTTGTACCTTAAAAAACCAGGGAGGAGATACATTTTGAAATAACTGTTTGTAAGCACGTTCTGATTTGGACGAGCATCCGTCACTTCCAATTTTTTTAGGATAAGATTTTTGTTTGAAATATATCAGAGAGACTCTCTGAGAGATTATATTTGGTCCAACGATTTGTACTTGTGCGACAATTAACCATTGAAAAACCCTTAAAATGCGACGACCACCCCCTTAAGAAATAAACCATAAAATGGATGACCTTTCATAAATCATAATTGTTTTTAAGGTCAAGATTATAAGCTTTATTTAATAAATTATGTGCTCAAAAAAAAGATATCCAAGAAGTTCTCGGCGAGAACATCGAAAGGGTCTTGCGGAATTCAAAATGAACAATTCGTCCAAAATGTCATTGTGGCCAGGTCACAGTGGCCTAGTGTGAATTGGTGCTAAAAATGAACAAAAAGTTTCTGAGACATCTAGTGATCAGAAAGTAGTTTTCAAAATGGGTATAAATTAGGGTAGGAACGGCAAAAATCGACCAGCTCAGATTTTATTTATTTTCGGAGCACTTTTAGTTTCTGTGNAAAAAAATTTGGAAAAAAAATATGTCCCGTTTTCTTGAAACCAGCATTTTTCGAAAAAATTTTGCCTGTCATTTGGCTTGAAATTAAACTTGAAGTTATTTTGAAAATTCCAAGCCAAAATATAGGCAACTTCAAAAACGGTTTTCGATTTTTAATGATTTTACGAGGGCTCTCTCCAACAAAAAATATGGCTTATATACGGCAACTTTATTTTGCCGTTCCTACCTTACTATGAATTAAAAATGCAGGAGTAAATACATTTGAATATGCATATGTAAATTAAAATCACGAGGATAGATGATAGGAAAATTTTAATTTTAAAATATGCTTAATTTCAGCTTGTTTTAACTCTCGAATGCTTCAAAACATTCGCATTTTTCAAGATATTTCAAAAAATTCTAGGATTGTGCCAAAACCACGAACTATTTGTATGTTGTTTTCTGATTATTTGTTTTGATTTTAATCGGCTAAAAATCAGAAAAATATTTTTTTACAACAAATTGTGGAGAATCGCTTATGGAGAATTTCTGTTTTTATCATTTTTGACCACAAATACGAAAACGCCAAATTCTTGACGCCAAGTTTAACCATTGAAATTATCCGTTAAAACGTAACGGACAGTTTTCATCCCAAAAATGTCCTTTTAAATACACGCTAGTAGGACTTTTTGACCCAAACTCGTTCGACCAAACTGTCCCTTTAAACGCACTTTTCTGTATTTTTTTCTAGAATATAAGTATTTAGTTTGTATCAAATTTTTTTGCAGAACTGAAAAACCTCATTGGATTGTTGATTTAAAAAACCCTTCAAAAAATCGATTCCATCAGTTTTTTTAACGTCCGATACGATTATAAATAAACAATGAATAAATAAAATCGATAATATTTCAAAATTATACATCAAAATTTTTTTGACTGGCCTCAGAAAAACTACTTATCTGGATAAAGTTATGGCGATCTACGTTTAGACTACTAAGCTGGATCTTTTATATGTACTCAATAAGGAATTTAAAAAGTGAAAAATGGGTATCGATGTCTTTAAACTATCTTGTAGAGAATTTTTTCTGTTCATTTTAAGACGTAGGATTTTTTTCGTTTATAAAATTTTTTCAAAAAAAATGGATTTTAAGGTCAAATTTTCGAGATTTTACAAGGGGTGCAAAAGCTAGTTCTAGCGACCCCGTATGTAATTTTTTTGACAAGTAAAAATAAAGCGTTATTTAGGAAACCATTTTTTTGGATTAGGGTCGGCGTAGAGACTTGAAAGTACCCTCAAAAGAACCGGAAGAGTCAACTTTCTGATGAACATATTAGCAACTATGGGTCAATTACGTACTGAAAGGTCGCTAGAGCGCAAAAACTGGTCCAATTTTTTTAGATTTCACAGGGGGTGCTGAAGCCAGTTTTTGCGCTCTATCGATCTTTCAGTACGTAATTGACCTATAGTTACTAATACGTTCATCAAAAAGTCGACCCTTCCGGTTCTTTCGAGGGTACTTTCAAGTCTCTACAATGATTGAAATTAACCTTGAACTTTGACCACATGGTCGCCGACCATAATCCAAAAAAAAATTTCCTAAAAAACGCTTAATTTTCACTTGCCAAAAAAAATAGCGCTCTAGCTCCTCATACGGGGTCGCTAGAACTGGCTTTTGCACCCCTTGTAAAATCTCGAAAATTTGACCTTAAAATCTATTTTTTTTTCAAAAATTTCATCAACGAACAAAATTCTAAGTCTTAAAATGACCAAAAACAATTCTCTACAAAACTGGTCAAATAATTGCTTTCTAGCGACTTCAGTACATAATTTACCCTATGTTGCTAATACATTCATCAGAAAATCGACCTTTCCGATTATTTTAAGGGTACTTGTAAGTCTATACGAGGAACTTGAGATTGACCTTGAACTTTGACCGGTCATTGTGGTTGACCAGGTGGTCATTGTGCCCTAAATCGAAAATACTAAAATTGTATAAGCCTTTTTGATTGCCGAAAAAAGTGCGCTAGCTCCTAATTTGCAACTTTTACAGCTGGATAAAGTTAGTCATGTAAATTTGACCTTGAAATCATTTTTTTTTATGAGAAAATTTCATAAACGAATAAAATCCTTGGTCTTAAAATGACCAGAAAAAATTCTCTACAAGATAGCTTACAAACATCGATACCCATTTTTCACTTTTGAAATTCCTTATTTCAAATCGTCTTCAGCATTTTTGTTATTTCAAATTTAAATTTTCGATTTCAAATCAGAAAAAAACATAAATTTGATAAAATTTTTTTTGATTCTAATTAAAATCGAAAATAATGAATATCTCAAATCATTATGACAAATTTCATAATTCACTACCACCATATCTTTAAATTATAAACATATCTATTACGGTACAAGCTGGGGCTTTTATGCTACTTTTCAGATTTCAGTGTTAATTTCAACGCACCATAGATAATATAATATATCCTAATTCGAGTACAGTAATAAAATGCCGTAGTAAAATCCAAACATATTACAGTAAAATTACAAGGTAAAATACAAACACAAATACAAACGAGAGTGAGACGGGCCAACCAACCAATCAAAATCCCCTGAATGAACACACAATTGGTTTGTATTTTTACCTAGGCAATTTTGATCTACAGTACTCGGAATAGGATATTCCCCTCTTCACACCAATGATAATTAAGGTAGCTGGAATATCAAGTTAAGCGAATAGTCTATGTTATCGACCTCTTGGTTCGGTCGGAATATTACTGGGCAAAATATGTAAAACTCTTAAAATTAGGTGCTTTGTGCGAAAACACACTATCGTACCCGTACGAGTTAACTTAACAGAGAACACTATGTAATAATTCTTGTTGAAAGAATGTTTTTATTGTTCTCTTTTCTGAGGCTTTTATTGCTGTTATTTATAATAAATAATAGCCTCCCTCAATCTCAGAAAAATCATTTGTTTCACAGATTTGGGAAAAAAAGTGAAATTAAAGTGACTTTTATGCAAACTTAGCGGCTACGAACTCATAAGCTGTCTGTTTTAGGCCCAAGAGGGCTTAAAAATAAAGCATTCCTTCAATTTTTTCCTTGATTTTGGCATTAGGTTTCGAAGAAAGAGAATATGTCAGACGATGCGGATTCAGGAAAGGGATATTTTATTGAAAATTACTACAAGTATAGAAAATAATAATTCAAATTCACCAGGAACTCATTTGAATGCTTCAAATTTGAAATTAAAATTAAAGCAAAGGCCAAAATTTTAATAAATCGATGCTAAAAATGGTAGTTTGAAAATACTTTTAAAGTATTACTTTCCCTTTTCCAATGAATATATCGCGCTAAAAAGCGATTCCAACTACCTTGCTCATTAACTGGGACAAAAACCGACCCAAAAAGTTGGTCCAGTCAGGGAACATCCCTAATAGGGACATTCCCTATACTTTTGCTTAGGTACCATGGTTCATGGACAAACCGTATAAGATATCACAAAACGGTTTTTGCATCCAACTGAAAACTTAAAAAGATGTGGCGAAAAATTTTTGGACCATCAGAAAAAAAGTTCAAATTTTTTTTCCATAAAGAAAAATTCTCAAAATTATTTTTGTTATTTTTTTTTAAATTGCCTAAAACTGTAAATTGGTAAAGCTAAATGTTTTTAAAAATTTTTCCCCGCACCTTTTCAGTTTCCAGTTGAATGCATGAAACTGTTTTGTGATATCTTATACAGTATAATATAAGTTATACTGTTCGTCCATGGTGCCACAGTCAAATCTGTCCCTGCTAAAAAATACCTTAGAAGGCTACATTGCAGAATAAAATTGCTTTATTTTGTAGTTAAATTCGAATTTAAATGGAAAAATTGTTGTGTATTACACAAATCCAATACATCCGACTTTTATTACATGTAAAATGAAAAAAACTTTTCAAGTACTACTTGTACTCTTAAATAATCCTGGAGACTCTGAGCTTTTATACAATTATGATAAACCGGAACTTACTTCATGGGTATGCATTTGTAAGTATCGAGAGGGTTCTTTCAGATATTTGATATTCGAAGTAAAAAGGTACTGCTCTGGCAGAGCTGCTCTGCGCAACCGAGTCCTTAAACGACATTTATCTATGTTTTTCTTCAAACACTTTCTCAATTTAATTCATTTAATAATGAATCAATGATTTAAAAGTGAAAAATAAATTGTTAATTTTTAAAGATCAAAAAATTTAAGATTATGAAGGTTGAGGACCCCAACTTGGGGCACATATGATATTTTTCAGCCAATAAATGCGCTTTATTAAAATCTTATTATGTCAAATATCCCTTTATTACACTTTGCTTAGAATGCGTAGCCACTACTCCTTTTAACGTGTGATTTTAACGTTGTGGCTACGCATTCTAAGCAAAGTGTAATAAGTGAACAACATTTATATTGAATGTAATTCGTTCGGCATTAAATAAAAGACACTTTGTCATCAAAATTTTTCTCTTATTGTTAAGGTTTATTTTTTTTCTGCAAAAATGAGTAGTTGATTAACTGTACTCAAGTTGATCCGGCTGCGCAGAGCCGTACAAGCTTGAAACACTCTTTTATAAATTAACCTAACTTTGATAACAATGATTTCTAGTGCTGACTTCTGGATTTTTCTTGTCGACATGTGGCGTCGTTTCAATGGGAATTTTTCAATACTCAAATACGTTAGTTCCAGGAACTGTTGATGAAGGTTATTTGTGGAAAGTAAGATCATATTTAAAATGATATGGTCGTCGATATTTTTTGGTCTCCCGAAAACCACGAAAAAGCCTACTCTAATTTCCCTCAATTTTTTTCCAAAATTTTGAATAAATACTTAAAAATGTTAACTTATACAGCATGTAACATTTTTGCTTACTTTTTTCCGATTTGAATAAATATGATTTCCACCGTTTTGATTGGTTCAATCTGGAAAAGACGTAGGTATTTGCCAAAATTGATCGTTCTCATTGGCGGATAGCAAATTAAAAAGAAAGCAAAAACCTTACATGCTGTATATATATTGCGGCCGGATTCGGACCTTTTTTCAAACTTTATCAAAATTAATTGATTTAACGAAAAATATAAGTTTAATTAATTGTAGATATCAACGACTAAATTTTAGCGTTATCTGCTGTTATTGGTTAAAAACTTTTTATAGGATATCCCCTATTCACACTTTTTTTAATATCCCGGCCCTAATTAGGAAACGTAGTGTGTTTTAAAGTAGTAGGGCCGGGATATTAACAAAAGTGTGAACACGGGATATAATTTAGAAGTTATAGTTTTTTTACTTTAATTTTGTTTTTTATAATAGCCGGTAACTTTATTTTATTTCAGACGTTTTCGATGCTATTTGTTGGACTATTTTTAATCGGATGTGGTGGTATAAAAACAGTTATTACAAATTCAAAAACCATTACTGCGTACTTGAACGGGAAGACTTTCGTCTGAAGTCAAAAATTAATAAATTCAAATTATTTGACCAGTTTTTGCTCTCTAGCGACTTCAGTACATGATTGACCCTATGTTGCTAATACGTTCATCAGAAAATCGACCTTTCCGATTATTTTAAGGGTACTTATAAGTCTATACGATGAACTTGAGATTGACCCTGAGGTTTGACCAGTTTTTGTTCTCTAGCGACCTTTCAGTACATAATTGACACATAGTTGTTAATATTTTCATCAAAAAGTCGACCCTTCCGATTCTTATGAAGGTACTTTCAAGTCTCTACGATAAACTGCGATTGACCTGGACTTTGACCGGTCATTGTGGTTGACCGGGTGGTCATGGTCATTGGGCGCCTAAATCGAAATCCTAAATTGTGATAAAGCCGTTTCTCGATTGCAGAAAAAAAAGTGCGTCTAGCTTCCTATTATGCAACTTTACAGCTGGATAAAGTCTAGTCATGGTGTAAATTTGGACCTTGTAGAAATCATTTTTTTTATAGAAAAAATTTCAAACGAAAAAAATGCGAGGCCTTAATAATGACAGAAAAAAATTCGTTAAAGATAGTTTTAAGGGGTAGCAGCAAATTGGCAAGATATGGTACAGTTTTTCGGAGGATTTATGAAAGAAAAGAATGTGAAACTTTTTTTTTGTATATTTTTTATCTTCAATAAAAGTGTTCATCTTTGTAACCTTTTATCATTTTTAATTTCTCAATTCTTAAGTATCTGTAAAAATA
>SCLH01000751.1:209460-236340 GCA_004367855.1 Oikopleura vanhoeffeni | reverse complement strand
CCCTGTTTGGGTAATATTTTATCGAGAATATGTCAAATTAGGAACCACCATACCCTTAAGGATAGACTTAAATTTTTATATAATTTAATTTAAATTTCGACTTTATTAACCCTGTAGATAGAGAGACGTCAGAACAAAAATTAATAACGGAGGAAATTCAAGATTAAATTTTCTAAATCGTGACTTTTTCAGAAATAACCTGCCATTTTCCGTCTTTAATCCACAGGTGTTTTCCGAAAATAAAACCCAACCTACGCAATTTATCGAAATAACTTGTAAAGAAATAAACATGTACTCAAAGACGTCAGATCAAAAATTGAAAATGGAACAGATTCAGAAAATTTTTTCCTCAAAAGTTTTTTCATAACTATCATAGATTTTCAATGCTGAAAAACCAATAACAGCCTAGTTTGGGCTCAAACGTTGAGCTATAATTAATTTTTTTCAAATCTTTCAAGTAATGTTAAGAAAATTTTAAACAAATTTTTTTAAATAATAGTACCTGATTCTAAAATCTTCTCTGACGACTTCCAAAAACCAATTGATATTTTGAAGACAATTAAATTCCGATTTGAGGGCCACACTGCTGGTATAAAATCGAAACTTACGTTTTCTGAAACAATCTGGCTGCAATTTTTGGGCCAATAAGCAAAGAACTCGGCCATTTCTTAATAAAATATTTAAAATAAAGCAATTTTATGCATGACTGATTTTTTGTCAGGCTAAAAAGACTGCGAAATAATTTTCGGTGTAAAGACAGAAATCTGCCACGACTACTTTTTTCTTAGTTCATTTATTTATCTATTTTGCAGTTACAAACTAATATATACAAATGCACGTATTCGCTAAGATTCAGGGTTCCCGGAAAGAAAACAGTTAAAGTTTAATTTGGAATTTGACCGAACTGTCTCTCAAGCTTGTTTCTCCTCGACAAAAATAATTTTGTCGATCAGCTTTAGTGACAAATTTTTCTGGACGAAATTTTACAAAAAATATAGTCAATAACGTAATGATTTGAATGATGCAAACATATGATTGGGTGGCTGCTCAAATTAAAGCTGATTTCATATGCATATTCTTAAATACAGGCTATTGATTGGCTGCAAGTATCCCGCGGCGCGCCTTATGTATCTTTTAAATAGTCACAATCTGTCGGTCGAGAGCCCTCAATCCATATACAGTATATATGATATACTATTGATAGACTCTGACAATAATTATAGCGCAAAATTGAGAAAAATTGAAGACAGCCATTCTGTGTCAAATTTTGGGAAGATTATTTTTTTGAAATTTTTTGACATTAATTTTCAAGATTTTGTTGCTTCCTTATTGGCTGAACAAAAAAGTTGCTCAAGAATTTTTTTCAAAAATGGCATTTTAGGGGTTGGAAAATCACGAAAATCGGTATTTTTCACAGAATCCATTTTTTTTAATTTGAAACCACGTTCTGCACAGAACGTACAGCCTAATTTTTCTTAAATGTTGTAGACTCATAATTGAGTGGCCCAAAGAAAACAAAATTACCCCCCCCTGGATGCGCAAAAAAGGTTGTAGGCATGGGCCGATCCGTTTGAAAACATCTGTCTATAAAATTCTATTAACCAGTAAAACCACGACGGCTTAAAATGACCAAAAAAGTTATCTTCAACATGCGTCGATAAAGGGCAAATAAAGCTCAAATGAACTAAATAAATTGAAACACTTTTGAATTAAAAATACCGCAATGATAAAGAGTATTATTTCTTCTGTAGATAAGACTGAAATGTTTTTCGAATAAATTTGAGCATTTTTAAGAAAATTGTAAGTATTGTAACTAGAAAAAACACACACACACACACTTATTGGAAAGAAATTTGATCGTTAGTTTGTCAGATCATTAATGATCAAGTGTCTAAACACTTGCTCAGAGTCAAAATGGCATCAAGTTGCAATTTTGTCCCCTGAGAGCTAAAAGACTCATTTATAAAAAATGTGCTAAAATTACAATTAAAAAATGTATTTGATAGCAACGTTGCGCTAGTTCATTTTCAAGCTAATAACACTGTTGTTGGTTCAGAAAAACGGTGCCAAATTTAGAGTTTTTGACTTTTTGTGCAGGGTTTTAAAATTAAATTTGGGAAAAGTAGAGCTTATTTTTGGGCCCAATTTAAAATAAGGTTTCAAATAAATCACTATTATTACCTTAGACATCTTGAAAGATATCTGAGTAAATCTCCCGAAAAAATATTGCTGGACGATAAATTAGCTGGAGGAGGAGGTGTGAGCGCCAATTCTAGCTTTTTGAGCATTTCTATAGTGCCAACTTCCATTTTTCTCTATCCAATTTTTTCTCTAAAACATAAATATTTGATGAATTATTCAAATTAAACAAAAGTCAGTCAGATTACAAAGAAAATTATTTCCTTTTAATGTAAAACCGATCTGGTTTCAGCGAAAAAATACTAACATTGTTGTCTATCTAAAGTGTTATTATTATATCATTTACGTCTCATGATAATACTCATAAAATATATCAGATAATTGTTTACCGTGTAATAATAGTAAGTTTTATGAGTTCACGGTGATACTAAAAAACGATGATCTAAAATTACTCAGCCGCGGAAATGGATAAAAAAACCACCGTTAATTAATCTTCGACGTGATTTTGTTTATCAGCTAAATGCACCTTATTTCATGTCGAAAATGAATAAATTTCCAAAAAAATGATAAAAAATATTGTTTTTAAGGGTTTTAAAAAAATTAAAATTTTTTTAGCATAATTTTAAAACATAAAAATATTATTTGAAAAAACAATGGTTCGGGTAATCTAAATGCACCCTATTTAATATTTAAAAAAAATGATTTAATTAAACAGAAAAGTAATAAAAAATATTGATTTCCGGGGTTCATCATAAAAATTGAAAAAGTCTTTAGCATAATTTGTAATATAAAAATATCATTTTAAAAAATGGTTCGAAAAATCTAAATGAAATAATCTAAATGATTATTTCATATTTCTTCATACTTCTTGTTCAATTAAAAGAACATCAAAATACCCCATCAAATATTTGCGCACACATTCATACTTGATATAAAAGTGATGCACACAAATTTGTCGATGAAAAAAAGCTAACTTTTCCGAACCCTCAAAAAGCAAGACTAATAGTCTTTGACTATCTTTTTTCAAAGATAAATTTAAAATAATAGGAAAATGCTATGAAACTTATTATGATCGTGAAAAAAATGCACAAAAAATGCAACTTTGGAAAAATAATTTTTACTTATTAGCGACTTATTTAGTTCAAATTTGAATACCTTCCATTCCGATGTCTCAAACTATTACTGACACCCCAATGCATAAAAATATTCTATGCAATTTAAAAAAATATTTTTTAATTCTGGAAATATTCTATATTACTTTTTATTTACGATTGTTTAACCCTCGTGAGCATATAAAAAAAAGTTCCGTCAAGGCACCAGAGCCACAATTGAACTTTGAACTTTGTTTACAGAAAACTTAAAGCAGTTGAAATTTCAATTTTTTATTCCAGAATTTTAATTTTTTGTTTGAGAAAATATAGTGAGAAAAGCAAGGTATACCATATCACTTGATACACGGTCACAGTTGTCTTCACAAGTTACATTTTGGTCGGAACCGATGCACAAGTATCTGGCCTACGTCATAGTTTTGTCCGCTTTAATTTATATTTCATCAATCAAAAGTAATTTATAAATTACTCGAAAATTTTGATTGAAAAACCATGATTTTTGATAAAAAATGTTAATTTTTCCCTATAAAAGCAGATTATTCCATTTTTTTCTATCATTTTTAAGTTAATATGGTAATGAAGTACAACTGTGGACATTTTTNTTTTTTCATGGTATACTTGAAGTTGAAAATTTAGAAATTTCACTTCCGAAAAAAAAATATCTGCCCCTAGATACCAATAAATTTTTACTTTTACTGTTTTGCTTGCACAAAACACTTTCCTAAAAACTGACTAATCTCACCTTAGTATTTTATGTCTTGTTCCAAAATAATTTTTTCGGAAGTGAAACATAGGCGAATAATCCTAATAAATCAACTCCCCGTAAAACTGGAACCAAACATTCGAAAAAAATTCAATTATTTTTTTGGAACCGAATCAAAAATTTTCATAATGTGCTCGAAAGAAAAGATTCTACGATCCCGTTTTTTGCCTATTTTTGGATGATTTTAGGTATGCTTGAGCTACAATGTGGCTCTGTGCTCACAAGGGTTAAGGAGGTAGCAGCGATGTGCAGATTGGAGTCATTTAACTTACGAAAATAATTAGTTGGTTTATGTTTTGTGCTTATTATCGTTAGCTGAACCAGAATAAATGTGTATCAGCTCATTAAAATGATTTTTTATCTACTTTAGGAAAGATTTGAGTTCGAACTTTGTATTTTTGAATTCGTAAAATTTTCAAAAAAATTCAAAGCATTAAAAATTTACGCATTTCGTCCCAAATTTTTTCTGTTTTTGTTTTGAAATTTGTGAATAAAAACAAAAAAATAGCCACTTTAACTTTTTCATGCATGTCTACATATTTTCTGACCGCTGTTTGAAAAATCATAAAATTGTTATTTGTCATTTCTTGTCGGACTTTTATAGAAATATTATGAAAATTTTCCGCAAATCAAGTCCAAAATTTTTTATTAGTAGTTTTTTGAAATCTCTGTAAAAAATCAGACCGAATCACTTGTGAAATTTGCTGGTATCTATTTGGTTTCCGTATTTCAACCGATGGAAGGGTCAAGCGAATATGGTTTCTGAACTACTGATGGAATTAACAACACTTGCTTGTGACCCGGTTTGTGCCATTTGGCACGCAATTTAATAAAATTTTATTTTTGCAAAAAAATCTCAATAAAATTTTGGGTGTAATAGGCGTCATTTCTTTCAAAAGTCAGGACATTTTTTAATATTTAAACGCAATTGAAGGTCAATTTTTATTCCTAAAAAGCTGTTTTTCGCCATTTTTCAGGAAAAAAAAACTTTCATATTCAGGAAATTTTTTCATTTGGATAATGATTACCCACTAATTAGCGCAATACACCTGAAAATGTCTGAAGTTCATAAATATCATCTTCAAAAAAAATTCTTACATGGCCCATGTAACATGGGGTTTAGTTGGAAATGGAGTTCCAGTGAAAAGTGGTTTTTGATATTTTTACAGATACTCAGTTATGGTGAGAAAGTAAAAATATAAAGCTTTGCAAGAATGAACACTTTTATTGCAGATAAAAATAAAATTTTTCACATTTTTTTCTTTTATAAATCCCTCCGAAAAAATGTACCAATCTGCCACATCGCTGCTACCCCCTTAATTGGAACTTGAAATTAATTTATCCTGGCGGGGCAATGTACAATAAAAATCGAAAAGTTGATAAATAATGATAAACATTTATTTCATATTGGAACAAATGAATTAGTTTACCATAAAAGTGAGAAAAACATCATTTTCAAGGGTTTATCAAAAAAATTAAAAATTATTTAGCATAATTTGAAAAAATAATAATATAATTCGAAAAAAAATGTTTCCGAAAATTTTTGCGGTGGAATTTATAACACAGCCTCGTTTATGGATAAAAAAACTCTTATGAAACTATAAAATGGATAAGTAAATGAATTAAATATCTCCCCGAATTAAAGTTCGACGAGAAAATTCACATAATCAACTAGCTAATTGAAGTATTTTTTTATTATTTATTTTAAATGCTGCATTTAATGCACCTAATTTAAAATGCACCTAATTTTTTTGTAAAAATGAATTAAATTAGTTTATCATAAAAAGGAAAAATTTCGTAAGCATAATTTAAATATTTTCCGAAAAAAAAATAATTTGGAAAATTTTGCGATGAAATCACTTTAAATCATCCAAAAATGATGAAAAAAAGGATCGCAGAAACTTTTCTTTTGTATGCATTTTAAAAATCAATAATGTGAATCTAATAATATCACCCAAAATTTTTTCGGATAATAGGTTCAAGTTTTATGACGAGTTGATTGAAAGGCAATTTTTTCCTAAAAAACGTGATTTTTTGGGTGTGCTCGGAGTGACCAAAATTTTGGTCACTATGACAAAAATTCGACTAATCAAAATGGATTATATTGAATTGAGAGCTTGTGATTGGTTGCATTATTTGAAAAATGTTGGTCACTCCGAGCACACCCGATTTTTTCATGAATATTTTGAACTTATTTAGAAATATCATTTGATTCCTTACAGAAATACTCAATCAGACAAAAGTATTGAGTAAAACAGAGCCCTGCGCAGTTATTGAGATAAACATGCATTTCCTCCAGCCTACCATGAGGTAGTATCACGTGATTTAATTAACCTTGTTTTTTAAGCGTTTTTTTAGAATTAACATAAAGTTTCTAGAATTTTATTTTATTTTTTGAAAATTTGACTTTTCAACTTGATCATAAAGGAAATATTGAAGGTTGATCTCATAAGAGTTTTCTGTCAACAGCGTTCAAAGTAGAGCCTTCTGAAAGGCTTTGGTGCCTCCGCGGAACTTTTTTTTCTGTGCTTCCAAGGGTTAAAAACCTCAATAACTTTCACCCAATAGTACTTTAGAACAAATTTATGGTCAGAAAAAATAATCGAGTTCTGTAGCTGGGTGTATTTTGAATCGCTCGAAATATTATAAATTTTTTCATCGAAATTCGCGCCCTACTGATACATAATACAGTTCATCTAATTCTCTAAGGTCTGAGCTATATCCCTTTATCACACTTTTGTAAATATCCCGGCCCTACTACTAAAAAACACACTACGTTAGCTAATCAGGGCCGGGATATTTACAAAAGTGTGATAAAGGGATATTATAAATAAAGTGTTCTTCATTACTCGCATAAACTCTCCTCAAATTCGTCGGCTTAACTGGTTTTTAAGAATAAACTAGTCATCTTCCCACGCCTACAATTTTTTTGACCATGAGATTCTGACAAAAGGCACAAACGCGATTTCATAAGGAGAGTTCAAAGTTTATATGACTACGCAAGGTCCTTCACACGGCTTAGGGTTAACAAGCACGGACCGTGCTGCACGGTGCGATATTTCTAATCGAAAGTTTTCTGTTAAAATCATTGACCATTCAATCAAAAATGTGCTAGTTTAACGCTATTCTGTTTCAAAAAGTGATTATTTAGAAAAAACTTGACGAACGTGATTTTCCCTTCTCTTTAAAAATCATTCAATATCACCCAATGTCAAATAGTAAAGTAATTAACTCTCAATAATTTTTTAATTTAAGTTTTTGTGTCAATAATTTTGATCTTTTCCTGCAAATTATAAAAAATGATTGTTATTAATGAGTCACATACATTAACATACGTATTCAAAACGTTCACTAAAATAATAATGAAATGTTTAGTGACTAATAACTTTATTCATTTTTTTCTGAAATGTTTCAAAACTATTAATGCAATAGGAGGTTCAATTCCCGAGAGATTTAGCCCAAAATAAAGTATCTCCGTCAATCGATCAATTTTGGTTATCAAGACTGAAATTTCAAAAATATACAATTTTGTGAAAATTTATTACGACAACCAGTATTTTGAGATGTTAAAATCGTTTTTTACCGGTTCGCTTGAATACGTGCTCAAACTTAAAGTCTAAATTGACCCTAAATTTGGGGTAAATATATTTTCAAAATAATAAAAAATGTTTTTTAGAGTTTTATCAATAGAACATATTTTGTGTAAAGTATAATTTTTTTCCAAATGAGGTTTGAAGATATATTTTAAAAATTCGAAAATTTTTCAAAACTGGATATTTTTTGACTTGACATTATGAAAAATTTTAGTTTCTAGCGACATCTAGACTAGATATTTGCACACTCACTGTACAATTTTATTGCACTTCTTTTGATATAAATACAAAATTCGCGCAGCAATGCGTGGGTATTAAAACCGGTAAAAATCCACTTTAACCGGTCAAATAACCGGTTTTCGAAATTTATTGTTACGGCATGCCGCGCCAATGGAAATTTAAGTCTAGATGGCCAAAATCGTTTAACTGATGGAGGAACTTGATTTTGGACAAAATTTTTACGGAATTGTTCTAAGTATAATTTATAGTAGGATGATTTTTGCCTATTCAGAACAATTAATACTAATTATTGTAGTAATTAAACATTTACCCATCATTTCATTATAATTTCAGTGTACGTTTTGAAATATCGGACTCATTCGTAACTATAACGCATGTTTTTACAATGATGAATCCTTCTGAAATTCTGAATTAGATCACAAATTTATAGTAAAAATAGATGAATTATAGTTACAAATGAGGGGTCAATGGTAAAATGTAAAAAAGTGAAAATGTAAAAATTTTACATTTTCCCCTTTTTTGAGGTAAAATGTAAAAAATAAAAATCCGCCCGGTCCCGACCTAAATCGAAATTTCCAACCCCGATCCCGTTTTGGAACACTGATTTGAATAGTTACAATTTGTCAACTGAGGCCTTGAATATTTGTAAGAGAAAATGCATTTTTTATTGACTTAAAAAGTTAACAGAAGTCACTAAGTTATCAATGTTACTTTAGTTCTTAAGAAAGTGCTACCTTCGTGTTAATTATGTCGGATAAATCAGTTTCACCAGTGGAGAATCATCGAAATTTCTTGAGAAGAATCGGCATATTTATGGTACTTGAAACCATGGGATTCAGTGGAAAATGACGATCAAACGAGTCAAAAATAAAGGAAGTATTTAAGAGAGTAATGTTAATAAATAATTGCCGGCATTTTTCAAGTTCAGTAATTATCTAGAACGTTCATTTTTACATTTTCCCCCTTAAAGTTTTACTTTTATCCTTCCCATTTTACCCCTTTATGTTTACATTTTACCCCTCCAGGATAACTTTTTTACATTTCAACTTTACTTTTTTTTAAAGTTAAATATTTACATTTTCACCTTCAATTTTGTTACATTTTATCTTTAACATTTTACCCTTTAAATCATATGGACATTTTACCCTTTCTAAAATTTTTTTACATTTTGGCTTTTTGTTTACATTTTCACTTTTTTACATTTTCACTTTTTTTCATTTTCCAACTTTTTTTACATTTTACCATTGACCCACGAATGCGACCGATAATTTAGACCGTTCACTGGAATAATATTGAAATGATAAGTGACTTTTAATAGTATAAACTAGGACAATACTCATGAGGGGTATTAGATTGTGTGTGGTTGACCCAACGATTACTCATTGGCTCTCTGGTACAACGCGCTAATGCGATGAATTTTCAACCCACACAAGAGCCGATCCAGAAAACTAAAACTCCCCATGTGTATAGTAATTATCAGTACTAACATAATTAACATCAAGGATTACAAAAATCTTTTTTTTGTTACTACCGGTTAATCTAATACGTATCCAGTTGTTTAAATCTTAAACTTTGATTTGGAAGAAATTTACTGCGTGAGTCTTTTCGATTTCTCCGTTTTTTTACCCAGGCGGGTAGACAGCCAAAATTGCCTATACTTTGCTTAAGATTTTGGCTGTCTAGCCGCCTCGGTAAAAAAACGGAGAAATCGAAAAGACTCACCCTGTAGAATTATACATTGTATACTAATAATGTACATGGCTGGAACTACGTCTGAAGTCAGCCAATGGGGTTGGACTTACCCATTGTAAGGATAGGGATCCGCCCACGAAAGCTGTTCGCATTATGACATGCACATTATTAGTAAACTGATTTTTCCTCAAAACTGATTTTTCCTCAAAACTGATTATTCCGTGCATTTCTAGATACTGTGCTCAAGATCAAGTTTATTTATCTCACAAAATTATTACTTTTGGAAATGACCTAGATCGGTTGAAACGTCAAGTTTTATAATAAAATACAACATATTATTAGTAATGTACATTGTACATATATATACAATTCTCCGAAATTATATTTATAAAGATGTTTTTATTGATTAAAATTTTATCATCGGATATTTTACAAGTCCTTTATATTTTGTTGTTCTATCCGACACTACACCCATGAACACAACATTTCAAAACAACCCTTTTTTCAGACAAGTGCTGATCGGCACTAACTTATTTCCAAGTTTTATATAAAAGTCCAAAACTTTTGTGTGAAACCTTTTTACAGAAATAATAAAATTAATTTAACATAGGTAAAACATGTTTTTACTTTAGTCAAAATCCTACAACTGAAGAATTGAAATGAGTTTTGAACTTGTACAATATTTTTTCTTCAATTTTTTTGAACTTTTTAAAGTGTAGAATTATATCATTTCTATTTCAAAGTGATGATTATTTAAATAATTTTGGATTTGACAATCAAAAAGACTAAATTTATACTACAAATTAAGACTTCAAAATTTGAAAATTTGAAGTTCAAATAGACTATATTTGAAATAGTGCCATCAGTGATGGCCCATCACTTTGAAATAGAAATGATATAATTCCACACTTTAAAAAGTTCAAAAAAATTGAAGAAAAAATATTGTACAAGTTCAAAAACTCATTTCAATTCTTCAGTTGTAGGATTTTGACTTATCCAAATGCCTATACAGTATAATCTATACTGTAATTGACATACCAGAGAAGGTTGAAAAATAATTCCACAACCAAAAGATAGAGAATTATAAAAAACTTAAGGGGGTGGTCAACGCAAATCAGAACAAAGACATGTTTTGACCTTTATTTTTCCTGGAAAGTTCGAAACTTTATATTTTATTAATTTTGAATCGATAAGGGGTTCTATAAATTAATAATTTTGATGGAAGTTAAATTGAGAGTTTTGAAGCTTAGTTTTCAACGCAAAAAAATGAAAATTATATTTTTGGAAACTACATCAAATTCTGAGCCAGATAGGCTAAGACATTATTTCTGAGTAAAAATAAAAAAAATATTTTTTTTCTGAACTAAAAATGAAATTCTCACTTGTAATTCAGACCTTGCTGTAGAAAAATTTAGCAAGCCCAACAAAATTTTTTGAGCGAACCGCGACAGATAATTGTTCGGAATTTGTGAGTATGCAACTCAAAAAAATATTTTCGTAAATTGAGGGACTAGATAGGTTTTGAAAACCCATGATTTTTAGGCTGAAATAAGTGTTTTTTTTCTAAATTTCAAGCGATATGCATTCAAATCGCAAATTATTTAAGCAAACAGCTCAAGATGTCATCAGTACGGTACTTATACAAGAAAATAAAGTTGATATCTCAAAAACTCAGGGAGGAGATGGACTTTTAATTTTTCAAAGAGAAAATTTTTGAACGTCATTACCGGCGGAAGTGACTATAAGTGAGATCAATTTCGAACCTGATTCGACGCTAATTGGCTCAAATATTGTCTCTATTTAGCGTGAAACAGACTATATAACTAGGTTTTTGGCTAATGTTGCGTTGACCACCCCCTTAAGAATTGGTTATTTCATATTTTTTGTGTTTTCAACTACGTACAAGAACGTACAGGGTATAATAACCGTCGCGCTAAAAGACCACTCAGTACCAATCGGCACTGTCTAAGTACACGGGTTATTCAAGGTCATCGAAATTGTTAAGCGAATTCATTCAGATTCTGCTTCATGAAAAACAAGCAAAAAATTGTTATGTTTTTAATCCTAGAAAAAAAATCGATTAATAGCTGAAATACAATTTAAATTTGTGTTTGGTCTCATCTTTTAAAATCTCTGACATCTACTAGATTGTACTGACCTTTTTGTATCTTTCTTGAGCCAAATCTCTGTTTTCGCAATTCAATCTCTCAAAAAGTAAATATTATTTTCTCATCAAAAACATCGGAATATCTATTTTTTTAAAGCCGTAAACTTGAGTCTTTGTCTACTTCATAAAACTCTGATAATTCTATTATTCATCAAACCATGAGATAAATGAGCAGCCCGAGGTGATCACGTGACAAAAATGATTGTTCCTTTCTCCGCTACTTTCTCTTTGCTCTCCCCGGTTTTTACGTTTTAATAAGGTTCATAGAATTGTGACACAATGAAAACCAGATTTTAGTTTGCCCTCGAGAGAGAGAATTGATCGACCTTTTTTACAACCGATTGAGAATGACTCATTTTTAATTAATGAATCATCACTCAGAATAATTCGCATTTAAGATCTGGGTTACTCTCCAGGGATTTGGGATAATAAATGAGTGTCAAAATTTAAAAAAAAAAATTTTGAATGGAAATGTATTTTAATGACATCCATCGGTTCATAGGTCCAAAATTTCAAAAGAAAATTTTTACAAAAAACCTTTTTATGGTGAAATTTCTCATTTTGATAGTTTGGATTTCCGATCTTCATTTCAAATCATCTTAATTTCTTCACCCATTTTCATCCCTTCCATTTATTGTCCATTTACAATTTTAGAAATTTTTTAACTCGTAGACTCGATTTCCGGCAAGTAGTGACCATTCACCATTTAATCGCATTTTACGACGCTTAAGGGAGTACCTGACGCCATTTAGTGATTTTTAAACGTGTTTGCTGAGCTGAATAACAGTTCCTTGAGTTTCATATTCTGGGACCCAGGAGATATTTGTCTCAATTTTTCAAAAAAAGTAACCAAAAGTTTTTTGTATGATCGTACCGGTATTTGTACCGGTCCAAAAAGTCATTATAAAAATAGGCTTCAATAATTGACGATAACCAGAAAAAATTCTCTACAAAATACGCTTATAAAATCGGTGAAAATTTTTGACTTTTCAAATGTTTATTTTATCGTCGTGAGGAAATTCAAAAGTTAAACATGGTTATCGATTTTATAGCGATTGTTAAATAATCGGCCTAGATTCAATTATTAAAAGCAGTCGAAGAAATTGACGATTTGAATTAAGCGATATCAAAATTAAAAAATGGCTACCGATTTCATTAGCGCATCTTGTTGAGCATTTTTCTTGTGTACTTTTACTTTTTTTTAGATTTTAGGCTTAGAAACAGATAATTTTTTGAAAAAAAATTTCAAAAACTATAAAAATCTTTCGTCTGAAAATAACCATAAGAATCCTCTCAAGATGCGACTTTTTGTTAGTGCTGTATTATGTACCAGTCAGTTCAAATAAAACGGTTTCACAAGTTATACTTTCATGAAAATAAATATTTTCGAAAGATGAGCAATATAATTGCTGTTATGAGCTTTTTATTGAGGATGGTTAAATGAATTGAAGTTCATTTTGACCATATTTTCCCAACTTAATGAAGAAATTTGAGAAAAAATGACTTAATTCAACTCCTAGCTCGGAACATACGATTAATTTCGATTTTTGCGATATCAAACAAATTTCTTTATATGATAGTTTCATCAAGATCTGATAAAAAAAACAATTTTAACAATTTTCGAATACTGGGTGCTATTTGAACAGATTTTTGGTATGCAGAATGCGTAAGAAGTGAATAATGCATAAATAGACATTTAGAAATCAGATATGTAACAACTGGAAAATACAAATATGAAATTTATTTTATTAATTTTGAAAGTGGCGTTTGCAAATATCAGAATTTCCAAGACAGATTGTTCTACATTTCTAAAGTGAGTTGGTTATTTTCCTCAAGTCGGAAAAAGGGAAGGTCAGGTAATGTGCCAAAATACGTTTATATTTTGCTTTTAATTTGAATTCTGACTAAATCCGGCAAACAATCGGCATGAGCCGCTCATTATGATCACTCACTAAGGGGCGCGAAAGTTTCATATTTGTTCTGCGAGGTCTGATGAACTACACTGTTTAGTTCACACATGATGGAATTAATTTTTGATCCCGGAGAAACAGATTCGGTCGCTTATAGTTTTGACCGGAGGAGATAGAGTTTAAAGTCTAATATTGTTAATAAGCGTCGGTTATTTGCCATTCTAGAATGTCTATGGTGCCGGATAAAAAAGCTCGGCATGCTTTGGTGACGTAATCTGTATTAAATTAAGCTTATTTCGAAAATTTAGGACTACTGAGAGATTTTCAGAATGTCTCTAATTTTAGCTGGTTTTTGTAATTTGGTTAATAACTTTGAATTTTCAAGAAAATATTAATTAAGAAGGCCAAAAAAAACCTACGCAATTTCACGATTTTAGCTAAAGTACTTCTGGTGCCAATAACGCCGCAAATGCCCAATATCGCATAATTTTTTCGAGATTTTTATTACAAATTACTTTGTGGGCGTCATGAATGACGTCATTTTCAAAATTGAATTTCCAAAAAAAATTTTTCAACTTTTATTTGATTGCGTTTGGTGAAGTACTTAATTTTACAGATTTTGGTGATTCACTTCATTCATTTTTGAGAAAACAATTTTATTTCTGTTCCCATATGGTCGAAAGTGCCAATATCTCCGAAAGTTCCGATATCGCCGAAAATGCTCAATATCGCCGAAATTCTTGGGCAAAATATTGCCTCCCCTGTAAATACTAAAGTTAACTTGGTCCCCACTGGAGACACCCTATAATAGGTCGAATTCATCATTTTTTTCAAATTTTTTGATCGCTCAAGACGCGCGAAACTTTTGGCTCCAAAAACGTCAAAATCGGGGACATAATTTTTTTCAAGCACATAATTCAATTTGAATTCGGAAGCAACCATTAACTACTGTGAGGCACTTTGGTTGGGAAAGGATATTTGTTCGTCAAGCTTTTTTATTAGAAAATAAGTCTTAATTTCTTCTTGGATAAACCTAAATTAAGTTTTTAAGGTCTAGATCTACAATTGGAAATAATATATCGCGAATACCGGAAGAATATCTTGATGAAGTGTGGGAGAAGGAACTTGACGAAGAAGAGTGGCTTGAAGAGCACGATAGTCATTTTGAAAATTCTATGGAAAATAAAGAATTAAAAGAAGAATTTTCATACATTTGACTAAACGGTATAATTTATTTCTTCCACTGTACATTCTGACAGTTAAATAAAATGTTTTTAATATTATTTTTCTATCAGTTAACCCTTATGAGGATATAAAAAAGAGAGTCGGTATCTTTTGACCCCAAATGGGGTCATGAAAAGGTTCACCTTCTTTTGACCTCAAATTGGTCTGAATTCAAATTATTTATTAGTTTAATTTGGAGTCAAGAAAAGCTTACCTTCTCTTGACCCCAAATTGATCTGAATGTAAAATATGTTGTGAAAAACGCAACGTCATGATTATGCGTCATAAGGGTGGTTGAGGAATTTCACCGACTGCACTGGAGCACAGTGATAGGCATACCTTATGCTGCATAAGTAGGGTCAGTACCGGGAGATTTATCTGCAAACCCTAACCCCTCAGTACGGATTCTTTGAGTTTTTGTAACGCGATCGGTATAATAACAGAAAAAACAATAATAAATCAAAATCCGTACTGAGTGGGTATAGGTTTGCAGATAAATCTCCCGGTACTGACTCTACTTATGCAGCATACTTTATGCCTATGACTGTGCTCCAGTGCAGTTGGTGATATTCCTCAACCACCCTTATGACGCATAATCATGATGTTGCGTTTTTCACAACATATTTTACATTCAGACCAATTTGGGGTCAAGAGAAGGTAAACCTTTTCTTGACCCCACCAAGGCAATATATACTGAGGACAAGAAAAGACGATTGGTCAATTTGGGGTCAAGAGAAGGTTCCCCAAAAAAGGTCCGCCAAGGCACCAGAGCTGATATCTAAAATTATACTTGCTGGTCTCGTAGAACTTTGACGTCAGAGACGTAATGAATCGCGTAATTTCATTGGTCAATACACATTCACTCTTGTGTATTGACCAATCAAAACAGGTCCTAGACGTGTCTCTGACGTCAAATTCTACGAGTCCAGCAAGTATAATTTTAGATTTATCGGCTCAACTTTGAAAGTTGTTTACAGAAAGCCCAAGGCAGTTGGAATTTTAATTTTTTTCGCATCAGGAAGTTGAATGGTTATTTTTTGCATCCAAAATGTCAAATTCTAGAATTTTATATTTTTAGCTCTAGAAAATATAGTTGAAAAACAAAGTACAGCATATCACGTGATGCTAGCACACAGTTGTCTTCCCAAATTATTTTTTTGGGAATGGACGCACAAGCCTTGTGCCACAAGGATCCGCGCAACGTCCTTGTTTGGTTTGATCGGATTTATGTACTATGTATTATTAATTAGAAGTTATTTCTGAATAAGTCCAAAAATTTGTTGAAAAATTGATTATTAATAAAAAATAGTTATTTTCTCCCAATTTATAAGCATATTATCACACGTATCATTTTCAGGTATAAATAGCAATCAAGTGACTTTTTGGTCAATTTTTGATCGCTTGAATTAATTTTTGAAATAAATAAATTTTCTCATGGAAAATTTTAAATAAAGATTTTGAAATTTCACTTCCGAGGAAAAATATTTTGCCAAAGATACCAATTAAATTTTATTCTAATTGTTATGCATGCACAAAAAACTCTCCAAAAACTGGCTAATCTCACATTTTTGTTCGGCAAAAAATCCTAAAAATCAACCCTCCGTAATATTGAAAAAAATCAATTCTTTCTTGGAGCCACAGCGAAATTCTTTAAAATGTATCAGAAGGACAAAATTCTGGGATTATGTTTTTTGTCATTTTTGAAGGGTTTTAGGTCACTTGACCAAATACATATCAGCTCTGTGCTCACAAGGGTTAAAATTTTCTTCAATGAAAAATTTGTACCTGAAAATTATTTGGGACTTTGAAACAAGAATCCAAAATAAGTTTTGTCAACTAAGGTGCAAGTATGTTTGGCTTTTACGATACTAATATTTGGACCCACACTCAAATTCAACACGTGATAAAAACACTATCGAATCCTGCGGGTTTCGCATCGCGTAGGTTAGAAGAGCAAGCGAAGAGCGAGGTTCTCAAAATGAATTTTATATTTAGCAAAGAATCTAGCAAAAAAATGGTTTGAATTGAACCATTTATTTTTTTTAAGCCTTGGACGTTCAAAACCTCATTTGAAGTTCGGAAAAGTTTAAATTGTCTCAAAAGGGGGGAGAATTAGCGCTCTGAAAATAAAATTAGCAAAATCCTAAATAGAGTTTCCTTCAAGAAGTTCAAAAATCTAACTTAAAATTATTTTCGATGATCCGTTCAAAGTTATTTTTCTTACTTTCTTGTCAAACTGCAGAAATTTTCTGAGGAGATCTGTTTTTAGGAAAGTCTTTAAAGAATCTGTCATTCAAATAATAATGACTTCACTGTTGCTAGAACTCTTGTTTATTTTTTGCGATTGATTTCTTAAAAAATAGAGAAAATGGAAAAATTCAAGACTTTGAGAAAAAAGCTAAAAACGTCATTTTTGTTGCTTATTCACGTACCCTTGAAAAGTTTATTTTAGTAATCTGATTAAATATTCTGAAATTTTTGGCCTTCTGCAACAGAAGTTCTGCTTATATAAAAATTTAAAATGAGATAAATTCCATGTCTTGTTATCACACTATAAGCGCTCAAAGTTGAACCTCAAATGAGGTTTTGTGCCTTAACTGAAGTTTTTTTTTCGAACGTTCAAGGGTTAAAATTTTTAACTTAAAAAACATTTGAGATTTATTTTTTGGAAAAATGGTACAATTCAGATTAATTTTTCTCAGAAAATGTTTGGTCATTTTGAGCCATCTTATAACTTTATCGGATGAGTCGTTTCCAAAGTCACACCAGGCTTGCAAAAGGGATGGGTTTTTATTCACTTTTTGCGTAGATTTTAGCAAAAGATAGGGAAAAATAGGGATGAGGATAGAAAATGCGGTCAGGGATGCATCCCTTTGCAAGCCTGGTGGACACCCTTTTCATCGTCTCAACCGAGAATTACTCCCGCTGTAGGTATGTAGCTTACTTACATCTAGCTTTCTATTATGGGTCCGACGTTGAATTTGAGACAAATTTTACAAAATTTTGAACAAAATCAAAAAAAGTCAAAAATTCGGAACAAAATTAAAAAAAGGCAAAAACTTCGAAAAACAATTTTCATGATACGATTTTCAACGTCACAAAGTACTAGTATACTAATCGTGGAAGTCGTTCCGAGCGGTGAATATTCTTGCGTTGGTCGAAGTTATTTAATTGCATCATGTTGATGCCATGTTGAGGCTATGATTACTACTTGTATCCATTTATGACCTTTTGATTAATCTAAGAGATGTGGGTTGAGGGAGCCAATCCTAACACTCCTTAGACCNTAAGACCCCTTCTAGCCACTCATGAGGCCGCTTTCTCTTCTTTTCAGCCCACATCTCTTAGATTAATCAAAAGGTCATAAAGGGGTATAGTATAAAACCTAGTATAGTATAAAACCTGCGACCGGAAGCTTCTTAAATATCGGTAACAGTCCCATTTTTTCTTTGGTCTTAAAATTTATAATTCTTTATTTTGAATGAAAAAATGCTTTATAGCCATTTCAAAAAACAAGAAGTCCGCTTTATACTTTGTTTTATTTTGAAGTATTGTAAAGTTTTAATTGATATCAAAAGGCTTTTGTCTAAATTTTCTCTGGTATTTCGGGTGGCCTTGACCTCATGGTGCAAATATGTGGTGAAAACACCTCGAAATCAAGTCCAAAAAAAGAGGTAAATTTTTTAACCTGAAATTTTCTCACGTTAAAATTGTTTCCTCGAAAGAGCCTGAAATACGCAGATTTTAATTTGGAAACAAAAGCGATAAGGAGATAAGATTAGCACAGATCAATTGAAATAGAAGATTTTCTACAATATATAGGTAAGGTAGTCAATTGAAGAAACAGTGTGTCACCATAAAAATAGTTAACACTAGAGAGCACTAAAGTCAACACACAAATTTCGTACCATAATTCGGGGCCAATAATAGGTTAATTTATACGTGAGTAGTATTGACACCAGTAAAAGAGAGCGCACTTTTATTTTCTGACGCTTCTTATTTGCTACCATGAGGGTATGTGAGTCAATTTGTTTGAATTTATACAGTTCTTGACCAGTTAAAGCGCGAAAAAAATCTTAAAATATGGCTTTAAACTTTAAAGGGAATGCATAATTAAACCTTTTTTTTAAATATTTTTTCTTTAAAAGATAACTCCGTGGCGCATATTTGTCGGAAATAATAACCACTAAAACTAAGGTTTTTGGTATACTAAGATTGATAGGAAGATTTGTATTAGGAATATTAGGGATTTTGGCTTGAAATCGGTGGCTAACTTTGGTGCCCTGTAGAATAAATTATTATTTTGTATTAATTGACCGAACTTAAAAGTGGTCAAAAAATCTTACAAATTTTTTTTTTAAATTGTAATTAATGATCGAAAAAATTGTTTTAATTGATTAAAATTTTTTTGAAAATAGGTTTTTGCCTCGGCTGTGGATGAACAATTAAGAAATCTCATCACGTGGTTTATTAACATGCAGATTGGTGAATACTCATGGTATGATTAGAAGGTAACCCCTTTAAACATATCTTGAATTTTTTAAAAAATATATATTTTTTGATTTGGCATTTGCCAATTAGTGCAAGAGAACCGCCGAATGTCGTTTACGCAGCACCCGCACCACGCGACACCTCGTGGAAATAAGTTAATGTCGCCTCAGTGTGAGTTTTGCGCATTTTTGGTGATAAAATGGATAGATACAACATCGGCAATTGATGATAACGCTCGCTGATTGGTCAAAAAGACAATTAAGAATGAAGTGCCACACGAGAGTTTGCTTTCCAGAGTTTGCTTTCTACATGTTTACTTTAAAACAAACCGCAGTCTTTCAAATTGTTTTTAATAATAACATCGGTCACAGCATCAAATACAAACTAAAATTATATTTTAAGTTAAATTTCCAGACTCTGTTTTTTTAAAAAAATATCAATATCCTTTTAATGATATAATTTGACGAATTGTCATTGACGGTTTGAAAAAAAGAATTCCAAGAATCATAGATGGGTATTGCTTATATAATATTATTTATATTAACAAATTATTTGGTCCATCTCGTGGAGAATTATTTTGGGATCATTTCAAGTCCTAGTTTTTTTTTAATAAAAAAAATTTTTGATCAATTTTTATAGATTTAATAATAGTTGATTAGCCTGGTGCTTGAACCAGTTACAGCGAAACCGAATGACGAGCTAAAGAGTTTTTTTTAATTTTTAGTTTAGTTCATACGATGACCTTGGAATTGACCCTGAACTTCGATCGAATTTTTGATGTCGATCACGTGGTCGCAATTAATAACAAATTTCCTTCTAAAATTGCCGCAAAAATCAGCCCTTTTTAAACGGCTTTACTGAAACTTGCTATAGCACTCTTTCAGAAATCTGGAAAACTTGACTTGAAACGACCAAAAAATCTCAACTTGATGGGCCAATAAAATCGATAGTCCTTTTTTATTCTTTCAAATCGTTATTTCAAATCTATTAGATAATTTCAAAATATAAATATTGTATCACAAATTTTGGAAATAGTTCAGTTATTCGGACGTATGGACCCTACGACACGGTGCTTTTTTTGAGGGTGAATGGAAACATTAAAATTCCTATGGTGGATAAAAATAACAAATAGTGCAAAATCAGCTCGCGAAATAAAAATTTGCTCGAGAATTGCCACGGGCGGGTGCCAAGTAAAATTTGACTACGTTTGAAAAAAATAACTTAAAAAAATTAAAATTTGCCTATAAAAATGATAAAATAAACTTTGTGACGGTCATTTGTTACGTAATAAAATTTAACCCCTGGGTACTTCAATTTCAGTTAATTTGAATAGCAAGCATAACGATTTCACAAAATTTTGAGCCAAAGTATAAAGTTGGACAAGTTTTTATGGTAGCTTTTTACGAGAAAAAATTTATTGATGAGGTTTTTAATGAGTCATCACTTCCGTTTGACCGGAATGAATTTAAAAGCTTCTATTAAATCAGTTTATATAATACTTAGGGGCGTAATCTTCAGGGTCAAATAGCTTTGAAAATTTTTTTGATGATATTTTCCGAATGACTATCATTCCGGTTTGACGGAGGTGAACGTAAAATTCTTTATTTAGAAGTAATCTTGTTACTTTGAGGTGTGGGATGAACAGGGTAAAAAACTTGACGAAAAAATTTGATTATATTTTCGATGAAACATATCACTTCCGGTTGACCGAAAGTGAAACTGAAAAATTAATCTGAAATGTTTATTGCTTATTTTTGATTAGTTTATGAAGATAAATTTGTATCAATTACATTTCAAAAATTTTGTTCGTGACTTTTTCCGACTACCAGTTAGCCCGGAGGATGGGACCTTATGTGTTTTCAAAACTGAAGTAAATACTTTGTAATTGTAAGTGTTTTTCGAGATATATTATTGCCCTTTTTATAGAAAAATACTTTTTTATTAAGCTTTCGAATTTTTCAAACTGTCTTCAGAATGTGCGAATTAAAGGTAAAATACTTCTTGAGTCAGATTTTCGCAGGTATGACATCGTTTTTTAATTTGGATAGTATACTTGTAAAGATCTCAAGAAAAAAATTTGTAGAATGAACAACTGGCGTTATTTTCCCATTCTGCTTATTAAATTCCAGGTTAAAAGTAAATAGCAGAAAAATCAATGAAAGGACGAAATTTCAACATGTAAAATTATATAAATTTCTGTAAAAAAAAAAAATCCGTTAAATTGAAAAAATATGGACAGTCAAATTGGACAAAAAACTTAAATTTGTTTGCAGGACATATATTGTGCGAGGAATAAATTAGTGACAAAGAATATATAGATAAATTTTAAAAATCTTTGACAATTTGGTAGGCAACCATTCTTAGTTTCAAATCATGAAATTTTCAATTGAAATGCTCTACTTGTGAAATTAAATTGTGGTAAGGTTTTCATTTCGGGAATTTTTTTGGCCGACTTTCGAAAATCAATAAATAACTTTTTTATTTGAACTTCAAATTACAAAAAAAAATTTATTGTAAAAAAACAGAGTTGATTAATCGACCTTCTTTAACAATGATCAAAACAATCATTATGTTTAGTCTTAAATTCATACGACTTTTTAAGTTTAAATTTGAAAAAATCCGAAAAAAACCAAATTTAGCACATCGAAAAAAAATAATTTTTTCGTGAGGTTAAATGAAATAAATTTAAAACGGTCGACCAGGTGGATTTACCAATTGGCAAAGTCTCGGTGGAAAATAAGAAATTTTAATTTCTCTGATTAAAGAGGGCTTAAACTAGATTTCGCGCAAACCATATTTTTCATTCAAAAAAGTATGATTTCAGGGTTAACAAGAGCTAAGAAACAAACTTAAAGCAGATTTAAAATTAGTGAAAAGACCACTTCCCAATTATTTTCAGCTAAAGATTCCAAACAATTAGATTTGAAAATTTTTTGAACAAAGAAATGACGAAAAATTTTCAAAAATATTTCTAATTCATTTGTGACCAAAAACACTAAAACATGTCCCATATGGTTTTTCAAAGGCATATAAAAATATTGTTGGCACCTAGTCGAAAATTTTAAAGTACCATTTTGTAGAGTTTTTTTTGTTGAATTGGAAAAATATTGAAAAAATTTTGAACGAAAAATAAGGCATTTTTTCATTATATGATTTGACTTTTATCCAAAATTTCTCGAATTCGAAAAGTTAATCTCGCACTCAAAATTTTCTTAAAAAGCCATAATGCACCACCTCCGCTTATAAGCAAAAGTTGCCAGCGATTATGAATCATTAACTTTGATGGTATATTGGGAAGATATTTCAATCCAAGTGAAAAGTTTTCATCAAGAGCCCATTATCGGTATCTGTCAAAATGCACAAGGCCACCTTAACCGATTTAGACCAAGCCTATTACGAAAAAATGCGGAATCCACGCATTTTATTGGTTATCTGCCATATGCTTGATCAATGAAATCGGGCTGCAAATTAAGCTATTTGACTGGGTGCTAGTCATGCCGTCTTGTTTGTATCCTTTAAATAGTTCAGGATCTGTCACTGAGGGCCCTTAGTCTATATTCGGATTACGGGGGCTCCTGGTCTTGATTTACTAGATTTTGCCAACAATTTTTATTTAATTTCAGCGTTTGCTAACGACGCATCCGAGTGATCTGAAATAGCTTAAACAGAGCACAAAATATTCTTGGTTTAATAATTAAATTTAAAAATTGGTCCGAATCCGACGATGTTACCACGATTTTTTTACGAAAACTAGTAATTTAACAAATTTCAGTAATCCAAGAAAAAAGATAAACCAATTGATGCGTGAACTCATTTTTTTTTTTATCGTTCACCAAGTATTTTGTGCTCAGTTTTGAGCTATTCTAAGCATGTTAATCGGTGGAGTTGTTTGAAAAGCCGGAATGTAAAAATTGGCTTAAAACTAGAAAAAAGGACAGGCCCCCTAATATCATAAAGAAAAAATATAAAGGGGGGTGGTTTGGCAAACGCAATGTATTTTCAGGCAGTTTGAAAGTGCTTTATATTTTTTAAAATAACAATTTTTGAATTGTTAATTAAAAGCTCCGAATACAAGTCTGTTATGCAAATGGCTGTTACACACGAGCTTGCAAAACTGTATTACTCTGTGATATTTCATTGTCAAAACATTTTTCAAGTTGATTTTTACTTAAATACACCGTAATGCATATTAATTACTGATTTAATTGCAATTTTAATTTCATTCCGGTTAACCGGAAATGAGGACTCATCAAAATTACCACAAATTTTTTTGTTCGTTTATTTCACCCTGAAGCTTACCGAAAGTATATATTACTATTGAAAATGAGGATAGAGTTCGGGACTTTCCGGTCAAACCGGAAGTGGACGACTCATTTAAATATCATAAAATTTGTTTTTTTGGCTTTTTTACCCCTGAACGTCAACCAGAATATATATTTAATTACTAATTCAAATAAAGAATTAAATTGTACTTTCCGGTAACCGGGAAGTGAGATCCATCAAAACCATCACCAAATTTTGTCATAAATTTATACACTAATTCCATTCGTTCCCCGTTTTTGCATTGATTAACTTTCTGAGTTTTTGGTTATAAAAGTAAAAATGAAGTCCCCCGGGGTTAAATCGAAAAAAAAACTGAGGGGAATTCTCAATTTATGACTATAGTTGAACCTACACAATTTCGAAAACTTTTCATTTGCCAATTATTGAAAGGTTAACAGTTTTATTGGTTTATATCAACAAATGCTTAGAAACTTGCAAGGAAATCCGTTTCTGCAACAAATGAACCGTCTTCAATTGCTTTTATTAAAGGTTTATCCAAATCAGCGAACCAGGGATTTGAAAAAAATCTCTCGAGCCAAAAAATTATTATTTTCGCGAGGCTGATTCTTTTGCGCTATTTGTTATGTTTTTATCCAATTCATGAGAATTGTAATGTTTTCCATTTCACCCTCAAAAAAAGCACCGTATTACGTATGGTGATTAGTTGAAAGTAAAGTTTTACATGTTTGAATTTATTGTAGTCGGTGGCACAAGTAAAAATGGTGTAAATTTCTATTACTTTCTTTTCGTTTATTTAAATTCTTCAAAATTGCATTTGAATTAGTATGCTGCGGCTTGTTCGTAGTATCCCTGGCTAAAAACAGAAATTATTTCCACCATTTATTATTTGATTATTAAGCCACGATTTAGAATCAAAAAATTGAATCTTTCGGAGGATTTTTTGACAAAAATAAATAAAAAACAGACAAGATAAAAAGTTTACCTAAGCCAAAACGGTGGGTAGCCCAGTTGTTTTTGAATGTTCTTTAAAAACAGTTAATCTTCATTCTAAGAAATTCAATAATTAAAGGATCATATTTATTCGCCTAGTCAATTAAAAATACTCAGTTCACAGGTGGAAACCAATCATCTATTAAAAAAATCAGCGATTGTATTAACCTCATTTATATGCTGATGCACTTTGTTTTTCCTTAAAAAAATTTCAAAATTTGGGAACTTTCACACACAAAATATCTGGTGTTCGAACAATGATTGCATTCTTTTTTTGGGTAAATTGTTATTATTTCATTCGGGGGCAGTTTCGGTTTGAAACTTGGTATCAGGTGATTATTTTTTACTTGAACTCAGTGTTGGTTCACCGGTGAATTTCGAGTAATTCTAGAATGAGAGCGAATCACAGCAAAAAAAGCAGTTCGTCGTAACTGGAGTTCTTTGGCTAGCTAAAATTTTTATCTCGCCAGAGTGAGTGTGAAAACTTTACCGGTATAGTCTGGAAAGCAAATATGTAGATGGGATTTGTTAAATTTTTCTTTCAAACAATCTTTCTTTGTTTGAGAAGAGGGATAATGAAGTTTCTGTAAACCATGTTATTGTTGCATTATCGAATCAAAAGTTTCATAGATTCACCTGCATTCGTTCTAAACAAAAAATAGTATTATTAGATTATCCTGGCAGTTTCTCACTGATAACACCTGCCCAATAATCGCCTTTATCACTTTTGCATGATCTGAGAGATTGTGGGCTTTGAAAGAAGAAGAAGCGGCCTCATGAGTGGCTAGAAGGTCTTAGGATTGTTAGGATTGGCTCCCTCAACCCACATCTCTTAATCATGGCAAAAGTGATTAAAGGGATTATAACGCCCAAAAAACCTATGCTGTTTTTGACGATTTTTAGACTAAAATCTTTTTAGTGCCTAATCCCTTTATCACTTTTTGGTTAGGAATGCGTACCCACAACTTAAAAATCACACGTTAAAAGAGTGTGGCTACGCATTCTAACCTAAAAGNAATGCTTAGAAACTTGCAAGGAATCCGTTTCTGGCAACAATGAACCGTCAATATGCTTTATTAAGGTTATCCAATCAGCGACCAGGGATTTGAAAAAAAATCTCTCGAGCAAAATTATTATTTCGCGAGCTGATTCTTTTGCGCTATTTGTTATTTTTATCCATCATAGGAATTGTAATGTTTCCCATTCACCCTCAAAAAAAGCACCGTATACGGTATGGTGTTAGCTGAAAGTAAAGTTTTACCTGAATATTATTTGTGTCGGTGGCACAAGTAAAATGTGTGTAAATTTCTTTACTTTCTTTTCGTTTATTTAAATCTTCAAATTGCATTTGAATATATGCTGCTGCTTGTTCGTACGTATCCTGGCCTAAAAACAGAAATTATTTCCACATTTTATTTGATTATTAGCCAACAATTTAGATCAAAAAATTGAATTTTCGGAGGATTTTTTGACAAAAATAAATAAAAAACAGACAAAATAAAAGTTTAGCTAAGCCAAAACGGAGGTAGCAGTTGTTTTGAATGTTCTTAAAAACAGTTAATCTCATTCTAGAAATTCAATATAAAAGGATCATATTTATTGCCTGTCAATTAAAAAATACTCATTTCACAGGTGAAACCAATCAATCTATTAAAAAATCAGCGATATTAACCTCCATTTTTATGCTTCATGCACTTTGTTTTTCTTAAAAAAAATTTCAAAATTTGGAATTTCACACACAAAATATCTGGTTTCGAACGAATGAGTCATTCTTTTTTTGGGTAATTGTATATTATTTCATCGGGGCAGTTTCGGTTAAACTGATAATCATGTGATAATTTTACTTGAACTCAGTTGCTTCACCAATGAAATTCGAGTAATTCTAGAAGGAGAGCGAATCACAGAGCAGTTCGTAACTGAGAGTTCTTTGGCTCAGCTAAAATTTTTATCTCGCCAGAGTGAGTGTGAAAAACTATTTACCGGTATAGTCTGGAAAGCAAATTGTAAGAGGGGATTTGTAAATTTTCTTTTCAAACAAATCTTTCTTGTTGAGGAAGAGGATAATTGAAGTTTCTGTAAACCATTTATTGTTGCATATCGAATCAAAAAGTTTCATAGATTCATGCATTCGATTCTAAACAAAAAATAGTATTATTAAATTTCCTGCAATTTCACTATAACACCTGCCCAATATCCCTTTATCACCTTTTGCATGATCTGAGAGATGTGGGCTGAAAAGAAGAGAAAGCGGCCTCATGAGTGGCTAGAAGGGGTCTTA
>SCLH01000751.1:194556-209402 GCA_004367855.1 Oikopleura vanhoeffeni | reverse complement strand
AATGCGTAGCCACAACGTTAAAATCACACGTTAAAAAGAGTAGTGGCTACGCATTCTAACCAAAAAGTGATAAAGGGATATTGCCGAAAAAGTCCATATCGCCGAATTTGCGTGGGTGTTTCCGGTTTTATTACCAGTTACTTTGATTGCATCATAAATGACTGAATTTCCTTGCAAAACTAATGATCTCAATATTAAATCGCTTAGAATTCTTTCGCATTTGACACCTACAACCCCCCCCCTTATTTTTTTTCATATTTTTAATTATTCGATGATAAAGAAGTTATAGAAATTCATGTGGCGCAGATTTTCATTTTTTAGTAAATAATCGTATAGCCAGTAGGCACAACGTACTGTTAGTTTTACAAACTAGAAACATATAAATATTTTTCAAAACTGAAAAATTTGAATTTCGGTCTCTTACCATTTCCTCATCTTCTGCGAGGACTAAATCGTAAGCAGACAAAGCAACACAGAATATGATTGCAGTCACTCCTTCAAAACAATGTATCCATTTTTTACGTTCTGATCGTTGTCCACCAACGTCAAACATCCTTAATAAAAGTTTAAATATCTGAACGATCATGAGTGGAAATATTTCTTGGCATCTAGTTAATATTGATGAAGATCCCAAAGTGCAAATTTTTTTTTCGTGAATATTTTCCATAAACCATGAAATGCGTCGTAATTCAGTAATCGAAAACATCTTAATTACAACCTACGCATTTATTTGACTTATTTACACCATGATTCATGGTGCGGGGAGTTAAGATTTTGTAGATGTGCTAAAGCTTTTTTTTACGAAAACATTACAGTCTAATTAACAATGCAATCTAGGTAATAATGACGTTTCTATCATTCATTTTTTTCAGAAAAACTATCGAAAATTTTTTTTTTCGGACATGGGTATCGTAACCCACTGACTTGGTCTCTGACCTCTCGTTATTATTATATCTAATTTATGCTAACTAGATCTAGATCTTTACACTACGCCACCTGTGATCGTGAGTCACGATTAGTGACCTACTTTGATATATCGATTACGGGTCGATCCGAATCAGACCATTATTTCCAATTTTTTTTATGAAAAACTGATAATTAAACAATTTCAGTAATCTCAGAAAAAAAACAAAGAATGGTCCGATTCGGACCAATTTTTTTGTTCAACCCTTGGAATCATAGAGCCGATATATCGGCTCAAGTCTACCTAAAACCTTCTAAAATGGTCAAAATAAATGTCACAGAATTGTTTCTTCCGAATACATTCTAAAGAATTTTACGGTGATTCCAAAAAAATACTCATTTTTTTTTAGATATTTGGTTCGAATATTACGGGGAGTTGATTTTTTGAGATTTTTCGCCGAAGTTTTACTTCCAGAAAAAATATTTCGAAACTANAAAATATAACTTTTCAACTTCCTAGTGCAAAAGTTATTGGAGCCTCAACTACCTTGAGTTTTCTGTAAACAACGTCCAAAGTAGAGCCGATATATAGGCTCTGGTGCCTTGGCGGAACTTTTTTTTCTGTGATTCCAGGGGTTAATTATTTACTAAATATTTGTGCTCAGTTTGAGCTTTCTAAAAACTTAATCGGATGAGTCGTTTTCAAATTCCGAATTATATAAAAATTTTGGCTAAAAAATAAGCTAATATGTGCCAGGAGGGCCCGTAATCGATATCAATGCCGTAGTTTTTAAACTTACTTGAAATGCAAATCTTTAAATTCGAAATGCGTTTCGACAATTCCTGTTGTTTTGACCCGGGATCGCAGGACATCTTGTTCCGATGGGATGTAATCAATTGCACAAAGTCGTTGAATAGAATCTAGATAACTGAAATATACAGTATTATACATTTGTTAATAATTTTAAAGATATTGGCACGATTTTTTTTCTTAAGTATTGCTCTGCCATCTAGATATTCGAAAGTAACGAATTATATTGAACATGTATACTTATTATTATGAGTACTGGTCGCATTTTAAGACCAAAAACAGGGTTTTCAGCGTCGCCTCAATGAAGTACTAGAAACAGCACGAACATATGTATTTCAGTTTAGGGATAATTTGACATTAATCTTGCTTTCACAAAACAAATCGAAGGCCTCTGATTGGCCGACCAATCAGGAACGACCTTTCAAAAGTGGCACTATTTTCACTTCAAAAGCCTACTCCTCCCTGAGTTTTGAAGAAAGAGAATACTTTTATAGCTTTTATTGACCACAGAGAACGTGGNAAAAATATATTTATTTTAACTAATGAAAATACGGCGAATCTCCAAAATCAAACTAAAAGTTCGTATCTGTCTAGTTTATTTTTATAGGTTTTTGAAAATCCGAAAATAAAATTTTTATAATAGTTTTGCTCGGACTAAGTTTGGCGAGTTGGTTTCAGAATTCTCAGTTAATATAAAAAACTTGTAAATATTTTTAGGTAATTCAGTAATTTAAAAATGATTTGCGAAAACCAAAATGTCCCAGCTACCATGGTTTTTCCGTTATCGGCGCACCATGAAAAACCGAATTACAGGTCGTTCGGTAACCGTTTTTAATTTACATCATAGAGCCCAAATAAAAAAAATCATAGCTATTTTTCATGTGTTACCGACCATTAATTAGGGTTCATCAAAAAAAATTTTAACCGTCGTTTCCGTCTTTAAGCTTAAATTCAAATACGGCAAATCGTTGGCCCTCGTCCAACTCAATAAGCTTCATCAAGCGAGCAAACATTTATGTTTTCAAAAAGTTAACTATTGGTCTGCTTCAAATAATGTTTTGCGGAAACAAGCCAATAGGTGACTTTCAGATAAAACAAACATATTTCTCGCTTGACGGCGCTAAATGAGTTGGGTGCATGCCAACGAGTTCACGAACTCAGCAGGTTGTAGTTGCACAAATAAAAGGTGGCGGTGGCACGGGTCGGTTATTTGAATAGTTCAGATCACAAAAAGTTGTTTATTTATCGGAAATGAGGTCAGATTTGTTTCTCACTAAATTATTTGCTAACAAGAAAAAAATTTATACTGCTAAGTTTTATTTAATTATCCGTCTATTTCAACCCTTAATTTCACGCTTGATGACGCTTAATGCATTGAAAGCAAGCTAACCAGCTTGGTTTTGGCAAGCTCAAATTCGAAAAGTTCAGATTTGGCAAGCTCGGTTTGAAAAAGTTCAGATTCGGCAAGCTCGGTTTNAATCGTAATTTAACTCTCCCTTGAAAACTACAGCAGATACGGCCTTGAAACTATCAAAAATGAATTCCCAGAGGTCGATTTACTATATATTCGGGTTTTCAGATGATTTGGAGCAAAAAATATTTCACTACTTCGTAAAAGTGCACCTGTTACGTTACAAGATGAACTATTGAAAAAATTTCTAACAAGTTGTTCAAAAGTGTTTAACCGAAGTATTCTACATGTCATTTGAANAAAAAAACATTGTAAAACTAATCTGGAAAATTTCATGTCCGAGTCTTTAAATGCGACCAGTACTCCCTTAAAATAAGAGAAAACAAGAAAATTAATTTTTGAAATCTGAACGGCTGGGAGCTTTTGAAAATCTCTTCAATTTAAGTTTGTTTTTTCTTGCAATAAAATAATAACTTTTTTTGAAATTTTCGACACATTTAAAGAACTGAGAAAAAACTAGCTTATATAACAAATTGTAGTACTGTATATAAATAAATAGTATATAAATAATGTGGTATACATTATGTAGTATTATCTTTTATTTTTTTAATTTTTAACCCAAATCAATGAAAATTTTCTAATAAAATGCGCCTCCTAAATAAAAAATATCTTACGATGCAGTTGAGATGAGATGGCTGGTAAAAACAGGTATTTGTGTGAAATAAAATGTTTCTCACGTGGGAAATTTCATCAACAAATGAGCGCCTTCGATTATCTTCTAGCCTATTATTGAGGTTAAAAAACCATGCATGTTTGACTTAATTTAATTTTCTTTGATTTTTCGCACTATAATTAACCATTATGAATAAAATTTGCTCTGCTTGGCGATTTTTTCATTAAATTAATTTTAATTTATAAAAAGATTTTATTTTGTTGGATCTTTTCTTTTTTTATGATGATCATTGATGATAAATATTTCTATTTACCATGAATGAAGATTTCTGATAAATATCAAAAATATAAAATTTTTAAAGTCGTATATCCATTGATTGGATTCCAATCCATCAAAAAATGTCAAAGAAAATCGAATTAAAAAATGAGATGTGACTTTTTGTATTCTTACTATTGTGCTGAGTCGTTTAGCTGATATTCCCTGGATCGGCTAAAACATTGTTGGACTCCGTTGTCTTGCCACAGCCTCCACATACAATCTCCAAGTTCCTGTGTCATTTCTCCATCTTCTAAAGTGGATGCAAGTGCAAATAGCTGACGTGCATCGTCCTGAAAAAAAATATTCTATAGTTTTCATAACGGATTTTAAGACAGATCATATATTTTTGAGAAATTGTTTTGGACAGCATTCGAATTTCGAATCCTCAGAGTCAATCTGTTTGGGAGATCTACCATAAAAAAAGTTTGAGAAGTCAGGGAATCGAACCCAGGTGACGAGAATATAAAGATTATAACGCGAAACATACCGCACCAACAAACCCACTTATTAATCGATCCTGAAAATAGGGTGTTTTCCCTGACAATACAAAATTTGTAAAAAAAACTTATAAGGGATTGTTAGTACGCGAAAAACAATTTTTTTTTGCGAACACTTTTCGAACAAAAAAATTTCTAATGTTTAAATCGCCTTATGATATTTTTAATTTGGGTTGTTAACTGTAAACAGGCTATTTTGTTTTATTTTTATATCAAAATTCGGAACAATTTTTCAACTTTCAAATAAAGAGCCAATGAATTTTATTTTTAAAAAGGTCCAACAAAAATGTTGATTAATTTGGCCGGAATAGTGCAATTGGCTGACACTTATTTGCCAAGGCATAAGAGGGTAAACTGTCAGCTAATAATATCTACGGATTTAGCATCTTCTGAATCGGGCCTCCAGTTTGTATTCGGGATTCATACAGATATAGTCAGAATAAAGGTAAAAACAACATGAAAGATATTTTAAAAATTAATCAAACACGAGATCGCGACTTTCCCTGTATAGTTAACTAAAAAATCGCTAGGCTTTAGAAATATTTTATAGATAGAATAAGAAAATAATAACGAAATTCTTGGTGGAAGATATTATAAGGAAATTCTTTGTCTAAGTCCATGGCCCATGGACCATGGGCGAAATACTTTTCAATCAGTGATTTAACCTAGTTTATAAGATGAATTTGCAATACAGCATTTCGAAATAAAGTATTTCGTTAAAAAAAATATTTTCTCGGCTTCATCGAGTTAATTCTAAATTGAAACATTATTTTCTGGCACCCGTAATTTTGTACAGTCGATTTCTGTCGTGTTGAAAAGAGACTAAATAACTTTTAATTAAGATTTACCGCGCGTTCAGGATCTGTGAAATTGATTTTAAGATTTCCCATAGCCTTGACGATAGCAATCATTGACTGGAGGGTATTGCTGTAGACCACCGCTTTGTATTGAGCACAATCTTCAGCAGAATAACCATTCTCATGGATGATTCTAAACAAGGTTTATTTCACAATTAACTCGTACACTTCGAAACTATGTTTGTATCTACACAGTGTCAAACACACTCCAAAATTCATTCTGTATCCACACAGTGTGGACCACACTCCGAAGCTGTTGGGTAAAACTATCGCAAAAATGATGCATAGGCTGTCCTCGGAAAAAATCGACCTTGAAATTTTAATCCATGCACCAAAATTTGAAAAAAATCGTTACTTGAAATGATAATTTAGGTCAGACCTCGGCAAGTTAGAGGAATTTGTCAAGCCAAGCTAGTAAGTGCCGAGGTCAGATTAAGGTAAAGTCTTTCAGATTTTTAATAATCACAAAAGACGATTCAAACCAAGCTAAAAGACGGTTTGAAGCTTCTTTTATCAGCGGTGATAATTTCAGAAAAAAAAATTTCAATAGATTGTTTTTTGAATCTAAGTTTTTGAAAAATATTCAGAAAATTCCAAAGTACAAAGCGCAATTTTTGAAGGAAGACCATAAACTTGGCAGATTGGAGTCAATATATAACTTACGAAAATAAGTTAGTTTATCGTTTTATGCTTATTATTGTCAGCTAAGCCGACATCCCCCTATCACACTTTGCTTGAGATCGCGGTGTGGTAACCGTAGTGCAGAATGGTTTGTGACTCACAAATTGTGAGTGACACAGGGCCAAGATCTTAAGCAGAGTGTGAGGGATTTGAGTTCCAAATTGATTTTTGAATTCGTAAAATTTAAAAAAACATCAAAACATTGGGTAATAACAATGTTTCAGAGAAAATCATATATTCTCAGCTACATGCTGTATGTCAGAAAAAAAATATGAATTTATGAATTGAATTTTTGAAAGTTAGTAAGTGCCGGTTAGCACTTGTATAAGTACAGGGTAGTTAAGAAATGCTGAGTAAACATGTTAAAGCAGAAACTTCAAAAAAAAACTTACTTCATCTGTTTAACAATCGTAGATTTTCCAGATTCTCCAGCACCCAAAAGGAGCAGTTTAACCTCTCTCGCAGCTTTTTCATGATCATCTTTTAACTTTTTGTCGATTTGTTTGGATCGTTCTTTTTGATTTTTATCGTCGGCGCTACACCACATGGTTACTTTTTTACTCATGATTCTTTATTTATTTCACACTCGTTTCGAAACCTTATATCATTTCACAATCTAGACTTCAAAACTGTTTTATCAATGAAATAAACTCTAAAAATTACAAAAAAAATAATGAAAATCATATAAATCAGAAAAAAACCTGCGTAACACTTTTCAAATGAAACTTATTTTAAAAATGTGTGTTTTCGTATTTTTTATCATTTTAATGGCTAAAAAACATGTTTTCAGTCAAAATTTTGCAAATCAAATTTATGAACCTTGATCGGAAACTTTGCGATTCTTAAGTGAAAACGACATTATTTTTTTTTACTGTCAATCAGAAATAAGGACGAAAATTTTCAAATGAAAAAATTTAAATTTTTTGCGCCTAAAAAAATTTCCATCCACTTTCTCAGTTATTTTGTCCGATAGCTTTAACATGAAAAGGCTTCAATCGCGTCCACCCCAATATCATTTCACAATCTAGACTTCAAAACTGTTTTATCAACGAAATAACCTCTAAAATTACAAAAAAGTAATGAAAAATCAAATAAATCAGAACATTTTTTATAACTGATTATAAAAAATAAATTGTTTAAAATATATCAAAAAAAACTTTGTACAATTTAAGTATTTTATCAAACCCCAAAAAGACAGAAGTATGTCGATCTGAGGTATCGATTTTTAGTGATAACGCACATAGAAAATCTGTTAAATCTGCAATCATTCTGCTTGAAAATTAACTAAAGCGTTGAGCAAATACTTTCAGTCGAATGAAACAAAATTAAATTCGTGTATGGACGCCAGTAGGCTGTCCGACATTATGCAATAAGTTTAACCGCAATGGATTTAACACTGAAAATTGTCGCCATCTGATTTTCGTGCATATTTTTGACAGTTTTTGCTCTCCAGAGTAAAATAAAAGTACGATTTCGATAACTGAAAATAAGGAGAAATTTGCTCTGATTGAAGGTGGCCGCAGTCCAGCAAATTTTCAAGATCGAACATTTTCAAAAACTGAATTTTACGTTAAATTGAACGCTAATGTCGAAAATGAACTTTATTTTTTAAAAAATCTGAATTCTGATTGGTTTAAATTCAAATCAATAAGAATTCTGGAAATTGACAATCTCGATTATTTAATTTTTTTTGCTGATTCCAATATATGTATTTTGATTTGTCATTTCTTAATGTTTTTCGGCCTTTGAAAATTTTAAAATCGCTGAAAATGCCAAATCTAAGCTAAATTAATCCCTGGTGCCTCGAATATTGTGAGTCGTAATTTTTTTTCGTTTTATAGCAATAAAATCCAAAATACTAAAAAACGTCAAACATTGGGATTCTCATTAGGAAAAAAATATTATTTTACATAAAAAAATATTTTCTTCAGACAACTCTAAAATTTAAATTTAAAATTAACCTTCGGCGATATTAACCCCCCTTCTGTATATACGGAAAGGTCACTAGAGAGCAAAAACTTGTCGAATCTCAATGTCAATCTCAAGTTCATTAATATGACTTCAAAATACTATCATAACAATCCTTAGAGTCGACTTTTTAATGAGCGTATTAACAACTATGGGTCAATTATATTCTATAAGCTAGAAACCGAAAACGAGACAAATTTTTTGAAATTGCATCACTTTAAAATCTTGAAAATTAAAAAAATAAATCCTGGGACTTTAAATGATCAGACAAACATTCTCTCAAAGATGGACCAATAAAAATCGACTTTTTTTTGACTTTCTATATTCCTTATTTCAAATCGTCCCAAATATTTCTCAAAAAAACCTTAATATCTTAACTTTATAAATTTTACTTCCGTGACATAAAGTCACAATTTTTACCTCTGAGAGCCGAGACATAAGTGTACCGTCATGTTCGTGTTCTCGATTCGTGCCTAAGAGATTCTCTATATTAATAATTTCATCGCCTAAATTTAATGCTTATTTTTTTCTTCATCAGCAAATATTGAGTCTCAAAATTCACGCCCACGGTTAACCGCGGTAAAAGGTTTTCTTTAGAGTAATTGTTGAGAAATAATTAATTAAGTGCCACCCTGTGGTGTCTATTCTCTGGTCAATAAAAGTATTATTTAGAGTCTTCCTTTTATCTCTGAATTAAAAAATGAACAAAAAAAAGAAGAAAAACGATAAAAATGATTTCACGGTTCAATATATAATAAAATATATTAATATGTATCTGTCTCTGTGGAATAAAATAGTCGAGAAAATAATTAGGGTGTAAGCCCAAAACATGTTCCTTAAAACCGCAATAATATTCAGGAGATTATAGGAGAACATAAAAGAGACGATTTGAAATAAAGAGTTCAAAAGTTAAAAATGAGTATCGATTTCATCGGCTCATCTTGTAAGAATTTTTTTTCTGGTCATTTTAAGGATGATTATATATTTTATTTTTATCATAATAAAACTCATTTTAAGGTCAAATTTTTATTACTTTGTATGTTCGTATTATTAACCATAGGTGACTATTAACGCTAAAGGTGATAGAGAGCAATTCTAAGCTTAACTCTCTCAAAAATCCTAAGTCTTAAAATGATCAGAAAAATTCCCTATAAAATGATGCAATAATATCGATTTCTAATTTTGACTTTTGAATTTTCTTATTTTAAATCGTCCGTAAACGACAAAGACGATATATAATAAAAAATTTTGAAAGTCAAAAAAGGGTTACCTTGTAGATAATTTTTTTGCGGTCATTTGAAGTCCCAGGATATTTATGGTTTTGAGATAAATATCTGGTTTTCTCATATTGAAAATAAAAAGGGCGTCAGTTTGTAGCACCCTTAAAAAATTATAAACTTTATGAAAGACTTGCCGTCAATCCTAAAAGTTTTAAATAGATCTCTTTGTGGAGATTTATATGTAAGTAATCAGAAAAGACCTTTTTTTGAAAATTTGTCGAAATGGAAATCAATGAACCGTTTTTCATTTTTGTCAGGATGAAACACAATTTTAATAAGGTCACTTGACAGGTACAAGTATAATTAAACATTATTTTGGTGACGATCTAATGAAGCCCTGACATTACAGTAAAATAGTACTTTTTTTTTCAAAAATTGCTTAAATCACTATTTGAAAAAAGTGAAAAGGTTTTTTAGAAGTTTTTAAGACTTTTTTACCATTACACCAAAGTCCAAAAACGATCCGTGACTACAAATTAGGAAAATAAGGTTTTGGTGAAAGTACAACAAATAGTGATTAAATTACTGCCGAAAATTGTTTTTGGGCCAATAAACACCATAATTTAAGAGTTTTCAACATAATAATATTTTCCAATACACGTCACGTGATCTTATTTTTGAGAAATAAGGATTTATCTATGACATAATTTCACAACCTTATTTTTTAAATTATTTCGTTCACTGATTGATTTATTCGGACTTTGGCTGTAATGAGAAAAAGTCTTAAAAACGTATAAAGTTCATTCCCAACTTTTTTCAAATTAACCGTACAGTATGTGTTTTTTTTCGGGGGAAAAAAATAAACAATTCGGGAAGAATTCTCTCCAAATATAGACGATTCTCCGGACACTTGATATTTGTTCCCATCAATAAAAAACACAATACTGTATCATCAGTATTATGTTTTTTCAAAAAGTACTCAAAATTATCTCAAAGAACCCCCTTAAAAGAATCGTTAAACTTTTAGACCTTCTAATTCCATTACAAGATAAAATTACATAGAAATTACATGAGAACAGTGAAGGTTCATGCGTAGGCGTGTCTCTTTCTCTCTCTCTTTCTTATCAACTGAGAAATATAACATTCCGAAATAATTTTAAAAGTCATTTACTCAATAATTTTGTGAAAAACATATAATTATTTTTAGACAGAGCGATAGAAAATCATTTGAAGTTTATATGAGGTAGTTTAAATATAATTTCATCCTATCTATTGCACTTTTTGAGTGTGTAAAATGGAGGATTTTCGCACTTTTTGTTTTCCTTATCCTCAGTACATGCGTTTAAAATTAAAATATGTAAAATTCGTTTAAAATTTTTTGTTTTTTGTATTTTTTAATTTGTACTAGCAATTGGCTGCAATTTATTTAAAAGCCTCCAATTTGAAAAATGTATGTTGATAATGAAACTTTGCAAATAGGCTCGATTTAAAGTAACAGCGTCGCCATACATCGAGTCTGGGTACAGATTCATGTCTAAAGTCTACGAGTTAAAGATTCAAAAAGTACATTCGGTCAACTTTGGGTCAGGGAAAGAATTTCGAGGTCAAATGACCAAAAATTTTTGGGAAAATCCGGCTTTCTGATTGGTTAAAAAAATGTTTCTCGAAATTAAAAATTGAAGGTTCTAAAATGTACGTCTGATTACACTGATGATCCTCATATTTTTTTTTAATTTAATTTTTAACAAAACTCGAGTTACAGGAACCTGAAATAACCAAAAAACGTCAAAATCGATGAAAAATGAAGATTTTTCTCAAAAAAAAGTAATGAAACCTGCTCGCTTTGGTTTTTTTTCAAAGTGTATTGTAGAGTGGCACCGTGGTCATTTTAAATTCTTAAAACCTTGAAGAAAATTGAATTGATATCTTCAAATTATTTTTCGAAGATTTTTGACCTGGGACAGCCTATCTCCAATGGATCTTTATATTTGAGGGGAATATTAATATTTTTATGAGCGAGGGGGTTAAGATCAAAGCTGATCTATCAATTTTTAATTTATATAAAACAACGTTTGCAAATTTAACGCTTATTCATACACCCGGTATTTTTGTCATATTTGGCTAAATTCAAAAATTATTTATGTACAAAATTAAAATAACAGATTAAATTGAACAACTTATACTATAACTTTTCTCTGAAAGTATGCCTGTCTGATTTTTTTGCCTGTGATATATTATAAAAATGGCTCAAACCGATCGTATATTTATTACGGTACTTGCTGGAGCTTTTATGCCACTTCTTCAGCCAGCATTTTTACTAAATTCGGCTTTTAAAAACGACTTATCCGATTGAGTTCTTAGATAGCTCAAACTGAGCACAAATATCAGAGAAAAATAAATTAAAAAAGGATCCGAATCATACCAATTTTATTTAATTTATTTTGTATACACTACAGCGTGAGTCTTTTCGATTTCTCCTCTTTTTTACCCAGACGGCTAGACAGCCAAAATCTTAAGCAAAGTCTAGGCAATTTTATATATAAGTCTCATCACGTGACATTGTTTTTCTGAAATGATTTCGAAATTGACCGAACAAATCATTTTTAGAATTTTAGTCAGAAATTGCAAAAAAAAATCGTCATATCTCTTAGGAATATTCTTAGGAATACTGAGTAAAATTTTGAGCAGTTTTCCAAATGTTTTCTCGGAGGAGATAGATTTTGAAGTCTAAAATTGGCTACAAACGGCGTCAATTTGCCGTTTTAGAAATTTTTAAGTCGCCTGATCAAGAGTAAGCTTGTCTTCGATAAAATTAGAAAGAAATGCACATTTTTTTTTCTGAAATTTTACTAAAATATGCTATACAACAATTCACAACATCTTTCAGAGTTATATATTAACTAAGTTTGGTGCTATCACTTGCGACGGCAACCCCCTTAATGCATTCCCTTTCAAGAGATTTGTCTCTTCAAATATTTGATTCCAAAATAAATTACCTATTCATTTCATAGAACTGATTTTTCTCTTATCAGAAAAAAACAAAAAGTAAAAATAAGTTTCAAATTGAATATTCAAAACTTCATTTAAAATTAACAATAAGTGGTTGTGTTTGAAGGTCAAAACGGGTATTTAAAGGGTCGAAAGCGAAACCTGAAAGAGTAGACCAAAACCGAAAACTAGTTTTTGGTGTTTCGATTTTGTAGTCCGAGTCCCTCGTGTGGATCCGAGATTTTGTACAGCCAAAAAGACAAAATCGATATTATGCTGATTTAAAATTAGTGCTTGAAGGGTATACAATTAAAAAAAGGATGTTCAGCTTTAAATAATTTGCATTTTGGTTAATTTTCACAGTATCACATCCACATTTGTAAAACATGCCAAAATTCGTACAAACAAGATTATTTAGTCTACTCGAAAAAAGTTATTTCGCAATCTTTTCAGAGATTGATTTTGAGAGGGGGGGAAGGTGCTTAAATTTTTCTTGATGAAGCAAAGAAACCTGCTTTGAAAAAAATAACTTTTCATCAAAAAATCGAAAAATGTTTTTATACAATACTCATCGGGAAAGAGGTTCTGAGCGATGCGTATGTTACAGCACTTAAAAGTATGGTGGTTCCTACGTTTTCTGCAGTTGTTTTGTCATGCAAATGCACCAAATCAATTACAATTTTTTCGATTTTTTTCTAATTATTTTTTCCAAAATTATGTTGAAAAATAATGTTTGTGTCAATTTGATCACTAAAACTTCGAAATATCGGGTTGACGTAAGCTAACTTTCTCTTCAGTGTTACCCTGGCTTATTTTCAGAAAAATTAAAGCACATTTTTTTTTAAATTCCACGTGACCTTGAAAAATTCAAATTTTGAGTTTGAGGTCAAAATTAAACAAAAACGCTCGTATGAAGTTTCTGTTTGTTTTGAGCTAGCTTTTACAAAAATTTGGGCAAATTATGAAATTTAACCCAAGAGGAGATAGATTTTCTGATGAAAAGTCCAAAAAACGGTGTTTTTTTGCGTATTTTAGAATAAATATAGCACTAATCCACAAAAACGCTTCTATGAAGTTTTGCATACTAATTATACAGGTCATGTTAAAATGTAGGTTTATTTCATCATAAAACCTGGGAGGTGATAGATTTCCGTTTTGGTTTATGACTTCTTGTATCACTTATGCGTCAAGAAGTGTATTCATACAAAAACGTTTTGGCACATTTTTTACGCAAGCTGAAGGCTAGTTTTACAAATTGGCTAATCTGAATAATATCCTTTAGGCCCTGTTTGGCTAATGTTTAATCGAGAATATGTCAAATTAGGAACCACCAGGAGCATTGTAAAAGTACTATCACAATGGTGATCAACGTACAACTTAAATCCGCCCATAATTTTTTTCTCAAATAGGTCTCATTTTTTTATAAAAAATTATTTTTTTCTCACAAAAAAAAATTTAAAAAAAAAAGAATTCTCTCATGTCTAGGGAAAAGCTACAGAAAATTGTAAAAAAACATAAAAATACAAAAAAAACATAAAAATACGAAAAAAACACCTTATTTATATAACTTAATTATTGTTTTTTGTCATCCTGCATATCTGTTCAAGTTCATTTACTTATCAAAGCCGTTCCGTACCAAGAGAATGCGAATAAATCAAATAATAATAATACCCTTAACATGGCGCTATTATAATAAATTTTATTAGATTGTATCTCACATATGATATGTCACATCATATGTCACTAAACTAATCGGTTTAAGACATAACCAAAACTTTACATTTCGCAGCTTGTTACTGTATGGCACATAGTCCATGACAAAGAGTAAGCCGCATACTGTATGCGACATATATGAAAGTACATATCAATTTCAAAATTATGTAGTTAAATAAGAATACCATGTTTGTGAAACATTAGAAAATATTTTCTTTGGAAGTCATTTTTCTTTGTTTATTTTTCGAGATGGTCATCGCCGGCGATTTTTGAAATTTTAGTTTCAGGTGGTACAGTTTAAGGTGTGGAATTGGACCAGCGCTTTAATTTCTCACCGAGAAACCTATCTCCCATTCAAATTAGATAACATTTTCGTATCACTTTTTTTGTGAAAAATATAGGTAATTTCTGTCAAGTTTAAAAAAAAATTTTTTAGCAAAAATTCTAGACTTTCAGACTCTGATAATTTATTCTTTCGCTTACTTAAGGGGATTGTGGGTGCAGTAGTTATTTTTGACCACGGTCTCAAATTCGGTATTATTTTTCTTGTATCCGACCATCCAGCACACGAGAAATTGATTGCAATTAAAAAAAAGTTCATTACTATCGAATAACTAGTTCTAGAATATCGGATTTGCTTGCAAAAATAATTTATTTATTAAAAATTATAGACATAGGATAGTCTCAAATCACGAAGAATAATAATCACAGCGAAAAATAACATTAAATGAAAGTATTTCAATATTATAATTGTTAAGATTTTTGCCCCTTTTTCAATATTTCAATTTTCATCCAAATCAATGTAA
>SCLH01000751.1:170198-190074 GCA_004367855.1 Oikopleura vanhoeffeni | reverse complement strand
AAATTTAAATCGGTTCAGCTAACTATAATAAGCATGAAAAAATATACTGACTTACTATTTTCGTAAGTTATATTCACTCCAAGATGCCGGGTTTATGCCACCCCCTTAATATCTCATAAAATTTTTCATTTCCGTTCTAATTATTTGCAGAGCAACACTTATGAGAAATCTGAGTTCCCATTAGTGTTCCTGAGCCTTGAAAAGAATTTAAACTTTTCACGTTGAACTGCTTGTTATTTTCAAATGACCACAAACTGTAATTATACAATAAAAATGAAACATTTAATACTTAAGATATAAATTATATCATATAATAAAGTTTGTTATTACCGTAAACTTATAAACCGTGATTACTTTTCCGTTTAACTGTATGAGTATTATATTTTTATCACCAAATTCATAAGGTAAAAGACTTCTTAAGGGGGTGGTCGTCGCATTTTAAGGGTTTTAATAGCCAATTGTCGCAAAAGTACAAATCGTCGACCAATTTTTACCTCTTCTTTGATATATTTAAACAAAAATCTTGCATCCTAAAAAACAATTCAAATTAACGATGGCTCGTCCAATCAGAAACGTGCTTACAAAAGTGACGGAATTATTTTTTTCAAAAATGTATCTCCTCCCTGAGTTTTTAAGGTTCAACAAAGATTCATGTTTTAAATTTAACCGACAGAACGTGGCAGACCGCCAAGTTGAGTTTTTGGACATTCTTTGATTTGGCTTCAGAATCACAAAAAACTGTATTTTGCTCTAGTTAACATAGAGTCAAAAAACTTTTAGTGATTCTGAAGCCAAATCAAAGAATTTTTTTCAAAAACTCAACTTGGCGGTCTGCTCACGTTTCTGTCGATTATTCAAAATCATGAATCATTGTTGTACTTTCAAAACTCAGGAGGAGATACATTTTGAAAAAATTTTTGTCATTTGTTCATTGGATTGTTTTTTAGGATGCAAGATTTTTGTTTAAATATATAAAAGAGAGGTAAAAGTTGGTCCAACGATTTGTACTTGTGCGACAATTGGCTATCGGAAATCCCTTGAAATGCGACGACCACCCCCTTAAGAACTATTATAATTGTTTTTGCGGACACTAGTAGTGTCACACTACTCCCATAAACATTGAAAACCACCTTTAAATGTTTTAGCTATGAAAACGGCCAGTTTGTCTTTTATGAATGAGCGTTCGTTATAACTATGTTTAACGATGGGATCCAACAAAAGTGAAATTGTTATTCCAGTGTTCTAAATCAGGATCTAAATCGAATAAAAAAACAGGATCGTGATTAGATAGTGTTTCCGAATTATGTTTTGCAACGATAATCTTTGTGGGCTTCAAATGATAAAAAACACCATAAATGAAGAAAATCAGAATTCAAAATTTTATAAAAATTTTAATATTGTATTCAAATCCTGACTCGACATCAAAATCGCATTTTTTAATTATATTCAATATCTATTACGGCACTTGCTGGGGCTTTTATGCCACTTTTTTAGCCAACATTTTTATATAATTCGGCTTTCGAAAACGACTCATCCGATTAAGTTATTAGATAGCTCAAACTTAGCACAAATATCTGGTGTATAATACAATACAAAATTGGTCCGAATCGAATTTTTTCGGAAATTACTGAAATTGTTTAATTACCAGTTTTTGTTAAAAAATTGGAAACAATGGTCTGATTCGGACCTTTTTTAATTTATTTTTCTCCAATATTTGTGCTCAGTTTGAGCTATCTAAGAACTCAATCGAATAAGTCGTTTTCAAAGGCCAAATTAAATAAAAATTTTGGCTGAAAAAGTGGCATAAAAGCCCCAGCAAATACCGTGATAGATATACAATGCCCTCAGTGTGAATGACTAACCATCTCCAAACACTGAGAGGCGGAGGCATAAAGAGTTTTGCCCTGATTGGTTACGTGGGCGTGAAGGGAAGGCGAAGTTGTCAAATTCATGATTCGAGAAGATCTATTCGAGAAGATTACTCACTCTGACTTATATTGTTAATATAGCGATATAAAAAATACTCATACAGTAAAAATTCAAAAATTGTAACCACGAACCTGATAGCGCACCCCATAATGGTAGCGGACAATTTCGGGGCGACTCAGCTCCAATCTGAAATAGAAATAAAATTAGAAAATATATTCTGCTGAAAAATGAATTAAAACAGATCAAGATTTTCTTTAAAAGCGCAGAAATACAGAAATAGAAATTGAGAAATGAAGAACTCTCATTTTCATTCGATTTAACCGCTCATTTCAAATTAATCTCACTAAATGTATTTAGTCTAAAAAAGTAGAATTTCAGTTCTTTTGACTTCTGTATATAATTTAAATCGTTAGTAGACTTAGTTAAGATAGCACCTACTGATTTCATGCAATTGACTTAAGCTTAGAAACAATTACCAAGAGCCAAAAAATCACTAAAAACTTGTTTGAAAATTCGTGATTTTATGATTTTTGATGATTTTCAAAGTCGAAAAATATAGAAAAGTTGATAATAACTATATGTTAACATACTACTGAAATGACTCATTTTGATTGGTTTAAATTTCAACCATTCAGAATCGGACTTTAATTTCAAAATCTTAAGGGTATCCCGTTACCTACATTTTCTGCAGTTATTATGTCATAAAAATGCACCAAATCAATCGTTTATGTTTTGAAAGCACAAAACAACCAAAATAAGAATAAAAAAATATTCGAAATTTTTGAATTTTTTGAATTTTTCTGAATATTATTTTCAAAATTTAGTTGAAAATAACGTTTATTTCAATTTGACCACCAAAACTTCAAAATTGCGGCTTGACGTAAGCCAACTTTCTCTTTAGTGTTTTCTCAGCTTTCTTTTGAGTCTACTTTCGAAAAAATCGAAGAACATTCTTTTTCGGAAATTTTTTCACGTGACCTTGAAAAATTCATATTTTTTGTTGTCGGTTTTTTAAATATTCTAGAATAAATATAGTACTTCTCGACAAAAGCGCTCGTATGAAGTTTTGTATACTAATTATACAGCTTATGTTAAAATTTGGGTTTATTTCAATATAAAACCTGGGAGGAGATGGATTTTCCGTTTTGGCTTAGGTGGCTCTTGTTGAAGGAGTGCGGTCATAAAAAAAATTTGGCATATTTTTTTCGCAAGTTGAAGGCTAGTTCTACAAAGTGCTCAATCTGAATAATATCATTGAAGCCCTGTTTGGTTGATATTTCATCGAAAATATGTAAATTAGGGACCGGGATACCCATAATAGTGCATTTTGGTCATCGACGCTGAATTTCACTCAAAATGTATAACTTATTATATATCAAAATTTGCCTTTTTTAAATCTAGATTTACTATTTTACAACAAGGCTTCAGACATCAAAGGGATAAAAAAATGTGAAGCATACCACATACGTATCAAACGACCTAAAAACTAAACGATGCAATATGATCACAAAGCATTCAAACTTTTCTAGCCCTTAGTACGAAAAGTCTAACCAGCCTGCTTTCACAGCCAATCTCATCTCATTTTTTTGCTATTTTATTTTCTGCACTTTGCTCACGCTAGTTTTCGCTCTTTTAATCATCATCATCCTTTTCTGCATATTCGCGCTTTTTCAGAAATTTGTTAAAAAACCAAAAAAACCCCTTGAAAATGTTTTAATAAAAAAACGAAACTAGTCGGAAAAATCCAATGTTACAAAATGTATAATATGAAATTTGCCAATCTTTGAAATTAACAAGACCTCAGACATCCTAGTCAGAGAAGACACGATATTAAGATTTTTCGAAATTTTGAAGTCCTAGTCTGATGCTGATTAATTTAAAATTAAACCAATGATAATGGTTCATTCGACTGAATTTGGAATTTCTCGGACAACCTAAATAATCAGTGAATTTCATAAAAATTGATCGATATTTTTGATTGATGTTTAAATTTTCACCATTTATAATTGATTGTCATGGTTGCTTATTTCATCTTTTTGCCGCCATTTCTCAATGGAAAATTATAGATATGCGTCCTATCATAGGGCGACCGAGCAAAAAATCAGCTACCCGATAAAAACGTCTTATTATAACGAAAAGTTAGAAGTTTTTCGTGATGAAAATTTTTGCTAATTTTGTTTCGTTGCAACCACTTGGTGGCACTGTTTTGAGAGGCCAAAGTATTCTTTCCAAAATAAAAGTAAATGTGGCGCCTCAAACATCTAACATTTTATAGCGAAAAAAAATTGCTCGGTCGGCCTTATTATAGACGAAATATCATTCTCAACTAAAAAGACACTAGTGTCTACAAGGTTTAAAAAAGAGAAAAATATCTAAGTTTTAAACTTTTGTCATAAAAAACAGTTTCTTTCACAGACAAATATCTAAGTTCAAAAAACTTTGGTTAATTAGAATAGTTTTTTCACAGACAAATATTTAAGTTTACACTAGGGTTAAACAAACCAGTCTGATATTTAACAAATTAAAAGCAATAAATACATGCGAAAATATGATTTGATGGTCGCCCAAATTCAGGTTTATTTCAAAGGATCATTCTGAAATTCAACTGTTGATTGGCTACCAGTATCCCGCGGTCATAATCTCTCAACCGAAAGTCCTTATTAATATCGGGGTGTTCGAGATTGAAAAACAACTTGAGATCGGGACGGGATCGGGATCAAAAACTCATCCCGTTTTAGAACACTGCGAAAATCAACGTGAGTGAAAGTAACATGTAATAAATACGCACGGTGGACGAATCTACCTCGATTACTGTTTTCTTTAAAATTTTGCGATAAAATTGTTAGCAATTAAGGTGAAAATGAACAAAAAATCAAAGATTCCTCTACTTTAATATTGATTAGGTTTTCCAAACCCCTATATTGTTGAAAGAAAAAAATTAAAATGAAAGACATTTTGATGATGCTTTAGTCGGTCAAATTTCAACAATTAAAGTTTTTATTTCCCGTCATCCTAAAGCTTTTCAACTTCGTTTATATTATGAAAAGAATTCGTAACTGCGTGACGCAGTCTGCGTCATGGCTAAATTTTTGAACAATATTTCAGAGAAAAAAATAATCGTGGCAGATTTGTCCGTCAAGCGTTCGTATTATACCGGTATATCTAGTATTGGGATAACTAGGCCTGTCAATTCGGCTTCGCGTTTGACCATTGAGAGCACCAGACATAACTACGTTGACAAAAATGACAAAATCTTAGACAAAGCTAGTAAACTAGGTTTAATCGATCAATTCTCATACGTACAAAATGAACAGAAAATTTAGGGAAAAACTATAATACTGCCTGGGTTTTTATGAAAGCGCGCAAAATGAAAATTGAAAAAAAATGGCTGAAAATATCTGGCTTCTAAGGCATTTGGCTTCAATATGTTTCATAAATGTATATGTTTCATAAAGGTTTGATTTTCTCTGGTAAATTTAAAAAAAGGAGGAAGAAAAACACTGCCTCAAAGTATTATTATAAATATTCGTCTTTTATGTGCTATTCTTATATACCAAGATTTGTCCAGGGAACAAAAATTCATTTTTCAAGTGCGAAAATTAACTAAAAAATATATGAAACTTTTACACTGTTTGGTTAATATACGTAATTTTGAACTAGCATCTGTTATTTATAAGGTGAATGTTTTTGAGAGACTGCAAATATAACTCATTGTTTAACCCAAAGTTTATCTTTTTTGAAATAATTATTAAGACCTCCTGTCATACGTGTAAAAACTCAAATAAAGAATACCGTCAAATTAAGGGGGTGGGCAACACTATTCGAGCTCGAAACTTGAAAATTATTTTAAATACATTTTAAATAGTTTTTATCTATATTATTACGATAATTTATTTATTTATTATTTTGCAACGTTTCGCTAATGCATCTTCAGGGCGAAAGTTTTAACGAAAAATAAGTTTCAAAGTCTGTAAAAAGTATATAAATTCAAAAATTTTAAAGATTTTATCCAGAAAATTTACCTCCCAAGGCTTTTAGAAAAAATGGTATTTTTCAAAAAAATATAAATCTTAAGAACTCATCAACTAAACTATTTGTGGGAATCATAATCCATATCTATCACGGTATACCGCGGTACTTGCTTGGCTTTTTTAGCCACATATAGAAAAAAATAAATTAAAAAAAATGGTCCGGATCAGACGATTGTTTCCGATTTTTTGAACAAAAACTGATAATTAAACAAACTCAGTAATCTCAAAAAATTCGGACCAATTTGCCAAAAAAATATAATGCCGAATTATATAAATTTTGGCTAAAAAGTGGCTGAAAAGACCCAGCAAGTACCGTAATAGATATAAAACATGATCTGATGATTTTTTAACAACATTTTCTCAATCATTTAAGTGATATTTCAATTCAATAACATTTTTTAAAATACGATAAACATAGTAAGGAATTCAATTTTTAATTAATAACAAATGCCTTCGAATTTCTCAAAACATAAATAATTTATAATCATTAAAACGGTAGAATGTATCTTCCGGTAACAAAAGTTCAACTTCACCGGTAAATTATTAGTATTGATATTTATTCGCACTCAAAGGGTACAGAGTGGCTACGAGTCGTAGTAGCCTACGACAGTTAGTCAATTTTAGTGCACAAGCTTCATAGTATGTCGTTAATTTGGGCAGTTTTAAATAATAATTTGTAAATAGTTCTAAATTCTACCTTAACTCCCGTAGTGTCTTTTGCACCATCCGTGGTGCAATGGCCTTTAATCGCAATTTAGGACCCTTAATCATGTAAAAATAAAAATTTTCAAAGTGATAGATGGACTATTTGGATAATTGACGTTTGTGCGTTTTTAATCAAAAATTTTTACTGTATTACAGTACTTATTTTTTGAAAAAAAAATTTAAATCATCAAAAAAGCCTTTGGGCGAGATCAGAAAAAAATTCTAAGACTTTTTTCCCATTACACCATAGCCCCAAAATGATCACGTGACCGTATATTTAAGGAATAAGGTTGATAAAAATAGTACTGTTTTTTTTCAAAAATTGCTTAAATCAATTTTTGAAAGAAGTGAAGTGATTCCTTAGAAGTTTTTAAGACTTTTTTCCCGTCACACCAAAGTCCAAAAACGATCACGTGACCTTCAAATTAGGAAATAAGGTTTTGGTTCAAGTAAACAAATAGTGATCAAATTACGCCGAAAATTTTTACATAATAATATTCTCAAAAAACGTCACGTGATCTTATTTTTNGAAAAAATATATGTTGATAATGAATCGTCGGTTATATGCTTGATTCAAATGCAACACCACGGATGCAAAGACACTACGGGTCCAGAGATTGTTGGCCACTACGGGAGTTAATAAAATAAGAAAAGCAAAATGATACGCATTTCAAGAAATTTAATTATAATCCTTGCTACAATTTATAATTTCTTGTAATATGTGTCATAAGAAATAAAGAATTACATATGTCACAGCAGAATGAATCTAATAATTTAAAGTTTAAATTTTAAGTACAAAAAAGTTCAAAACAATCTCAGTATATCCCTATCACCACTATTATTAATAGATCGAAAATTGTTTGAATAAGAACGGTTTGGCTCAACTAAATGGTACACCTAATCTCCAATTTTTGGTCGATATCTGATTGAGTTTAAGTTTCAAATAATTAAATTCAACAATAAATTGATAGGGAACTTAGAAATTTTTAAAAACAAATGAATGTTGTAAAAATGGCATTTTTGAGTTACTTGTGGGGTAAAAACTCATTCCCTTTTTTATAGCCGTAGCATTCATTAAATAATAATTTTTGATGAAAAAGTCTTGAAAAATCAGAGCTGGTGAAACACACAGGTAATTTATCTAACTTAGAAAAATAAACATTACAGATTGCTTTGTAGTGACGTCATCAAGATCACTGCTCTTTCGCAATTTACGGTAAAACTACGGCTAATTAAAGCAATAATTTTCTCAAAATGAATAAATAATTAAAATAAAGTGTGCAAAGTACTACTTTCAATCCGTGCATCAATCTTGAAAAACAGAGTAAATCTTGAAAATGTGCCACGTAGGATATTTCTATCGAAATAAATCTACATTTTGAAAAATTTATCATATTTTACAAATCAAAGATGTCCATAAAATTTATGTGCCAAAACAAATTTACGGAAAAATGGCAAAACTAATTAAGAAATATTTTTAAAATCCAACAAAATTCCATTCATAAAATCTGTCATATATATATGCTAAATATCAAATTCTCAGAATTATTTAGAAAATTCGATTTGTCATAATTTAGCGTCGATGAAAAATCTGCCATTTGACATTTGTTGGCAGGCTCATGCATAAAATAATCAATTAACGGTACTTTGTCGCAATTTTAGACCATTTATGATCGGAGCATTTAATTCGTCAAAAAAGAAGTTTCGATAATCCATTCGAAAATAAATAAGTTCTAGCAAAGAAACTTTATTGATATTTATAAATAACTTCCTAAAACTGATTTCCCAAAATTTTCGTATACTTTTAGTCAGTTTTTTTTTTAAATCGGCGTTTTAGATAAATTCTTTCGAAATCCGCACGAAAAGTAAGATTAAAAACTTTTCAACAATTGAAGGTAAAACTTTGTAATGAATATTTTTGAATTCGTCTCTGTAAACTCTATCTACTGTAACATTTTCATAAAACTTCTGTAGAGTATAATTAAAGATCAATTTTCAAGGTTTAACATTTTGAGCCGATTGATCGGCTTTTTGTTTCAAAGGTAAAACAATCTTAAAATCAGACAAAATCCTTAAAGTCTAAAAACTCAGTGAAAAATTCTGACAGATAATTAGGCTTATAAAAAAACTTTGTATTTTATTTTTTTATTTCAAATCGTCTGGTATAATATCAATGATATACCGTGTGAATGTCAAGTGGTGTTGAAACCAAAAGTGGAACGTTAAAAATGGCTAACGCTAGAATATAATTATTCATCCGATTTTCTAGAAAATAGTATCATCGGATCCCATTTAAAATTCTGTATATTTTTCACTCAAGTTTTTTGCTAAAGCAAGGTAAAGCGTATGTGGGCTCTGAAAGCGACTACATTCGATTTAGTACAATACTAACTTAGTATTGTACAACGTTCCACTTTTGGTTTCAACACCACTTGAAACTCACGCGGTAATAAATATTAATTTACTATTATTCAAAAGTTTGCTATTTGTTTTAAACAAATATTATTTCTTGATGACAAGTCCAAAAAACCCTCAACAGTATAACCGAGCCTAAAAACTACAAAAAATAAGACTTAAAATATCTCAAAAGTGACCAGTTCTTTTTTTGCAAACGTTTTCTCTTCTTCGCTTAAAATAATCCAAATCTTTCTTGAACAAAGCCCAATTTTCTTCAAATTTTCGTATGACAAAAAGAGCGACAAAAAAAAGTATTTCCAAGTGTTCTTATATTCTTTAGCTTATTTGAATTGTCTCTTGTTTCTGTGATCCGTGGCCCCCTTTTCATGCAGCAAAAAAAGATAACTCTGCGCTTCGATTTTGACAAAATAATCCATTTTTTCTGTATTTATCGACATTTCCGTATGGCCCACCCCCTCTAAAATAAAATATTTTTCGTGTTAAAACACCATTCATCTAAAAACACTTCTCATTTACCAGATGTAAGGTCAAAAATGAAGTGGGGTCGATTTTGAAGAGTTTTTTTCAAAACCGATCGATTTCTCCCTTTTTTCGCAAATATCATATTGCTCGATCATTTTTTTTTGTAAAGCTTTTAATTTATAAGAAACGCATTCAATGCGTGTTTGTATACGGTTTTTTCCTCAATGGAAAATTTAACTACAAAAAGGTGCAAATAATTGTAAAGATTGAATTAACAATAAAAATATTTTACATGAGTCAGATACGAATTTGCCGAGATTTGCATTTTTTCAAAATTAAATATTTTCGGTGTGTTTAATTTAACCCTTGAACTCGCAAAGTTTACCCGTTTACTCAGACAATGCTGAGCAGGCTTTCAATTGGGATGGCTTTTTGGCGATTTTCTATTTATATCTTCAAAGTTTATTTATCTTTCGCTATGCAAACGTATAGTAAAGGCGATAAAAACAATTTTTTTTCAAAATCTGGAGCTGATTATCACTGGTCATTTAGTACCCCCTTTTTAATCCAGTTAAATACATACTATGTCCGAATTTTATACATATGTAGAATTTATATTGCCTAAGTTTTTCACAATCCTCTATATTTTGAACCTGGAGGTTAATTTATCAATACAAATTTGTACATATGACGTAAGTTTACCCGAAACTTATTTTTTTAATATTTTTGATTGAATCATCAAATATTTTCAGCGCTTTTGAACAGCCACACAAAACATCAACCAAGTTACTAAGACTATGTTTTATTTTTTTGGGATTATCCAATGATCGACTTGATCAAATCGCTAAATTAAAAAAAAAATTATTTTATAAATACTTGGACGAAAAAGATATATCGATAAAGACGGCTTGGTCGACATTTTTACCACGATTAATTTCCCCCCAGAATATGAAGGCTTGGAAAGAGGCAACATTTTGGAATTCAGGGCGGCCTTCATCAACATTTCTGCCCAAAAATGAAGGCTTGAAGAGGCACACATTTGAATTTCAGGGCGGCTTCATCAACATTTCTGCCCAAAAATGAAGGCTTGGAAGAGGCAACATTATTGAATTTCAGGGCGGCTTCATCAACATTCTGCCCAAAATGAAGGGCTTGGAAGAGGCCAACTTTGAATTTCAGGGCGGCTTCATCAACAATTTCTGCCCAAAAATGAAGGCTTGGAAGAGGCAATATTTTTGATTTAGAGCGGCTTCATCAACATTTCCTGCCACATTGATATTTTAAGGCGGATTCATCGAATTTCTGCCACAGTGATATTTCGTATGGGCGGCTTCATCGACATTTTCAGACGTAGTTGAATTTTTAGAAGCCATTTGCAGAATGTAATGTTAATAAATTGAACCCAAGGCTTCTGCAAAATCAAGTAATTTCATCGTTTAACCAAAAAATATACCAAGAAATAAAATTAAAAAGATTTTCTATTATCCTCAGAAACATCAATAACTTTTTAGGTGACTTATGATTCATAAGGCCTGATTTAAGGACTTTAGTATAAAACCGCGTTGACTGTCCCTCTCTCATTCGAGATTTAAATGGACGTTTCCTGACGGAAACAGATAATCGAAAGACAGTACTCTCTGTTCTTTAACTCGTTAGACTCGATTTCCGGCAAGTAGTGACCAATTAACCATTTATTGCATTTTTACGGACGCTTAATCATTACTGACAAGATCAGTATAAAATTATTGATTAACTTATAAACAAAATGACGTTAGTGCGTCTTTTTTTTTGAAAAAATTTAAACTGTATTAGCAGTACTTATTTTTTGCAAAAATTTTTCGAATCACCCAAATAAACTTTTATCACACAAAGCCAAAATGATCACGTGGGCCGTATATTCCAAGGAAATAAGCCCGGTCAAAATACTTCTGTTTTTTTTCAAAAATTGCCTTAACTCGCCGTAGGTGTCTTTTCTGGAGCCATCCGTAGCGCATGGTCTTTAATGCGCAATTAGGACCCTTAATCATGTATATGACAATTTACAAAAGTGTTCAATCGACTATTTGGATAATTGACGTTTGTGGCGTTTTTTTTCGAAAATTTCTACTGTATTACAGTACTTATTTTTTTGCCAAAAAATTTAATCATCAAAAAAGCCTTTAGAGCAGGATCAAAAAAAATTCTAAGACTGTTGTTCTTTCATATACACATAGCCCGAAGATGACCACGTGAACCGATATATTACAAGGATATAAAGTTTGGTAAAAGTAGATTTTTTTTTAAAGTACTTAAATCAATTTTTGAAAATAACGTGAAAATGGATTCTTTAGAAGTTTTTAAGACTTTCTATGAACACCAAAGTCCAAAAACGATTCACGTGACTTCAAATTTAGGGAAATAAGGTTCTGGGTACAAGTAAACAAATAGTCGATCAAAATCACCGCACGAAAACGTCCACGTTGATCTTATTTTTCCAGAAATAAGGATCAATTTATGAATATTCCAAACCTTATTTTTGAATTATTTCGTCCGTTGATTTTTATTCTACTTTGGTGTTGTAATTAGAAAAAAAGCCTTAAAACGATTGAAGTAAACCCTTGGAATTTTGTTGAGGTAATTTGAAAAGTTTTTCAATATTACTGTACATTAATTACTGTATGGTCTTTTTTTTAAAAGATACATATTCCAAACATGCCCTCAAGGACGCCAAATCAAAAATTTCGAAAAACTCTCTAATGTTTTGTCAAACAAGGCCTGTGCTTTCAGATGCAGTATTGAGTCGAAACCTGTATCACCTAAACTGGTGGAGGAGATAGGCTTTTGACTTGGCCTCCGAAACTTGAAAATTTTGGGCTTACAACAAAACATTACGATAATGGCAAAAAAAACATTTACGAAAAATTCGTAAAACCTATTTTTGAGGATAAAAATAAATTTATTTGATCAAGATGTTCAGCCACTAAAAAAGAGAGACAAACTCAAGATAATTAAATTTTTTGAAAAAATTAAAGGTTTAAAATGTATTGTTCTGACCTTAATTCTCGATAAATTTAAAAATAATTTTTCACTTTTTCCCCATTCACCGTGATAAAGCCTTCCAAAGTTGCAAGTCGAAAACTATTTTTATTTCAATTTGTTTCTGATTTTTCGTGCTCGTACATTTAGTGCGCAAAAAAGAATACGAAACTCGTTTTTTCAGACGATTGAGATTGAGCTTTTTAAAATCAGGGCCCATATTTCAATTAGTCAGAAATGTTATATTTATATTTTGTAATTCATATGTTGACTTTGAAAACTGTATGGTTTTCCGATGGGTAGTACCCGAACACTAAATTTCTATTTTGTCTGCATTTATCGAGCACACAGGGATTACGATTTCTTAAAAAATTATTGCCTTCCAATTTAGTCATCCTAGATCTCGCAGTCATGAAAAATAATGAAATTCTTTCGCCTTATTATCTCTGGGCGTTTTCGGTGTGAGTGGGAATTCAATGGTTTGAGTGTGAGGGGTTAAGGGGCTGGGTGTCGGGTTTTTTTTTGAGCCCTTTTCATAGAATTAATTTATGATACATTAATATCGTTATGACTTTAAGTTGGACCCAAGGAATCCATGGGGCATTATTTTTTTAAAACAATCTTAAGAACAAAATTCTAGGTAATTTTCAAAATTCGAATATTTTTTTTTGCTTTAACCTGCATAAAACCGGTTTTCCACCATGATATGAACATTTTATGGTGAATATGACTACCGAAAACGATGCATGACATTTAAAATTATCGGAAATGTTCTTTAATCCGGAATTCTTAGAAATTTCAATTATTTTTTAAGCCAAAATGTTAAACCTAATTATGAATTTGACGGCTATTGGTTTAAAATTTGATTAGCTTGTTAGCCAACTTTTTGATCAGTGATATCTCACTTCATTTGGTGGTTATTTTTGTTCTGATCAGACAAACTTTTTTTTCGAACTTTTCATTTCCGGTTTCACTTTCATTCAATTTTCTTAGAATTCTAGAATTTATTTTCAAAAATTTCTTTCTTATCACTTTACCGCATTATATTTATCTACCTTATTCCAGAACAATGGCTTCATTCTAAACATTCGTCTTAAAAGAAGATAGAGTTTTGAAGTCGAAAAAACTGGCAAAAAATCGGCGTTTAGTGAGATCTAGTAGAAAAAAAGAAAAAACCGAAAAATTTCCTTCTTCATCCCACTTTTTTGTTCTCATTGTATTTGCTATTTTGGTAAATTTTGAGGACGCTTTTGTATGTGGTGGTCTTTTAAAAGAAGAGATTTAAAAAAAAACCTACGTTTTAGTGCTCTAGAATAGACCTCACCACCTGGTGGTGTGATGTAACAAGGTTGACTTTGAGATGTTGTAATCGTTAGACGAAGGCTAGATCTACAACGCAGTATCCTCAGATTATTTACCAACTGCCCTAGATTTGATCTGAGGCGTGATTGAAAGGAACCAAAAAGCGACACCCACCCCCTTAAGACAATTTTTTTTCATTTTGATTACCTTAACAATCATTATCCGATTTTATAAAAAATTTTCAATTTTGTTATTTATTTAATTTGATCATGCGGTTTCCATTTCCGGGTCAAAAGTGACTTTTGAGCATTTTTATTTTCAACCTAATCAGCGATTCGGCTAAATTTTTTTTAAAATTTTCTGAAAAAATAAATTTAAGTGTTCTCCATGAAATTTTCTTTCTAATGGTTACTTTCATTTATTTCTTATGATGAGCTTTCCTGTAAATCCTAAATACCGTGGTGTTGGGTTTACACCACCCAAATCATGCGATCGCGTTTAAACCACCACCTGTGGTCATCTGAGACCCATACCCGTTTTCACAAAGTTGATGCTTGCGCATTCTTTGAGAACCCTAAATCATTTGATTTGAATATTTTCGAGTTTTTCGGGCACTCCATTCCGGTGTTACACCACGTGATCGTTTGGGTATATAAAATTTGATGATGTTCAATCTGGAAGCAGAATTTTACGTTCTTACCCGAAAAAGTGAGTAAGCATTGCGAAAAAAAGATGAACATTTTGCTTTTTTGTTTAAAAATTTTTACTTGAAAATACGAAAAAACGATTTTCGACCACCTTTAACAGCGCCACCGAGTGGTCGGAGCCAAAAATTTTTTTTGACTAAATTTCAAGCGTCAAAATTTTCCTCAAGTCCGAAATTTTCAAATTCCTAGGACCTTTTTATCGGTTGCTCATTTTTTGCTCGGAGGCCTTACTTATAATTTGAAATCTCCTTTAGGATATTTTTAAAATCTCAGAATATTCGCTTAATTTCAAATTATTAAATTAAACTTCTGTTGGTCATAATGTGATCTTTCTAATAAATTAGTATAAGTTATAACTCTGTGCATCAGAAATGTCAATTTTATCGCCCTAACTTATCAATATGGCAGAAATGTCGATGGAAGCCGCCCTAAAATATCAATGTGGCAAGAAAATGTTGAATGAAAACCGCCCTAAATTGATCAATCTGGCAAAAAAAAATGTTGATGAAAACCGCCCTAAATTCAAAATGTTGCCTCTTCCAGCCTTCATTTTTGTGGCAGAAATGTTGATAAGCCGCCCTAAAAATATCAATGTGACAGTAAATGTTGATGAACCCGCCCTAAATTATCATCTGGCAGAAATGTTTTGATGAAACCGCCCTAAATTCAAAAATGTTTTTGCCTCTTCCAAGCCTTCATTTTTGGGCAGAAATTTCGATAAGCCGCCCTTAATATCAATTGTGACAGAAATGTTGATGAAGCCGCCCTAAAGATTGGAAATGCTTGCCTCTTCTAAGCTTCATATTCTGGGGGGAATTAATTCGTTGGCAGAGAAATGGTCGGACCAAGCCGCTTTTATCGATATCATTCTTGGCAAATTTGAGCATACAAATTCGTGTGTATTTCACTTATATATATAAGAATGGGCGCGCTAAATTACCACTTAGTGCAAATTGGCACTGTCGGAGTACACGAGTTAAACTGAGAATAAAATAAAATGTGCTGTCGAAAATATTTAATATATTTTAAACTTTAAAATTTAAAGCCTTTTCGAAGTCTAATTATAATATTATTTTTATCTTAAGGGGGTGCCATAAGTCCTGCAGATTGGTACATTTTTTCAGAGCGATAANATAATCGCGCGACCAACTCATTAGTTGACATACGGATATTTAATAGATACCAAAACATTTAATATGTGATTCTGCCTGATTTTTTATGGAGAGTTCAAAAAACCACTAATAAAAAATTTTGGACTTGATTTGCGGAAAATTTTCATAATTTTTCTAAAAAAGTCGACAAAAAATGACAAATAAACATATCATGATTTTTCAAACAGCAGTCAGAAAATATGTAGACATGCATGAAAAAAGTTAAAGTGGCTATTTTTTTAGTTTTTATTCATAGATTTCAAAAAAACGATCAGAAAAAATTTTGGACAAAAAATGCGGAAAATTTTCATAATAGTTTGAATTTTTTTGAAATTTTTACGATTTCAAAAATGAAAACTCGAACTCAAATCTTTCCTTAAATAAATAAAAAACAATTTTATCAAGCTGAAACACATTTATATCGGTTCAGCTAACTATAATAAGCATAAAAAAATATACTGACATATTATTTTCGTAAGTTATAACGACTCCAGTCTGCTTGGTTTATGGCACCCCCTTAAGAGCTATCGCAATATCAAAAGTTATTAAAAAAAGTTTTGTCAAATTTATTCAATTTTCTCAGTGGAAAATATTGATTTATGAATCTAATGAGGTTCAGTAGTAATTAAATCTTACACTTATTCGTTAACCTTTTTATTGTAGTCGAAATAATATATATTTTTTAATATTGAGTGCCGATTGACACTTGTCTCATCATTGGGTTGTTAAAAATTGCTGAGTACATGAGTTACACAATCTGCTTTCTGTTTGGTGCAAAATTGTTCTGATCTAGCAATAGAAACGCCTAAAAAGTACCGATATTTTTGAAAATAATATTTCTAACAAAATTGATCATTTTATTATCAAATGTTTATGTTTTTTTTCAGAAGCGCTGCGAGTTGATCATTTTAATTATAGAACATAAAAAATCTGTATTTGACAAAAAATTCAATAATAAAATTCTTGATCAGCCAGTTGTAATTTATCTTTTTTATATTTAATTTTCTCCCTTTAAAAACTGGATATCACGAAAACCGTAACAGGAACATCATAGAATAATTTAAAGCATTGTTTTCTTCAAAATTTGGCATTTTTTCTTAACTTTAAGTACGAGTTAATTAATTATGAGAACTCGCAATGTCAGTCTGACAATCGTCAAAACCAAAATGTTAGAGAATATATATCTAGCACTTGAAATGGAAGTCTAGTCGGCCAGCCACTTTATTACTCAATGCCCTTGATTTATTAATTGTCAACGATTTGAAACAATTTGAAAAATAGAGATTGAGAACGAAATCAGCAGACTTGAAAAATACAAACTGCGCGAGATACTTCTAGCCAACGAAAACCTGCATTTGAGAATAAGCCAATGAAATCGGCTTTAATTTGGGCCGCCAGCAAAGCATATTCTCACATTTTGCATTATTCTAATTGGCTGAATTTGTCGGCTGAGGATTCCTAATTCATATACTAATCATACTATAGTATATATACTATCGATATAAAATTTATTTTCTCCAAAAGTTTGTAAATAATCAAAAACTCATCGTATTTTAAAAAAGGCGGATAGTTAAAAAAAAGTCATCTCCAGAGGTTATAATACGTTTTAAAAGCCTGCTCAAAAGATATTCATAAATGGAGAAATAAACTCACTTTCTGCAAACTCATCATATCGAAGATAATACTTGTGCGTTATTCTCAACTTGTTTTCGATATTATCTTATTTACCTCCCATCTAAATAGACGAGAATCTAGAAAACAAGTTGAGAATAACGCACAAGTATTATCTTCGATATAGATTAAGGGCCTTTAACCGACAGATCGTGACTATTTGAAAATGCGGAATCCGAGCAATTCATTGGTTGATGAGCCCAAATCTGACCAATGAAATCGGCCATTAATGCAATCCAGGGTTTTGATTGGGAAATAGTATCCCGCGTTGTTGGTATCATTCAAATAGTCACGATCTGTCAACTGAGGGCCTTAATCCATATCATAGCCTGATTCAAGTCAGACTTACAGGAGATCTCCGGTGTTGTAATTTACTACGCTCTCGCTTTATATATAGATGATGAAGCCTCGACGAACATATGCTGAATTTTTGAATGAGGTCAAATACAAAAAGATGCTTGGCTCGACTTCAAAAATCGCCTGAAAATGTTTTTGGTCAAAATATCATTAAAAATAATAATACAGCCTGAGTTTTCTCGTTTACTCAGGCTGTACTGTAGTATGATTCCAAATGAATCAGAAAAACCAACATAAATGAAATTTTGTTAAATTTTCTATAAAAACTATTTTTTCTGTTTCAGCCAATACGCTCTAAGTAATTTGATCAATAAATCAAATCTATTGGCGCTTATTGGCTGAGGTTTTTGCTTTGAGCGCTATAAAATTGTAAAATCCTCAAATAATTCTTAATTTTAACTGCATAAATCACCATTTTTCAGCAAAATTATATATTTTTAACCAATCATAAAAAATAGACTTTCTTGAAGCCTTTCTTTCTCTTTCTATCTCTAATGAAAAGTTATTGCAAAACATGGTTCCAATCCGTTCAAAATCGATAGCTCATTTAAAGGCGTAAATTATAAATGATTCTGTCTCGCATCCCATATAAATTTTTTTGTCCTTTATCATTTGCTTTTCTACTTCCTAAATAAATTTTATTGCAGTTTTGATTTTCTCGTCGATTTCGCATAATATCGGGCTGCAAAAAGGCACAAATCAGATTTTGAGTTCGTATATCGGAGAAATAACCGATAAATCGATTTTTCTTGCTTTTGAGCCTTTTTGCTATTATTTCTCGCCTTTCCTTTTTCTCTATTGTAAGAAAGACGAATCGAATAGCTTTTCTCGGTCACACCGACACAATCGATTACAATATATACACGAATTTATTCATTATATAAGTACACTGGTTGATCCCTTTTCTGAACACTACATGGGGGAGTATCGCCGGAAAAAACCTACACAATTTCACGATTTTCAGCTTAAATACTTTCCGTGCCAATATCATCGAAAGTGGCAATATCGCCGAATTGCGTTGGCGTTTGAGGTTTTTATTACAAATCACTTTGAGTGCGTCGTTAATGACGTCATCTTTTAAGATTGAATTTTCATATGTTTTTTAATAATTGAATTTTCAAAATATACTTTTTGAAATTTTTGTTTGATTGAATTTGGTGGAGTACTTAATTCTCATCATTTTTCGGAAATTTCAGACTTAAAAATATTTTTTCTCCTACACAAATTTCTCAAAGTTTCGAGATGAAAGACTTAAAATATTTGAGCGAAGAAAAATTTCCAAAAATACAAGAATTTAGATTTTATGAGTTATTTTGGTTTTTTGTACAAAATTTTTATCGTACAATAAGCGAGTCAATTTGTAAATTAGATGTATGATTTGCAGCAACAACATTTTTTCAGGCTTGTAGTGATAATCAATCACTGCAATAATTTCCGTTCTACAAATTGGCAAATATTTTAATTGAGTAAACGGCACTGGTAACCGGTTGGTATCGGTCCAATAACTCAATTATTCTCTTTTTTTGAGAATTGACTTAAATTTGAAAGCTTAACCTGCACCTGTTTGCGATGTTATATTAGTAATATAATATTACCCACCTGCAACTGAGTGTTTTAAAACACACAAGTATTTGCTACCCTTGGAACATGGCTCCACTGCGCAGCGGGCAAAAAATATGATTTGAGATTTTGATATTTTATGGTGCCTAATTTTTATGGAATCAAACGGTTTAAAAAGGAGATAAATACTGATTTTTTTCTATTGAAAACGGCAAGAGGATAACCGCAACAAAATTTTAGTCCAAACAGCCAAAATAATTTTTGAATAAGTTGGAATAAAAAATTTTAGTAATTTGATGGAAAAATTAAACCATTGAAGGTGCGTAGGCGGAAAATGTTTATTTTTAAAAAAATAATTTGTACTTTATGGAATTTATTGCGCGCGATGCGCACTTTCTCAAATCGTCAATTTAAAATTTTGACTGCCATTTACACCACCAGGTGGTGCCGGGTACCAAAATAAATAATGGCAAAATATTCATCTCTGAAATTAACCCGTATATTTGTAGATTATTATCTGGTTCCAGTGCTGTTTTAACTGCATTAAACAAAAAATTGCATCCAAATC
>SCLH01000751.1:152918-170154 GCA_004367855.1 Oikopleura vanhoeffeni | reverse complement strand
TCTGTGTTTTAAAACACAGAAATGCAGGTGAGGGTTAAATAAATTTGGCAGATGTTTTAACATTATTTATTAAATTGAACGAAATTCCCAAAATAAATAAATGTAGGTGTTTAAGCACATGCTCACTCTAAACTCATATTCGTCATAAATTTGCTTTTGAAAAAAAATCAAATATTTTTTCATGAAAAATTTAATTTTTTCGAATATTTTTCATCAGCTTCTAAAATAAAAACAAACGAAAATGAAATTAGCAGATCCCACGTCCAGATCACGCGATACAGCTAATAACCTGGAAAAATACTTCATAATTTTTTCCAAATTCGAAAAAAAGATTGTCGAAATCCAATTTTTTCAAATTTTCGTAAGCAAGCCGCTAACGAAATTGAGAATGCAGTAGTGTGTCCGCAGTCAGATCCAGCTCATTTTTTTTACATGCTAGAACGTCAGAATTAAGCTCTCTATGTGGGGAATTTGATAACGAACAAAAAATTGCATTATGGAAAATTTAAATTTTGACCACAAGGTGGCCAAATCCTATGTTTAAACCTTATTTTCACCAATCAGAATTCAGCTTTGGTTATTTTTTTATTCAAAATAAAGCTCATTTTCGTCATCCCTGTAAAATTCTACGTAAAATGCAGTTTTTGAAAATGTGTGATCTCAAAATTTTGCTCGACTGCGGACACCCTAGAATGCAGCTAAAATATGGCCTAAATTTGTGCTACAGACGTCTATCAAGTATAGCTGGAATGATCAAAACCTCGGCTGTATATTTCATCATTAAAAGAGTTCTACCAAATCTTATGTCACCAGTAAACCGGATTTAAAACCGATGATTTAAAATCTTAAAACAATTTCAACGCCTTTCAACATTTTTAATTTGTTCTACAGTGTTCTCCATTTAGCGCTTGCTTCGGTCAAAACCGCAGACGTAGAAATTATTGAAACCGTTGATTAAGATATTTTTAGTGATCCTACAGCCAAATGATTAAGTAGTGGTCGTCATTGTTTTAAGTTTTTTGGGGCCCAAAAAAAGCAACAAATTGCTTGGGACCGCTCAAAAAGGATAAACTGATAACAAAAATGAAAAAAAAATCGCAATTTTCTTTAATTTTTATGTGATTTACTCAGGAAAACATTAAAATCTACTTTTCGACCAGAAAAACTGAAAATACTAGTATCAAAACGCTGTAAGTATATTTGCTTCTCGGCATCACCTGAGCTTCAATTTGATTTTATTCTCAATTCCTATGAACAACATTTCATTTTCGGGATTTTCACTTCAGGTTTACTAAAAGCTGATTTTCCAGAATTTTTTTACTGTATTACAGTCCCTAACCCCTTGAAATGCGCCCCCTTGAAATGCACATAATCCCCTATAACCCCTTGAAATGCCAGTTTTTTCTGAAAAAGACTTTCACCCCTTAAAATGCATAATTTATTTTTGCACAGAACGCAATCTACTTTTNTAGTGGATTGAGGAAATTCAATTTTGAAACATGACATAATTTATGACGCACTTGGCCGGTTCGGTGCCATTTATTTGAAAACCGCTGATCAAAATTTGTTTTTACTACGCTTATTAGATTCTTTATACAATTGTGAAGAAATAATACGTTCTACATTTTTCACTTACGTCATCAAAAAATTTTTTGCAGACATTACCCTTCAAATTTTTGGAAATCTGATTTTTAGCATTATTTTCATACATGAATTAATTTTTTGATGATGTAAGTGAAAAATGCAGGACGTACTATTTGTTCACAATTATATAGAGAATCCAATAAGCATAGTTAAAACAAATTCTGATGAGCGGTTTTCGAATAAATGGTACCGAACCGGCCAAAATACCACGTTTTAATGGTTATCTACTGTACTTTTAGATAGTCAGACAAAAAACCAACGAAGTTTTTTTGCTTAATGAGAAGCCGCTTAATTTAACAAACAAATGAAGTTGATCGGATATCTAATTAAGGAGAAAATGGTACCTCNCATTTTCAACTTTGCCGCCCTCTAGTGGGAGAACCAATGATAGAAAAGCGACGAGACTTTCACTAATCGTTTTTTTTAGGGTGGTTTAGTACTATTTCAGATTTTCAGCCGAACTTTTTTTGCGGACACTACCCCCTTAAGTCTAATTTGTTTTACATATTGAATTTAAATCACAATTTTAAAATATCAAATCCTTGAAAGTGCTTTTGAGGAAGTTGTCTCCGCCGAATTTTATCAAAAACCTTTAANTGAACTCGGAATTAAGCTCTCTATGTGGGAATTTGATAACGAACAAAATGCATTATGGAAAAATTTTAATTTTGATCACAAGGTGGCCAAATCCTATTTTCACCAATCAGAATTCAGCTTTGTTATTTGTTTTATTTCAATAAAGTCATTTTCGTCTCCCCTGTAAAATTCTAGTAAATGCAGTTTTGGAAAAATGTTTGATCTCAAAAATTTTGTCGACTGCGGAACCCTTAGAATGACAGCTAAATGATGGCCTAAAATTTGTGCTACGACGTCTATCAAGTATAGCTGAATGATTCAAAACCTCGGCTGTATATTCATTATAAAAAAGTTCTACCAAAATCTATTCACCAGTTAAACCGGATTTAAAACGATGAAATTTAAAATCTTAAGAACATTTCACGCCTTTCACAACATTTTTATTTGTATCTACAGTGTTCTCCATTTAGCGCTTGCTCGGTCAAAACGCAGACGTAAAATTATTGAACCGTTGATTAGATATTTTTTAATGATCCTACAGCCAAATGATGTAGTGGGTCGTCATGTTTTTAGTTGTTTGGGGGCCCAAAAAAAGCAAACAAATTGCTTGAGACGCTCAAAAAGATAAAACTGCTAACAAAATGAAAAAAAAATCGCAATTTTCTTTAATTTTTTTGTGATTTACTCAGAAAACTTAAATCGACTTTTTCGACCCATAAAACTGAAATACTAGTAGCAAAACGCATTGTAATATATTTGCTTCTCGCAATCACTTGAGCTTCAATTTGATTTATTCTCAGTTTCGTATGAACAACATTTCATTTCGAGATTTTCCACGTCAGGTTTACTAAAAGTATTTTCCAGAATTCTTTTACTGTATTACAAGTCCCTAACCCTTGGATGCCCCCCTTGAAATGCACATAATCCCTATACCCCTTAAATGCAGGTTTTTTCTGAAAAAAGACTTTCACCCTTAAAATGCTTAATTTATTTTTGCACCAGAACGCAATCTACTTTTTACGTTACAAATGGTTTCTTTTGATTCTCTTACGTCTTCACCTCAAGATGATATTTTCCGATCGTTTTTGGCGCGTGAGAAGAGTTTAATTTGTTTAATTGTCAGTATGGAACTCAAAATACTGCATATTAGGGCTGCTTTTGTATAAAATTGAAATAAAATGACGAAAAATACTTTAAGCGTATGTTTGACATTAGCACAAAAAAAATAAAATATATGAATTTTATATAGACAGCGGTCAAAAAAACGCAGTCTTATTTTGCGACTTATTTTTCTGAATCGTACCAAATCCAGACAATGATGGCTAGACTGTTGGTACCCAGGAAACTCGCCAATAGAAGCTTTACGCGATAAGTTATATCACTAGCCTTTGGAGCAGAAGTTTATAATTTTCGAGTTTGTGACGCTGTCAAAGTACAGTACTTGACTTATGAAAACTTATGATGATTGAGACTCAAATTCAAGCAAAATTGATATGGAAACTTGAAGATGGGAAATTCAAAAATGTATTTTTCTAGAAAACTGGTTTTACCGATTTCAAAAACAACGATTCATATCAAATACAAGCTTATTCACGGAGTCTAACGTTTTGGTAGAATTATTCAAAGAATTCGAAAAAACATTAAAATATCAAGAAAAAAAACAATTTTCTCTAGAAGAAAAGGCATGCCCCTTGAAAATGCGTAATCCCTTTGCCCCTTGAAATGTCCTCCTTTTTTTAAATTTTTTGCATTTCAGGGGTTAGGACTGTTACCAGTGCTTATTTTTTGCAAAAACAATTTAAATCATCAAAAAAAAAGCCAATAGACCAGAGCCCGCAAAAAGTGATCACGTGACCGTCATACTCAAGGATAAGGTTGGTAAAGTAGTTACTGTTTTTTTCAAAATTACTTAAATCAATTTTGAAAAAAGTGAAGTGTGATTTTTAGAGTTTTTTAAGCCTTTTTTCTATTACATCAAGTCAAAAACATCACTGACCTTCAAATTAGAAATAAGGTTTTGGTTCAAGTAACACAAATAGTACTCAAATTTCGCCAAAATTTTTGAGACCGAATAAAACACAAATCTGAAGAAGTTTTGAACATACGACTTTCCGAAAGCGTCACTGTTTTATTTTTCAGAATAAGATTAATTTATGACATATTCCAACCCTTATTTTTAATTATTTTCGTCACTTATTTTATTCGGACTTTGTGTAATGAGAGAAAAAGTTCTTAAAACGTTTGAATTTCCTCCACAAAGTTTTTTTTATGTATTTGAGATACTTTTCAAAATACCGTATATTGTGTAGCGTATTATCAATGCCGTAAATTTAAAGTTCGTCGTAGAGATCTCGTAAAGTACTCTCAAATAATTGAAGGCGTCACTTTTGGATGAAATATAGCACTATGCGTCAATCTGTACTGGAAAGGTTCGCCAGAGAGCAACATCCTCTGTGAAAGCTCAAAATTTTGACCATTTTTCGCTCTTGTAGTGACCGTTTCAGTACATAATTGGAACTCATATTGCTAATATTTTCATCAAAATCGAACCTCTCGATTCTTTTGAGAGTACTCCACCAGCCTCTACGGTGAACTTGAAATTGGGCTTGAACTTTGTCAATCAAAATAGATTCTTTTTTTTGTAACTGAAGTGATTTGGAAAAAAATTTAATTGAAACATTCCATGTTTTTGCAGATTTATCTGAAATGGTGACGGTTTATTTATTTCAAATTTGAGATGTCAATAACCCTCAATTGTGTTACTTATGCCACTTTTCGTTGAGAATCGCGAAAATTAGAGAGTTTTATTTTCTTTTCAATTGTAACTTTTAAATTGTTTTACAAATTGTTTTTATAGGACTGTTTAAGCATTCTTTGAATTAATATTGATTACTATTGAAAAATATTTCGTTCAAATGATATCTTCGTTATATGATTGATTAAAAACGTCTGTCATTGCATGGCCAACAAGACACTACGGGTCCAGAGGGATTGTCTGCCAATACGGAGTTAAATAACTCTGGAACAGATTTCTGCTTCTTTGTCAAATGTATACTGCATTCTTAAAATAAACAAGAAGGAGATTTGATTTGAAAACCAAATGTGAATAATGACGGTTTCGGCAGTATAGAATATACTAGACCGATACAGACAAGGTTCTTTTTTTTAACACGAGGCATAATCTTTTTTTTGGTTTACTGCGAAGTTTAAGAGAATACATATATATAAATGTAGTAATACTTACAGTAGTATACGAGCTTAGGAGCGATAGATCTTTGAGTTTTGGATTAAGCGTTCTAGAACTTGCGCATGCTTGACCACGATTTGCCAAAAAAGTATTCTGATAAATACCATTCTGATTGTATCTCTTTACTGAAAGATACTTTTTTTATTCTGAAAAGGTTCAGAAATGTTTTCAATATTATTTTCGATTCAATTGCGAACGATTCAATATTTGTATAGAAAATTTATTCGCACGTAAAAAATTTATAATATTATCTCCATTGCCCACATTTGAGAAAGCTCACCAATTTATTATGCATTATTTTTAAAAAACTATAACATTCCCGGTTGTGCAAGTTTAACTTTATTTTTTCCAAATTTGTTTATAAGCTTATAATGAAAATAAATCAACATTGATTTTATTAAAAATTTAATTTACTTCATCTGTCATTATTCACGGAGTGTCAAGCTTTATCAGTTCTATGCAGGGACGGTAATTGGATCGTATTTTATCCTTTATTTTCGGATCAGATCGTATCGTTTTGTTGCGATTACGATACGACACGATATTCATTTTTATTTTCTCCTGTAAATACGATACGATCAAGTTTTAATTTCGACCCCTAGATACTTAACGATCCATTTTTAAATCACCATCTAGATACGATTTACGATTCCAGTTTTTGTTACACACTCTTGATACGTACATACGATCCGTTTTTATTTTCCCCCTCTAGCATACGTACATCTAGTTTTAAATTTTCAAATGCCGATCCCTGGTGCTAAGCATAGATTCCCCCCCAAGTAATTTAATTAAAAATGGATTAAAATATAGCGATTCCAGGCTTTTCATTTTACATAAAATTATTTTTACCTAAATTTTATGCATTAAGTTTGAGTTTATTACGTAGTAAATCGTTACATAAGTTGGCAGTTAATTTACAGGCTTCTCAATCAATTTTTTCTACTTGCATACTAATATCACGATCAGACTTAAATGTGTGTTCAAACAGCGCCTTCTTGAGATTGTTACTTTGATGGAAATGGAACTTCTTTCGGGTTCTGCTTTCCACCAAAAACCATCAATATCTCCAAAACCATATCGGGTTCCAAACATTTCCATTACCTTGAAAAATTTTTATTTAATTTGATAGTTGTGAATACTATGATCTAGTTATGACGATTTCAAAATGGGAATTATTTAAACGCTATTTCCTTATTGATCCTTGGTTTTTTCAGCATTTAAATTTCAGCATTAACCTTACATTATTTATACACATATCTATATGGAGTTTGCCTTTTCCAGACTTGTATTCCGTTGTATATTTTGTCGATCTTCATTTTTTTAGTGGCCAAAATCGTTGTGTAGTAGAATCTGCTTTTAATAGAAATCTCATAATCAACAATGGTGAAACGGGAAAAGCTTTTTTTTCAAGCTTAGACTCTGATAGTATTTTGATAACAACATATTTTTCTAAAATTGTATGAGAATTATTGTCACTTAATTGGTTATGCTTGTTATCTTAGCTTTAGCTATAGTTTAGTATCATTACTATTAGCAAGCCTTTAAATCAGTTTGCTCTATTATGGAAACTGGTTGGAGTTATTTAGAATTCTTCAATTAGTAAAATTTACAAGCATTGAAATGATAATTGGTCAAAAATTTGTTCTGATTAAAAACACTAACTTTTCGCCGTTTTTTTACTTTATATTCACTTTTAAAAGAGTTTCCAGTGAAAATTCGACGGATTAAAATCGAAAAGTGTTCAATCGGTTCGGAAGAAATTTTTTAAAGTATGAGATCGGATCGGTTCCGATTTGCTAAGGTGCCGCTCTTCTCAAAATATCCCCGACAACACATGTTTGTGAACAATGATGTTGCGCCATACTTGATAGTCTACTCTATAAGTTAATTGACGATACATTAGCTATTAGTTTGCACCTCTTCGATAAATCAAATTTTTAAGCTAAAATTAATAAAATCATGCCGAATTATTGTTTTTTGTTTCAACGTCATTGATAACAAAACTAAAGGTAGATAACACAAAATTTTTTATAAGAAAATTAAAAAATGTATAATATCAAAGTAACACGCCCGTAAAATTTTGCATCATATATGTTTTAGAAATAAACCGCAGAATGTGAATTTCAACCAAAATATATTTTAGACAAGCTAGATATATAGCCGTATATAATATAGGGTTATCCTATATCACACTTTGCTTAGAATGCGTACCCGAATAGGAGATCGGCAATAGAAGAATTACATATAAAAATCGACGTGACTACGCATTCTAGCAAGTTGATAAAAGGTATATCCGATGATTTTGCATATAAGTGATCAATCATTTTCTTAAATAAATGAATATTTACATGCCTTTTTTTATTGTTGCTTTATTCAATTGGCTCCAATTTCCAGACTTTTTTGTTTCTCTTTTTACTGCAAAAAATAATATTTCATGTATTTTATCAAAAAGTATTGTCAAAGAATTACGTTCACCTCTCCCGATAATCGCTAGGAAGACTTTTAATAATAGCTTATCAGAAATTCTACTACAAACGTTGATAAGAAACAAGCCCGAGTCTCGGCTCACTCCAAAGCTGATTCGAGTTCTTAGTGATTCTCTACCGCACGAGCTCATTTATATAAACGGATGTTTGAGAATGCGTCGCCATTCTCAAACTATCGCATGTACAGAAGTGTATCGTTTTTTTGCTAACGATTACGACCACGATCTCATTTTTATTTTTCTCCTGTAAAAACGATACGAGTCAAGTTTTGAATTTGACCCCCCTAGATACATACGATTCAGTTTTTAAATCCACCCATCTAATACATGACGATCCAGTTTTTTACACACTCTTCATTACGATACAGACGATCCAGTTTATTTTACCCCTCTAGATACGATACGATCTAGTTTTAATTTTCAAACTTCCCATCTCAAACATCTCGCATTTACAGTGTACTCATTATATACACTGTATGTCAATTTTTTTATTTTGTGCCAAACCACCTTCGAAAATCTAAGCGTTAATACAAACACGTCGTGTTAGAGAAGATTACAATATCTTCATTGGACCACATGACAGTTGCCAATTGTTTCTCAACAACTCAACAATAGGATATCGTTACAGGGTCCTTCTGGTCTGATTAGCCACTTTTTTTCCACCCACGTTTGTTTTAGGTCCACGAAAGAGTCGTGTTTTTAGATCTGGGGTTCCACTGTCCTGATTAGACGTTTTTTCTTTGGGGCTCCTGGTGTATTAGGACGTTTTTTTCTGTGGGTCACTTGGTCGTGATTTAGACGTTTTTTCAGTTTGGGGTCCACTGGTTGTGATTTAGACGTTTGTTTCAGTTTGGGGTCCATGTCGTGTGATTAGAGTTTTTTTAGTTTTTCGGTAGGGCGGCGCCATTGCAGCTCTACAAAATTTAATCGCAGAAGTTAAGGTCTCACTTGGAATATTTTCAAAAGAAATTACAGTTATCCAAGTTTTTATTACTACAGAAGATCGCTTTGTTATTTTAAAATGGTAATTATTCCATATCAGTACGCGTTATAGATAGGCCTTTGTTGTTAAATTATCATTTATTAACTTCATTTTTAATAAATATTATTAAAAATTAACCAGCAAATTACATTCTAGAAAAAGTTCTCGCGGCAATATTCAAACACATTCGTTAGGTTCTGCAATCCGGGATATGTTAAAGAGGATCTAGTTTAAGAACTCTCCTTGATAATTCCCAACCAGCCCTCCTGTCTTCTATTAAACGATTTTTAATAATTTGAACGCTGAAAGATAAATTGGAAATGGCAGCATTTAATGGCTTTTTAAATCGAAAAAAACAGGTCAGGAAGTTCTCTTCTTCTTGATTTTGATAATTACAAATCACGCATTTTAATTAGTTCTGCTTTTCGTCAAAAAACTAACTACCAGCGATTTTCATGATTTGCGCTTTCTCAAACTTTCCTGCATGAACCCAAACTAGATTAATCCATTGCCGTGGCGGACTTTCTGTCTCGCGCTATCTTTGTCGGAACCCTGGGCCAATCGACAAAGATATCCGAAAAACCAATTTTCTAGATTTCAAATTGCCAGACTTGATTCACTCGACTAAAATACGATCACAAAAATACAAATTGTTATTATAATCAAATGGACAAATTTATAAAAAAAAGCCAGATTTTCTGCGGATAAAGGTTTTTATGAAAAATTTTTTACAAATCTGCTCCTTAAAAATGAAAAAAAAAACTATTTTTGATGACAAGATCCAAGCCAATGACAAGGTCATCGTAAAACTTGTAAGTACCTTCAAAAGAATCGGAAAGGTCGACTTTCCATGAATATTTTGCAACTATGCGTCATTTATGTATCGAACGGGTCCTAACGAGCACAGAATGGGTCAAATTTTTGAGATTTTCACAGGGGATGTTGCTCGCTAGGCAACATTTAGTAACACAATACCATAGTTGCTATATTTCCATCAAAGTCGACCTTCGATTATTTTGGGGGTACTTTGCTCTAGATGACTTGAAATTGACGGTAATTTCATATAGGTACACATAACTTTTTTCAAGTGCTAATGACAGTAAAAACTTTTGGAGTTGAACTTCAAACGTTTTAGACTTGTTTTCTTATTACACCAAATTCGAATAAAGTCACGTTGACAATAATTTAAATAGGTTCGATTGTCATAAATTAATCCTTATTTCTGAATTAAGATCAATTGCCATTTGGAAAATATCATATGTTCAAAACTCTAAATAAGGTGGTTATTTGCGCAAAATTTTTTCGGCGTAATTTGTCACTATTTGTGTACTTAAACCAAAACATTATTTCCAATTTAGGTCACTGATCGGTTTGAACTTTATTACAGGGCGGGTGCGGCGTATTAGTTAAAAGTTCGTCGCCCCAAACCCCGGACTATACGCGTAATCCGGACTATACGCGTACTTTCAACTATACGCGTACTTCTGGGTAAAATGTGCTCTGATTGTCAATTTGTTCAATATCTAGAGTTAAAATTGCGTTAAAATATGGCAAAGAAAGAATTTTGGTGATTTAAGGGGATGGGTGTAAATTAAGCAAAGTCGAAAGAAATTGTTCTTTATTATTCGATCGTGGGAAAAAAAAAGTATTATGAAAAAAATATGACGCTCTATTGACCAAAAGCACGCAAGTGTTTGATGGTTCTAGGATTTTTGCGTGGGCGGTGATTTTCTTCTCATCATATTGATTGTTCTCCATAAACAAATTAATTTAGCAATGAATCGTTTTTCACGCTTAAAATACAGAAATATTTTTCCATATTTTCGGGTAATGTATGGCAACATTTCATACATCTTAATATTTGTTTTTTATTCAATATTTGAACAAAATTGACCGAGATTATTCAGATTTTAAGAGAATTTCTGAATTCCATTTTTACCGTTTTTAAAATTTTTTTTCCCAAAGAGATTTTTTAAACCGGACCTCCCTGTCATATTTTGAAGACGTCTACTGTTCACGAACATCTTTGTTTTGATTCATTTAAGCAAAATTGACCAAGATACAATTTTTGTGAATGGAGAACATATTTTTTACGTTTTTCAGTACGCACTGGTGAGCCACCGTCACCAGAATCAAAAAATTTACTTGCGTTGATAGAGAAGTTTTAGTCTCCAGTATTTTTTCTCAGTATTCTTAGCTGCCCTTATGACCCTTCCAGTCCAGCTGGAGGGAGGCTATTTTCCCCAGCAATGTCCACATTCTACACCTAAACCCCCTTAGGGTGGGCCGTCGTAATTTTGTGAGGCTTTGTTATAGAAATTAATTTAGGGATATACTTAGCATCGATTATGACTAAAGTGACCCAAGAAATCTCGTGGTGGCAATCATGTTTTTTCAAAACAATCTAGAACAAGTCTAGAATTTTCAAAATTCAATATTTTTTTGCTTTAACCCGCACAAAACCAGGCTATACCACATGATATGAACATTTTATTGGGGAATATGACCCACCGAAAAACGATGCTGACATTAAAATTATCGAAAATGTCTAAATCGGAATTCTTAAAATCAATATTTTAGCCAAAATTAAACCTTAATTATCGAATTTGACGCTGATTGGTTCTAAATTTTTGATTAGACTGTTAAGCCACTTTTGATCAGGAAATCTCAGCCTTCAATTTGGTTGGTACTTTTGTTCCGATCAGACAACTTTTTTCGAACTTTTCATTTCCGGTTACATAGTCATATTTCTTAGAATTCTTAGGGTGATTCAAAAAAAATGGCTCCAAATATGTAACCTCCTCTTCCCGTTACTCTTTGTTAATGTTTCCAACGCTTGTATGTGGGTCTTAAAAGAAGTAGATTTGAAAAAAACCGTTTAATGCTCTAAATGACTCACCACCTGTGGTGTGATGTAACAAGGTGGACTTGAGATGTGAGTCGTTGACGAAGGCTAGATCTACAAACGAGTATCCTCAGAATTTTGACAACTGCCCTAATTTGTTTGAGCGCTGATTTGAAGGTTACCAGATTCCGACGCCCACCCCTTAAGGGTAATTTTAAATATATTCGTAGACAGAATTTTAGTGTATTTTAAATTTATTTCATCGAAAATGAATAAGTAAATTAAAAAAAAAACATGAATTCAATAGAGATTTCAAGAAAAAAAATAAGAGCACTGTGATGGGCATTTAAACAGTATCTAGGTTTTATACATGTAGTGAGTTAAGGGGTGTCGAGTAGGAATTGTTGGTGATTTAAAATTAATTTTTCGTACAAATCTTCTAAATTACAATGATATGTATTGACTTGAAAACATGTTTTTAAACTTGTTGAAATTACCGACACGTTCACTTGCGTCAATCTGAACATTTTTTTAAAAAAAATGGTCTTTTCATTGTCGCCCGACAGGAGAATCTTGTCTGAAAATCTGGTGAAAAAACGCCTATCTTTGCCTAGAACTTTCGAAAAAAAGCCCTATCTTTGTCCTATAACTATACGCCGACGCCAGGATACGAATAAATTTATTTTCAGAGCGGTGTTTTGCGGAGCTTACGTAGGTTTATCTCGGGTGGCCAACTATACGTAACTATACGCGCCACCCCCCCTGTAATGGAAACAAAACCCTTAAAAACTTCTAAAGACCGCTTCACTTTTTCAAAATTGATTTAAGTAATTTTTGAAAAAAAAACGTTACTACTTTACCAACCTGTTTCTGTGATATTACGGTCACAGTGTCATTTTTGTGCTCAGAGGCTTTTTTGATGAACATATATAAAAAAAAGAAAAATAACGAAACGGATGACCAAGGAATTTATTAATGGATTGAAATCAATTTTATATCAAACGAATTATTCCGGCCGTTAGGGTTTTATTACTTAATTCATGTCAGATAAAATGCCTTTAGCGCCTTTTTGTCAGCCACGTGATTTGAAAAAGGTATAAATAAAGGGTCAATCATGAGTGAACGCAGAAAAAAATAAGCTGAAAATCTGATATAGTACTCAACACTCCCGAAAAATTATTGGTGATAGTCTCGTCGCTTTCAATCTCGGTTTCTCTCACCTAGGAGGGCGGCAGTCGAAACCGAGTACATTTTTCCTTAATCAGATATCCGATCAATTTAGTTGTGTGTCAAATTAAGGCGGCTCTCAATAGGCAAAAAAAAATTTCTTGATTTTTTGTTGACTATATGAAATACAGTAGATAACCCTTAAAGGTGCTTTTGGCCGTTCGTGCCATTATTTGAAACCGACTATAAATCTGTTTTTACTACGCTATTAGATTCTTTATTACATGTGAAGAAATATACATTCTTAACATTTTTCACTATTCATCAAAAAATTTTTTGCAGACATTACCCTTCAATTTTTGAAATTGATTTTAGCATTCTTTTCATACATGTATTATTTTCTGATGATGTAAATTGAAAATGAGGACGTCTATTTGTTAACAACTGTTTAGAGAATATAATAAGCATAGTATAGACAATTCTGATGGCGGTTTTCGATAAATGTACCAAACCGGTCAATTACCACGTTTTAAGGTATCTACTGTACTTTTGGATAGTCGACCGAAAACCAACGAAGGAGTTTTTTTTCTTATTGAGAGCCGCTAATTTAACAACAAATTAAGTTGATCGGATATCTAATTAAGTAACAATGTAGCCTCATTTTCAACTTTGCCGCCCTCTAGTGGGAAAACCAATGATAGAAAAGCGACGAGACTTTCACTTATCGTTTTTTTAGGTGGGTTTAGTACTTAGCATATTTGAGCCGAACTTTTTTGCGGCACTAACCTCTTAAAGTCTAATTTGTTTTACTATTGACTGAATCACAATTTTTTAAAATATCAACCCTGAAAGTGCTTTGAAGTTGTCTCGCCGATTTAGGCAAAACCTTTAATTTCTGGAAAAGGTACAAAACGATCTTAGTACACCTTTACGCGTTGAATCGACATTTTCGTTGTTTTTCTGAGAATGATCTTAAAAAAGCACTGGATGAACTACGCGTTATATTTGGGTCAAATTTGAACAATCGCATAGATTATTACTTGATTTGTTTCTCATTATTTGGACAAAATCAGGTGAAAAGTTTTATGCGTCCGTTCTCGATGTTACGTATAAATGATTACCGTTTTAAAATAACAGAGCATCTTCTGTTAGTATTGAAAACTGTAACTGTAATTTTCTTTGATATCACAAAGTGAGACCTTATTCTCGATTATTTTGTGTAGAGCTCAATGGCGGCCCCCTACCGAAAACTAAAAACGTCTAATCACGACCAGTGACCCCAACTGAAAAAAACGTCTAATCACGACCAGTGGGACCCCCAAACTGAAAAACGTTCATTCGCAAAATTAATCAGTCACAATTTCATGGCAAATGTCCCAATTTTAAATTTCATTTAATTCACATTTCTTTCAAACACCCTTAAGAGTGGCCGCGATATCTCAGCTATCACGTTAAATACTTTTTGATTACACCTTTTTGTAGAGAATTTTCTGTCAAGTTTTTTCACTTATAATATTTTTTTGGTTTGAGATTTTTTCAAAGTTTAAAGTCGGTTTTTTAGGGGTTTTGAAATTAAAGTTAATTAGAGTGACGATTAAAGGAGATACTCATATAACTTTTTTGCATTGCCTTTTTTGTAAAGAATTTGTCACTGGTTTTTATAAACTCCCAGGATTTTTCTTAATTTGATTTTTTTTCAAATAAAGTTAGGTTTGTAGAAAATTTATAGTTCAGAATTCGACAAAAACTAGAAATCACCAAGTCGTCCTCGACTTCGGAGAATAAAATCAAAAAGGGCTACATATGAACCCTAATCTGCTTTGCCGGTTAAATTTGATGTACAAATTTGATTTGTCCTATATATTTAAGGAGAGTAGTCGCGTTTGCGCGAGGCTCCAAATAAGCTGTTTTGACCACTAAGCGCAAATTTTCAAAACGGGCTACATTTGGTATGTGCATTTTATAATATTCATCTAATTGCAAATATTTAATAAAAATGATGAGAGTGAATGAGAGTTAGCTTTTTAGTGGCTTTTGACGCTACTGAAATTCATTTTGAGCCGTAGGTTGTAGTATCATGCTAACTTGAAATAGTACTAACCAACTTTCTTCAAGAGTTGTTCTAGGTACGTGAAAAAAATTTATTATATTTGACTCTAGGTTTACTCAGAAACTTCACTTGAGAATGTTGTAAAAAGAGCAATTATCGACGGCCACTCCCTTTTTGAACCCGATTTGTTTAAAAACTTCAAATGGAAAAATATGCAGAAAAACTGACTTGAAAATGCTTCACAGAAAAGTATATTAAAAAAATAATATAATCGAAGCTTGTATATCGACAACCATTCCCTCAATTGATTCAAAAATTATAAAATAATGTTTATTTTTTCATTTAGAGGGGAAAATATATTTACTGCTCTTTTTATTTGCATGTTGAAGATCGCATGTTTGAAATTGACAGGTTGTATAGCAAACCACCACATTGAACTTCCCCCCTTTATATACAATTTTGTATCCCCAGCCAAAAAATTATCAGGACATTCTACAAATTCCCAAGAGCCCTCATATCTAGATTGGCCCTCGTTTCCGGTCACGTCGTCCCATGCTTGGTTACTGAGGTCGATATCGCCAATGATAGGACAACTTGGGCACGAATCAGTAGCCATAACGATTACATCCTCGCCGTTTGTACAAACTCCAGGATATGTCTGAATTTAAAATTTTATATCAAATTATCACGATAATTTGGGCGGTCCGAAAGAAAAAACTTGTAATAAATGAAACGTTTTTGACCGGTCTAGTCAAGTCGTTATGTAAAGTTAAAATTTCTTATCGAGGGTTAAGCTTTTTATAATTGATTTACGTGTGGGCCACGAGTCATGTTTTCTTGCGCGCATGAAAGCAAAAAAGTAGTTTTAAACCACTTAATTCACCAACTATTGAATTTACTTTTCAAACTAAGAAAAATGAAACTAGGTGAAATAAATAAATAAGGCCACAAACGTTTGATTCATAATTTAATTTTATTGTTGTATCAAATCAATCAAAGCATGAAATCAATGTCAGAGATTCTCTGACACAACTAAATTTATTAACTTCAATCCTTTCGTATTAAGTTTGGGTCATAAGTAGGGTCATACCCGGGAGGACTATCTACAAAACTAACAATGCCAGAAATAATTATTAAGGCTTATACTAGGATGAAACTGTCTCGAAAAAACAAATTCTCGGAAAATAAAAATTTAAATGGATAAATTCAAAATTTTGATACAATAAATGCTCTTCAGCGCCAAAAAATTCAATTCATTAAAATTATTTGTCGAAAAGTATTTTATTGGTTAATTATTTGTTTGCATACTTACCGGTTGATGGCAACTGCATCTGACTCTGATACATCTACCACAATTAGCACCACTTTGATAGGCATCATTACCCCCACCTATTTTTGGTAAGGCAGCAAAAAGATTAACAGTTGGCAAATTATTATCATGGTAAAATTCCCATGGTAAATCACAATTTCCACCATTTACGTCTGGGGCATATACAGTCATATCTCCAGGTTGGTTAAGATCTGCTCCAAGATGACAGGTTTCATCACCATGATCATTATCACCATTTTCTTCATTACCATTTTCTTCTTCACCATTTTCTTCATTACCATTTTCTTCTTCACCATTTTCTTCGTTACCATTTTCTCCATTACCGCCTTAATTTAGTGTATTGGTATTTTTGATAAATGGTAAGTATCTCATTTAATTTTGCGATGACTTAAAAACACTGCCTTGCATTTTCCGGTTACTTTTATGTTCAATCTAGGGCTTCCAGTAGGCTTAAAAAATTTGATTGGATTGGTAGGCTCCCAAAAAATGGATGGGTTCGGATCAATGGACTCGCTTAAAGAATGAGATCGGATCGCAAAGCCCGCAAAAAATTAAAAAACGATCCGATCCACCGATCCGATTTGAATCCAATTGTGCCGACCCCTGCTTCAATTATTATTTTGAATGGGGAATCCTATTTACATATATATTAATACAAACATTGCACAAATCATACATCTTATAAATTATAACATCTACCTACGTTGAACATATTATTCTAGAACATTTATTCCTTACCTATATTTAATTATGCAAAACTGATCATTTATTACTTATATAAATTCATTTATGAAATTTTTATACAATAGAACTTTTCTAAAATCAATGTGTTTCTGTCTTTCTTGCTAGCGCTTTCCTAGATTTTCTAGAACTGCCGCTAAATGTTTTTGAATCAGAAATCGAGTCAAAA
>SCLH01000751.1:141168-152598 GCA_004367855.1 Oikopleura vanhoeffeni | reverse complement strand
GAACTTAATCTTGCTTCCACAAAACAAATCGGAGGCCTCTGATTTGACGATGTTAATTTGCTGCCGCCGTTTTGGCCCGAAATTTTTTGCCTTCAGATAGTCAAATGGGTGTTAGGGGGTTAACGACAATTTTTTCAAATTTGAAACAAATATCTTCTGGATCCAAAGTTTGAAGTTGCTAGATTTTTTGAAGATACAGTTATGGTAATTTATACTATATCCCCTATTCACACTTTTGTGGATATCCCGGCCATTGATTAGGAAAACGTAGTGGTGTTTTAAGTTAATAGGGCCGGCGATATTCACAAAAGTGTGAATAGGCGGATATATATATATATTTTTCCATTTTTTAACAACCTTTCAAGAAAAGGAAGGATGCGCGACTGGCAAATTCCTACCAAAACTGGGCCAGTCTGCATCTCCGCTTTTAAATTCATTATATTCTGTCAGATTATCAAGATCAAAGAGTTATTCATCGTTCTATAGTATCTAATAATTACCAAGCAAAATAATTTTTTAAAGATAATGAAAACTAGAAAATTTCAAAAAATATTAAATTGTTCATAGAAATTGAGGAAATTCTACATTTTGCTTTTTTATTTTTGCTTTTTTCTACATTTTGCTTTCTTACATTTTGCTTTTTTTCCATTTTCATTTTCTACATTTTTGCTTTTTGGCCTTCCCAATTTTACATTTTAATGTTTCTACATTTTTGCTTTTTCTACATTTCACCAATTATTGTTGACATTAACTTCAAAAAGCAAAATGAGAATTCTCCATTTTTGCTTAATTCTCCATTTTGCTTGCGACCCCTTTTTTAGCACTGCTTTAGCATGAAATTATCCTGGGTGACAATCGAGATCGTTATTCTTATATATTTGATTAGAGGAAAAAAGTTATTAATTTGACAGTTAAACTTGAAGCGGTTCCATAAACAATAAGTGTGACAGTGGACCAACATGACAAATTAAAAAAATTATGTGATTATCAAAGACCCGTTGTAAATATGTAAGCATTTCACTTAACAAAGAGAAAAATAACCCGCATGTTTTACACATATTATTTCAATTTAAAAAATCATTAAAAATATTTTTTAAATGTTTTCGAGTTTTTTGATGAAATTTAAAAATACAAATACAAATTCGAACCTAAATCGTTCCTTCAAAAAGATATTAATATTTTAATAACTGGAACATTTTTATGGTTCAAGCTGACGATAATAAGCATAAACATAAACTAACTTTTTTATTTTTCGTAATTATATTAACTTCAGTCTTTCTGAGTTAATTGAAGTAATTTGTTATAAAACTTCTTGTGGGCTGTGGAAGCGTTTTTGTCGATAAGTGCTTTAGTTTTATTAGAATATGGGATAGACCGTCGTTTTTTTTACATTTTCCTTCGGAAATTCTATCTCCCCTGAAGTTATATTTCAAAATTTACTCAAATTTTTGCACGAGGAAGCTCAAAACAATATTAAACTTTTGTGGAAGCGTTTTTTTAATTTCGTCCCCAAACTCAAAATATGAATTTTTCAAGGTCAAGTGAAAAAATTTTCGGAAAAAAGTGCTTCGATTTTTTTGAAAGTAGGCCCAAAAGAAAGCTGGGGAAACACTGAAGAGAAAGTTGGCTTACGTCAACCCGATATTTTGAAGTTTTAGTGGTCAAATTGCCACATACGTTATTTTTGAACATAATTTTGAGAAAAATACTTAGAAAAAAATCGAAAAAACGCAAAATTTTCGAAATTTTTTTTGTTGTCATTTGGGTTGTTTTATGCGTTCAAAACATAAACAATTGATTTGGTGCATTTTTATGACATATAACTGCAGAAAATGTAGGAATCGGGATACCCTTAAATCACCGGTTGATCTGAGGGACAATTCTCATTATTATTATTATTGTTTATTTGCATTCTCAGGGTACAAAATGGCTACAACTAGCTCAACAGTAAATGTTTAAGGTTTACAGAAGAGTTTTATACAGTCGTTTCAAGTATTAATTTTTTTAATTTTTAAATAAGCAGATCCTGATTAAACTTTATAAGTTTAATAATTGAACACGGATCTTCTCATGATCATATCAACTTCACTTAAATACCAATATACTCAGTTTACATATGACTGAAATGATTTTCAAAAAAATTGCTCTAATTTTTTCATTGAAAGTTATTATAACAAAGTTATAATTTACAAATTTCGTACTTTACTCCAAAATGGCACGAACATAATTGGGAAAAGGCCCGATTAAACTAGTCAACTGTAATTTTTTGCATTTTCTAGATTCTGTTGGGGTTTAGACTTTTGTATTTTCTACAGAAACTTAATAATTTTGAAAATGTCTTAATACACGAAACTAGTCAAGTAAAATCAACTTATGAATTTATAATTTATAACAGACAATTTTTGATTTATAAATTATAATTAAATTGAAGAGTCCCCAACCTACATCTCTTATATTAAGCAAAAGGTGTTAAAGGGATATGAATGTTATTCCCTTAATCTTGTCAAAATAATTTCTCAATGATTTTTCCTTCCACTACACACTGATATACGTTACCAGTACAAGGTGTCCCTTGACCAAATTTCACAATCTATCTCCTCCCAGGGTTTATTTAGAAATCAACTCAAATTTTAACATATCCCGGATGACTTATAAACTTAGGTCCTCTAGAAGCGTTTTTCAAAAATCACTTCAGTTTTTTTAGAAATCGCATAACACTACCGATTTTCTGCGACTTTTAGCACTTTTTTACCAAAAATTTTCCTCCTCCTATGTTATATATCGGAATCCACTCAAATTACAGCAAACACTAGCACAGAACAAAAAGAAACTCCTCTAATAGTGTTTTTTTGCAAATTTCCACTCCGAACNGTACACTCGATAAGTGCCATTTGGCACTAAATATTTAAAAATTTTATGCTGGTCAAAAATTCCAAATAAAATTGTGGGTGTTATAGGCGCCATTTCTTTAGATAGTAAGAACATTTTTTAATATCAAAACGCAATTGAAGGTCAATTTTTAACTCAAAAAAAGTTGTTTTTCTCTACTTTTTGCCATTTTTAACCATTTTTCATGGGAAAAAAACTTTCATATCAAAGAAATTTTTTAATAAGCAACATAAAAACAAGACTTTTTAGCGCATAACACCCGACAATGTCTGAAGTTTATTAATATCGTCATTTAAAAAAATCTGTAGTCGAGTTTAGTTGGACATGGATGTACAGTGAAAAGTGGTTTTCTATATTTCCCCAGATAATTAGTTATGTTAAGAAATTGAAAATATAAACGTTTGCAAGAATGGACACTTTTATTGAAGATAAAAAAATAAATTTTCACATTTTTTTTCTTTCATTTATCGCTCTGAAAAATGTACCAATCTGCCGGATCGATGCCACCCCCTTAATACTGTACATAAATTTCAATGACCAGTGGTAGCAAACTGGACCAAATCAAGTCTTTATGAGCAATAAACTACTGAAAGGTTACTGTTAAACGGTACTCCTGAGTCAGGAGTCCTGACAGCCACATAATCTTGATTTTTAGCAGTCTAATCAAATTTATAGATTTTCAAAAATTCGTAAAATTTTCGAAAACAAAAAAAGCTTTTTGTTTATAGTTGTTTTAAACTGGTAGATAGAAATTCATCGAAAATGAAACTCGTTGAAAAAAAATTTCCCAGAAAAATTATTCGTCGAAAAATTTATTTTCTGACAAAAAATTCAACAAGGAACTTTAAGGAGGTTGTAGGTTCTTTAAATCCGATATTTTACATTTTGAAACGCCTATAACTTTTAATCTACTTAATAAGTAGTACTTATTATAGAAAAAATTCAGTTACATATTGTAGAATCTCAGAACCTTAAGCGGTTAATACGTTATACGTGACATTGTTATCTGCCTCAATCATCCGGTTAACCGAGGTTAACAAAACTACAGTTTTCTGTTTGTAGCTTGTATACCGTGTCAAGTTCAAATTTTCGAGATAAAAACTGCTCACGAAGGGCTATTAAATATTCTCAGCTAAATCAATGTCGATCCAATTTTTTCAGAAAATTAAAATAATAGTGCTAAAATTATAAAATATAGATATAATAGACGTTTCGCATTTATTGCATCATCAGTATTAATTTTGGACTAATTGTTCAGAAGATAATGCTGGCTTTTATACCGAGAAATTTGGCGCATTTTCGCACAATAGTGGTAATTATGATTTACAGGTTTTTCAGAGAGAACAGATTGCCTCAAGAAGCGAAAGTACGCGAAAATAATATACTGGAATTCATCGCGAAAGGTTTTAGTTAAATTGCGGGCGAGGTTAAATTAGATTTTTTAAAAAATTTCCCACTTCAGAATAATGAAAAGAAGCGATGATCTTTCTGGTCGTTCAAGTCTGGTCGTAAAATTCGTATANNNNAGAATGACTCAGCTCTTCGACGGTCGTAGTAAGATCTAAAACTTTTTTGCAAAACTCTAAAATGTTGCATGAAAAATTTATCTTTTAATTTCTTTTTGGCTCTTTTGCCGTCAGTTGGTTTCAGGTTATCTTTTTCAAATTGGTCTAGACAAGTTAAATAATCAGGGCAACTGTGTATATGATAGTAAATGCCCTTGGCTGAAGACGGATTTCTATGTTCCGTCGCCCTAGCTTTTATAGTGCTAAAATTAATTCCACATACTGATTTTTTTTTAAATATGACAGTCCGGGTATATATCCCCTATTCACACTTTTGTCAATATCCCGGCCCTACTACTTAAAAACACACTACGTTTCCTAATCAAGGCCGGGATATTCACAAAAATGTGAATAGGGAATATAGAAAATATTGAGAATTTTGGTATATTGATATTCCAACGCTTGGTTAGCTCGCTGTCGTCGCAATTTTTCTAATTTTTCCTAAGGGCGCTGATGAGCGCCACTAGTGAAAATTAGAAAAATTGCGACGACAGCGAGCTAACCAAGCGTTGGAATATCAATATACCAAAATTCTCAATATTTTCTATATCCCCTATTATATCCTTCATTATCTTTTTTTTCGACGATATTGAATTTGGAATCAACCATTGTTCAACAAAATCACATTTTCTAGTTTGAAATTACCTAGACAATTTTCTCTTTCAAATTTTTAGAAGATAACTGACTTTGATGAACATAGTTATAAATTATATTGCTGTAATTTTTTATGGATCAAAAGATAAGATGGAGACCCTATAATCTCCTTAAAAACTTCACGTTAATTCGTTAAAAACCCTAACTTCAGATGGCTCCAATTCGCGAAAAGATGTGAAATTATTTAAATTTCTGGAAATATTTTATTTTCCGAGAAATTTCTACCTGCTAAAATGGGACGAAGGAAAAGTTTTGAAACTTAGTGGAGTAAATCCAACCAGATGTCGGCAAAATTTTTTTGGATCGGATCTGGATCGGATCGGTCGCCTTAAATTTCACCTTAAATCCACCGATCCGATTCCGATCCGATTGTGCCGACCTCTGAATCCAACAGTGTTTGCCACGCGGAATACAAAAATGTCAATTAAAAGTAATTAACATTTGTCTTCTCAAAATTAACTAACTTTTATTTTTCAGCTGATTTCTAAAGTCTATCTGCTCTGGTTTGAAGTGTTCATTAGACTTTGTTTTAACTGATTTTCTCAAAACGTTTCGGAAGTCGTTTTGAGCTGGTTCAACTTCGACAGGATTTGGTTTTCCCGCGTTTGTTTCAACCTTTTTTGATAAATTATCGCGAAAATCTTCTTTACTTTCCATTTCTATTAAAATTAAAAATTTGTGAATAATAAAATAAAAACAACTGGCCTTTTTTTGTTATTTCTCGAAAATTGTTTTTGAACTTTGTATTATGAAAATTTTTATTAACTTGTTTTTGACATTTTTATTACCGTGTAATTGAGGAGAAAAGCCAGATGGTATAATTTTTTGAATAATTAGCTAAAAAATATTTTTTTCATTCAATTAAATAATAATTAATTTGATAAAATAAACAAGAAAAACGTTCTTTAGATGTCAATTTTACCTCCACTATACCGTATAGTCTATACCGTATAGAGCTTGGAGCATGCTCGAGCATACCGTATGCTTAGCGTCATACCCAGGAGACCTACCTTCAAAACCAAACCCATCAGCACTGATTCTTTAAGTTTACGGGGTTAAACGTTCTCAAAAAAGTGATTCCGACCATGAATTTTTTTTGGATACACTTAGTGGTCACAATTTGAGGATTGAAAAACAGCTTTTTTGGCTTTGATAGCCATACCTAGGGTTCAAACCGGGAGAATCAGGGGTCAAAGTAAAACCGATAGTAATATGAAAAACCCTCATACGGTGGATCAGTGGTAAAAAAAGGTTCTACATAACAAGAAAAGTTTTTTGAACCACCTAGTGGTCAGAAAGTAGGTTTCAAAACCAGATTTTTCAGTCTTTCTATTTTGTTGGATCAATTATTTTGAACGAGTTGTATTAAGGTTATTAGGACGTCACTCACAGTGAAATTTGTTACAAGGAAAAAATAAAAATAAAATGGTTTGAAAAATTTTGGTAGAAGAATTTTTAAAAAAATGGGTTTTTAGAACTTTGAAAAAAAAATATTTGACCTAACATATTTTTTTACCTACGGGTCCTAAATGGCCTGAATTTTACAAAATAATCTTAGATTGGAGTTTTTTTGTTTTTGATAATTTGTTAGTTTTTAAATTCTACATTCGTTTAATTAAACGTTCAAATTTTCCCCGGTCCGAACCATATGCATACGGTATGCATACCTCATTGATCAGACAATGATAATTGAACGCACTCATTCGATGGTGTAATATGATGCAGGCAATATTTTTATCACATGATTACCCCCTTTTTATAGACATTTCACATCAACTGCATTGCAGGTTTTTAATAAAATTAAAAAAAAATTGTTTTTTCAATTTTTAATCATTCCTGTAGAGTTTTCGACAATAACTGAAAAAGGACATGTGACTTCAGCTAAAATATTTTTGGCCGAGATTTGTCCCTTTCCGTTATGTTTAGTTTGAATAGATTTTATGGTCAAAAGATATTCGATAGTGAAATCGTCATGTTCTGTTTCTGCAATTATGAAATTTTTATCTTTTGAATCGATTTCAACATCTCCCAATTTCCATTGGATTTGAGGAGCGGGATCGGCACGGATTTCGCATCGGACAATAACTTCATCGCCATTTTTAACCACTCCATTGATTTTAGGACGAGTGATAAATTTTGGCTCGATCCCGCTCACTTGTATCACTGAAAAACATTTTAAAAACTATTCTTTCAAAAGTAAATATGTTTTTTTTAAAAGAAATTTTATTTGAAAATTCCGCTTTTTCGGGATGAATGAAAAGATAAGCAAGTTTTTAATTAATTATAGATAAGCTCTAAAAATTATAAATAAGTCTTTTGGGGGTTAAACTTTGAGCTAGATCGGGTTCTTTATAAATAAATCAGCCTTGAAACGCCTGGTGTCAGGCATCTACTGGCTTGGTTTGACCTTATCAAAACCAAGCCAAGTTTAATGGTTTGACTATAAATCCAAATATATTAAGGGAGTTTTCAACGTAATTTTTTTTTGGACTTTGCTCTGATGAAAAAAAAATCTGAAGAAATAATAAGGTTCCTCTCAATTTTTTTCGAGGTAAATTAAGTTCTTTTTGAAATAAAGGTACTCTTTTGGCCAACATTATTTCTAGATTGTACGATCACGTGATTTTTTGAGCTATGCTGCAATGACAAAAATCTCAGATTTTTTAAGGAGTACGCTTAAAACTTTTTTGTGGTGTTAACAAAAAATTTTGCAAAAAATATGTCATGTAATACAGTTAAAATTTAAAAGAAAAACGAAAAGAAAAAGCTTTTAAAAGATTTTATTTCAAATTTGGAAATCTAAATCATGTTTTTAATCTCTTGCCGCACAGATCTTAACTTAACAAATATTCGAGATCTAAAGATATTAAGATTAAAATATTAAACAAATTGACTTTTCAAATTCAGCTGTATCTTGTCCTGGTAAAAAATGGGCCAATCACAATGTGATAATAAAATACCTTCGAAATTTGCACTTGAAGTTATGGTTTCTAATCCATTTGAAATTTCAATTTTATATTCTCCTTTGTCGTCTGGGTAAACCTCGCCAAATATCAGGGTGTGTTTTTCGCATTCTATGGGTCCAGATTTACAAATTTCAAATTCTTCACATTCGCCGATTTCTTCAGCTGGGCTGAACCATTTCACGCTCGTTGCGTTTGCGGTTATGATACTCCACTCAACTCCACAATCTCCTAATTAAAAACAATTAAAAAAATGGAATTTTTTTGTAATTTTGAATTATGCAATTGAGGTCTTTGTAAATTCAAATTTAATCCGGATATCATCTGAGTTCCCGGGAATAAGCTCATTAAGATGATGGCTATCTTATTTAACCAACCGGTTCATTGAAATAAATGAATAACTGGTTCCGACTTTGCACTAAAATAAGTTGTTGAAAATTGAGGCTTGAGTTTTAATTTTCACTAAAGGGGGGTGGTCGTCGCCTTTTAAGGGTTTTTCAATAGCCAATTGTCGCAAAAGTACAAATCGTTGGACCACATATCATCTCTTCCTGATATATTCAAACTAAAATCTTGCATCCTAAAAAAGTCGAAAGTGACGGATGGCTCGTCCAATCAGAAACAAGCTTACAAAAGTGACGGAATTTTGTTTTCAAAATGTATCTCCTCCCTGGTTTTAGAACGCGAGCAGGGCCCACAGTTGAGTCTTGATTAAAATTCTTGGATTTGACTTCAGAATCACCAAAAAATAGTATTTTGAACCTATTTGAATACTGTCAAAATACTTTTTTTGGTGATTCTGAAGCTAAATCCAAGAATTTTAATCAAAACTCAACTGTGGGCTCTGCTCACGTTCTGTTTGGTTAATTTGCGCTATAAATCATTGTTGTACCTTTGAAAACCAGGGAGGAGATACATTTTGAAAACAAAATTCTGTCACTTTTGTAAGCACGTTTCTGATTGGACAAGCCATCCGTCACTTTTGATTTTTTTAGGATGCAAGATTTGTGTTTCAATATATCAGTTAGAGGTGATATTTAGTCCAACGATTTGTACTTTTGCAACAATTGGCCAGTGAAAAACCCTTAAAATGCGATGACCACCCCCTTAAAATGATAAAAATCAGACATCCTCATTGGTTGGTTAAATAGACCTCGTTTTTAAAAAGCAAGTTTACCTCAACTACATGGTAAGTTCTAAATAACCCACTCTGACTGTTTTGTTTTTCGGAGAAATTTGAATAAAAATTTAATACAAATGCCTCGAAATTAATAAATATTTTTTCACACAATTTAGTTCGTTTGCATCAGGGGTCGGCAGAGTTTGCTCTGCTCTGCTCTGCTCTNAAATCGGCCGAAGGCCGATAAAGGAGAACATTATATTTTGATTTAATTTTGTTTAAAAATGAGCCAAAAATCGGCCGAAGGCCGATAAGGGAGAAAATTATATTTTAATTTAATTCTTGAAAAATGAGCTCAAAATCGGCCGAAGGCCGATAAAGGGGGAAATTATATTTTTATTTAATTTTGTTGAAATATGAGCCCCTAATCGGTCGAAGGCCGATAAAGGAGAAAATTATATTTAAATTAAATTTTGTTGAAAAATGAGCTCAAAATCGGTCGGAGGCCAATAAAGGGAGATATTATATTTTAATTTAATTTTGTCGAAGAATGAGCCCAAAATCGGCCGAATGCCGATAAAGGAGAAAATTATATTTTAATTTAATTTTGTTGAATAATGAGCCCCTAATCGGTCGAAGGCCGATAAAGGAGAACATTATATTTTGATTTAATTTTGTTTAAAAATGAGACCAAAATCGGCCGAAGGCCGATATAGGAGGATATGATATTTTTCATTTAATTTTAATGAAAAATGAGCCCCGAAACGGCCGGAGGCCGATGAAAATGGCTTTTATGTTAATAATATGATTTTTTTGAAAAATTAGCCCCAAATCGGCCGAAGGCTGATAAAGGGGGATATTATATTTTTAATTAATTTTTTTTTGAAAAATGAGCCAAAAATCGGCCGAATGCCGATAAAGGGGGATTTTAATTTTTTTTATTTTATTTAAAAATGAGCCCCGAAAGCCGATAAAGGGGTTTTTTTTATGTCGTAAAATAATGAGCCCGAAGGCCGATCGAAGAGAATCTTATGTTTTCAGTTAAATTTTTTTTAAAAATGAGACCCAAAAAGGCCGATTTGAGGGATTTTATGTTTTAAATTAAAATTTGTGAAAAAAAGCCTTTACAGGCCCGAAGGCCGATTAAAAGAGATTTGTTTATTTTTTATTTAATTTTGTTGAAAAATTCGGCCCAAATCGGCCGAAGGTGGATAGAAAGGAATTCTAGGTTTTTTATTTAATTTTGTTGATAAATGAGCCCCAAATCGGACGAAGGACGATAAAGGAGGATTATTTTGGTTAATTTTGTTGAAAAATAAGCCCAAAATTGGCCGAAGGCCGATTAAAGTGAATTTTATGTTTTTATTGAATATTGTTGAAAAATGAGCCTGAAATCGGCCGAAGGCCCACTAATTGGGATTTGTTGTTTATCAATTTTGTAATAAAATACCAAGGCTAAACGAAGCAAATTTTATGTTTTCAGTTTCAATTTCATATAAAGTCCCCCTTTATCGGCCTTCGGCCGATTTTGGGCTCATTTTTTTTCAAAATTTAGTAAAAAACATAAAATCTCCCTTTATCGGTCTTCGGCCGATTTGGCTGCTAAATAACTATATTTGGTTTAAAATTGACAATTTTTGTGATTGTGAGTGCCATTTTAACTTTTTACGTTATGGTAAAAATTTTTTGAATATGGTTTCTTGTCCACTTTTTACTTTTCGTTTTGTTTCCGGAGTCTAAAGTGACTTTTGAGCAATATTATTTATCGACCAATCAGCAATTAGCAAAATTTTGAAAATTTAAATGGAAAAATAGGTTTAAATGAATATCTTCAACATTTGCTTATAAATGACTGTCTTGATTTTTTTGAAAGTAAGCCTTTCACATAAATGCTACATCACTCAATTTTGTAAAAAAAATGGGATTATTTTTGTCAAGTACCCTAAATACCTATTTTCTGATTCTCGAAAATTTTTAAAAATATGGTTTCAAGTCTTATTTAACCCTACAGTGTTATTTCTGGGGTGACTTTTAAGCAAGTTTATTTTTCAACCAATCAGCAGAAATTTCGAATTTTTTTCAAAAAATATGTAAAAATGAATCTCCAGAAAATTTCCTTTTCTAATGGCTGTCTTTATTTATTTCAAATGTTAACATTTCCTATAAATGCTAAATAACATGGTTTTATTCACACCACCAAATCATAGAATCGCCTCTAGCACCACCTGTGGTCATCTGA
>SCLH01000751.1:120373-140450 GCA_004367855.1 Oikopleura vanhoeffeni | reverse complement strand
TATATTTTTATTTAATTTTGTTGAATAATGAGACCAAAAAATCGGCCGAGGCCGAAAAAGGAGATATTTTTTGGAAATTTAATTTTGTTGAAAAATGAAGCCATCGGCGCCGAAGGCCGATAAAGGAGAAAATATATTTAATGTTAATTTTGTTGAAGAATGAGCCAAAACTCGGCGAAGACAGATAAAGAGATATATATTATATTTTTTTATTGGTTGAAAAAGGAGCAAGATCGGCCGAATGGCGATAAAGGAAGTATAATTTGAATTAATTTTGTTGAAAAATGAACAATACGCCGAAGGCCGATAAGAGGAGAATTAATATATTGAAATTTAATTTTCTGAAAAAGGAGCCCAAATCGGTCGAAATGCCGATAAAAGGAGAAAATTAATTTTAATTTAATTTTTGTTGTAAATGAGCTCCAAACGCCGAAGGCCGATAAAGGAGAATTAGTATTATAAAATTAATTTGTTGAAAAATGAGCCAAAAATCGACCGAGGCCATAAAGGAGAATTAACTATTTTTTTACTTATTGTTGAAAATGAGACCAAAATCGGCCGAAGGCGATAAAGGAGATATATATTTGAATTTATTGGTTGAAAATGAGCCCACAATCGGCCGAAGCCATAAAGGAAATTATGATTTTTCATTTAATTTTGTTGAATACATGAGCCCAAAATGGCGAAGGACGATATAAGGGAGATATTATATAATTCAATTTTGTTCGAAAAAGAGCCTCACGCGCGACGAAGCCGATAAAGGAGATATTACTTTGAAATTTATATTGCTGAAAAATGAGCCCAATCGACGCGAAGGCCTGAACAGGAGAAATTATATTTTTGATATTAATTTTTGGCAAAAGAGCCCAAAAGCCGAAGGCGATAAAGGGAGATATAATATTATTTGAATTAATTTGTTGCAAAAATGAGCCTCCCCATATCGGCCCGAAGGCCGATAAAGGAAGAAAATTAATATTTCAATTTAATTTTGTTGAGAATGAAGCCAAAATCGGCCGAAGACCGATAAAGGGAGATTATTATAATCTCAATTTATTTTCTGTTGAAAAATGAGCCTCAACATCGGCCGAAGGCCGATAAGAGATGTCATATTTTGAATTTTAATTTTGTTTGAAAAGAGCCCCAAGATCGGCCCGGAAGGCCGATAAAGGAGGAAATCTAATATTTGAAATTTATTTTGTTTGGAAATGAGCCCAAAATCGGCCGAAGCCGATAAAGGGAGAATATTTATCATTTTTGCAGTTTAATTTTGTCAAAAAATGATTCGACAAGATTAAGGCTAGTCTACAATTGGGCATTTTGGAAATAATTGCTCAAAGTGACAGATTTTCCGAAATGACCTCTGGCTAAATTGTGTCCCCAGATTTGACAGTTTACGAAGCTATTTTTGATTTACACTAGGCCAGAGCTGATATCCAAAAACTTTTGCATCTTGAAGTAAAAACACTTCACGGTGATTTGTTTATTTAACAAGTAATCTGCTCTCCCATTTCAACTTTTCAGTTTTTATTTTTAATTTTGAGAAAATTTAAACCCAAAAAAAAAAATGACAAAATGCTTCAAAATATTTTTTTTTCGTAATTTTTTAACACTTTTAAGGATTTTGGTGGTTATTTTTTTAACTCGGTATCGTCAAAATAAAACAAATTAGCCTTTTGAATTTAAACTAATAAATTAATCAATAGTTTTTGTTACGTTTTTTGACCGCAAAAGCAAACATTCCGATAAAAGGCTTCTTGCAGTATGTGTGAGGGCTTCTCTTGAGGCCTGACACAATAACAATAATGAAAATCGTGTTAAGTTGATAGGAGAACATTTCTTCTGGTGTTTTTTAAGGAAAGTTTTTAAAGCGTAGGTGTATGCTATGTGGGATGTGTATCTGATTACTGTTAATTACAAATCACCGTGAAGTGTTTTTCTTCAAGATGCAGAGTTTTTGGATTCAGCTCTGCTAGTTTATCCAAAATAGCTTCGTAAACTGTCAAAATCTGGGACACAATTTACAGAGTCATTTCTGGAAAAATCTGCACTTTGAGCATATTCCAAAAAATGCAATTTGTACACCTAGCCTTAATCTTGTCGAATCATTTTTCAACAAAATTAAATTTCAAATATATTATCTCCCTTTATCGGCCTTCGGCCGATTTTGTCTCATTTTCAACAAAATTAAATTAAAATATAATTTTCTCCTTTATCGGCCTTCGGCCGATTGGGCTCATTTTTCAACAAAATTAAATTTCAAATTTATATCTCCCTTTATCGGCCTTCGCCGATTATGGTCTCATTTTTCAACAAAATGAAATTTCAAATATGATATCTCCCTTTATCGCCTTCGGCGATTTTGGTCTCATTTTTCAACAAAATTAAATATAAATAATAATTTCTCCTTTATCGGCCTTCGGCCGATTAGGGGCTCATTTGAACAAATAAGATGTTTTTAGTAGATGCTGAAAATCGAGGCTCGATCGCAGGTTATTTTTAGGCAAAATCTCTCAAAATGGGCTACAGAATTATTCCTACTGATACACCTTAATTAGTTAAACCCTTAATACCTAAAATCCTTGTTGATAATAAGATCCCTTAACCCCTTAATACCTTATACGGTATTAGTAATACCCTCTTAATTAATTGCACGGCAACCCCTTCTGATATTATCTACCTTGCCTCTTGTTGGTTTGATCCCAAACCCTATTAATATTTTTACCCACCCCTCATAACCCCCAATTCGTACCGAAAACTCCCCCCTCCTCAATTATTTTGTGCCTTTAAACCCTAAAAAAAATTGAGCAGACCAGAGCATAACAAAAAATTAATTTTCAGAGCAGAGCAAGCAAACAGATTTTTTTTTGCGCTTAGAGCAGAGCAGTCAAAATTAATTCCGGTTTAAGCAGAGCAGCACAAACCATTCAAATATGCTCCTAGAGCAGAGCAGAGCGAACCGAAAAAAATGTGCTAGAGCAGAGCAGAGCAGAGCGGAAGAAAAAAGGGGGAAAAAAAAAAAAAAAAAACGAAAAAAAAAAATGGTGCTAGAGCAGAGTAGAGCAAACGATTTCAAAAAATCTGCCGACCCCTGGTTTGCATTTTTTCGTGAAATAAAACTCCTCGCAAAAACGACCTTTACTCGTATTAAAATATGAATCTTTGGAGGTATAAGTTATAGGGTGCGCACCGTAAGAAATAGATTTTGCTCATATTTTTCAGAAGGATCGTCCGGATGAGTTAAGCAACCAAATTTTTTTTTATGGATTTTATTTCATTGGTTATCTCGTAATCGTGATAAAACCCCCATCTTTTTAACCCCCAATGACATGTTTTGAGTCATTTTTTGTTTTGGGTCATTTTAACTTAGTACCCCCTAGAAATTTCAAACCTTAACTCGCACGCGTTAATTTGGCAATTTTCATAATTTTCTCATTGTGCGCACTCTAGGTATAACCCTTGCATTGTTGCGGTGACATTTTATCACTGACCGTCATTTACTGCTTTGTCTTTTAGAGTTTCAATGAATCTCAATTGTGAACAGCCTATTTCACTTTCTGGCTCTGGGACTGGTTCCGCCTCAATCATCTGGAGATTGAATTTGTACTCTTCAGAACCCACACTATTTTTAGCTTCAATTGTATATTCGCCAACCATACTTTTGTCAAAGTTCTTAATTAAAATTATTCAATCCATTAATTTCTTAGGAGAGTTGTATAAACACGCTATATCTTGCGATTTATACAAAATTAGGAAGATCATCTTTTGCTTTTTGAACTCACAAATATTAGTTGAAATATAAGATGAAAAATATTTTAGAAATATTTTTAAGTGTTGAATATGAGACAAAGTTTTTGGAGCCAATACTTTTTTATTTAAATGGTCTTAAAAAGTTAACCCTTGTAAGCACAGAAACAAAAGTTCCGCGGATGCACCAGAGCCTTTCAGAAGGCTTTTCTTTGAGCACTGTTTACAGAAAACTTGTATGAGATCGACCTTCGATCTTTACTTTATAATCAAGTTGAAGAGTAAAATTTTCTAAAAAAAATCAAATTCTAGAAATTTAATTTTTAATTCTAGAGAAAAACGTTTGAAAAACACGGTTTAAACCAGATAATACAACCTCATGGTAAGCTCCATGAATAATGTTTATCTCAATGACCGCGCAATGCTTTGTTTTACTCAATACTTTTATCTGATTGAGTATATGATATACTGTTGTACGGTATATATGTTGAAAATCAAAAGATATTGTTATATAAGTTCGAAATATTCATGAAATAATCAAGTTTTTGTTGAAAAATAGGTAGTTTTTTGCTTTAATAAAATTATTTTATGATTATAACAATATTAAGCCAAATATGGTATAAGAGAACCACTCTGGCATGATTTTCACGAATTAAATTTTTTTTCAAAACATATCATTTTTCCATAGTTGATACAAAATAATTTGTTTGGGTATGCGCAGGGAAGCATATATGGGGGATCAACTCGCCATAAAATTTGAAACTATAAGCGAAAAAAAATTTTAAATATATTTTTTAATCTGAATCACTGAGTTTTAAAATTTTATTGAAAGAAAAGTGTCTACAGACATTTTTTGCACGATGTTTGAATGATTCAAAGTAGCTTGGATCTTTCAAAGGCTCTGTGCCTCCAAAGGTTAAGTCTATTAAACTATAGATTATAATACAATAAACTAAAAATATAACTTTAAGTGGCCAAAATCGCAAAAACATCACTTTTCGTCACCTTTAAGATTGTGATTGCTTATGGTTTAGTTAATTTACAGGTTGGTCCAACATGCCATAAAAATGATCAGATACAAAATTTATTCTAGAGATTGAGACCTACCGTTTTCGTGCATTAGTGAAAATTAACTAAATTTGCTCTCTAGCGCTGTGATTTGAAATTTGTACTTTAAAGATTTACCTTGAGTTCAACTTGACACTCTCCATTGTTGCTTGTAAGAGATAAAACTGTTTCGCGATGAGTCCAAGTTACTTAAATTAATATTACAATTAAATTATGAAACTATATCTGCTTTTAAAGACTGAAAGGCCTCATAAAACCAGCGACCAGTACCCCCCTTAAGGCGATAAACCATTTTCATCGACATATTCAAACAGATATTTTACAAATATTATAAATTATAAAAAAATCTTGATGAAAATTGTATACCTAAAATCGTACAACTTAAAAAAAGTTTAATTTTTTGGTGGGTATTTAATTATTTTTGCCACACAATGCTAGGCAAAATTAAGCAATAATCTTGTATAAAATTAATTAAATTACAAAAAAGTATATTTTGTCCAAAAATTTCATTTAGAGTGGTCGATATTCAATGACACCTAATTTTTATTGTAACTGTCTTAAAAATTAAGAAAATGCGGTTTTGAAAATGTGGTTTCCTGTCCATAAATTTGAATGTCTAGTTTATGATTATTCAAGAGTTGGTGATAAAGCACTTTCATCAATTCCAACATTATTTGAACACTTTCCTTATATTTTGCTCTCGATAACTTGGCTTTCAAAATATATTATACCGAGTTACCATATTTATTGGCAAAAATTGCCTTCACAGCAAGTTGCCATTTCCGGAGTAAAAAACACATACTGTACAGTATGTAAGATTTTTGGTCCCTTTTTCCAATTTGCATAACTTGCTACTCGCCATATGAGAACGATCAATTATTGGCAAATACCTACGTCTTTTCCAGATTAAACCGATCAAAACGGTGAAATTCAGATTTATGCAAATTGGAAAAAAGGGAGCAAAAATCTTACATACTGTATGTGCAAGCATTGGTGAATTATCTCCACGAAAGGTTTTATATAGCAAACTGAGTTTCACCCTCTAGCGTCCCACGTGTACATAGTGTACATAGTTTATGGACTCATGATTGCATATACCGCCATTAGAAAGTCGACTCCGAGAAATCGTGTGGTGATCATTTAAAAGCGATACGTTAAATTATTTTTAGGTTATTTACTGTATTGACAAAAATTTTGCTCTAATTTGATCATCAATTAATCTGATTCTATGAGTTATTAAAGCTAGAAAATGTACCTCCGTGGTGCTCCGATTTCACTTTTTGCGCCCTCTAACGAGAGTACCGATTTTTGCAGAGCAATCATTTTTTTTGGGCTATTTAGTTAATCCTCGAATTTTCAAGTAGCTTTATTTCACAGGCACCCCCCCTCCCTTAACTCGTAGACTTTAGACATGAATCTGTACCAACTCGATTTAGCCAACTAGTTGCCTCACTTTAAATCGGCCATATTAGCAAAGTTTCATTATTAACATTCATTTTTCAATAGCTTAAATAATATTCAGCCAATTTGCTATACAAATGAAATAACAAAATAAAATTTTAAACGAATTTAAAGGCATTTATAAGGATAAGAAAACAAACAGTTGCAAAATTTTCTATCACTCGACTATGAAAGTGCAATAATGAGATGAATTAAACCTTAATTTATATTGCAATTACCTTATATAAAACTTCAAATGATTTTCTATCGTTCTGTCTAAACATAATTATATGTTTTCTACAAAATTCTCTAGTAAAATGTCTCTTAAATTTGTTGTGAAAAATATTTGTTGTGAATATGTGATATCTTTCATGCGTAGGCGTCTCATGTAATCATTTTTTTCCAAAGTGATGACTTCTGGAAATGCTCTATTTAAACCGGAGGCCATACTGTAATGCAAATAAAGTCTTAAAAAATTCGTTACGAGTCTTTTAAGGGTTTCCGAATGATTTGAGTACTTTTGAAAAAAAATATATAGTACCAAATACGGTAATTTGAAAAAGTTCTCAAATTACAACAAAATAACTTTGGGATGAACTTTGGGCTTTTTTAAGAACTTTTTCTCATTACACTAATGTCCGAATAAAATCAGGTGACGAAATAATTCAAAAATAAGGTTTGAAATATGTCATAGATAAATCCTTATTTCTCGAAAAATAAGATCACGTGACGTGTTTAGAAAATATTTTTATGTTCAAAACTCTTAAAATTAAATTAGGTGTTATTGGCCGAAAAAATTTCGGCGTAATTTGATCACTATTTGTTTACTTTCACCAAAACCTTATTTCCTATTTTGAAGGTCACGCGATCGCTTTTTGAGTTTGGTGTAATGGAAAAAAGTCTTAAAAACTTCTAAAGAACACTTCTCTTCTTTCAAAAATTGATTTAAGCAATTTTTGGAAAAAAAAACAGTACTACTTTTACCAACCTTATTCCTTAAATATACGGTCACGTGATCATTTTCGGGCTATGATGTAATGGAAAAAATGTCTTAGAATTTTTTTTGATCACGATGAAAGGTTTAATTTTGTGATTTAAAAAATTTTGCAAAAATAAGTACTGTTAATACAGTAAAATTTTCAAAAAAACGCCAAACGTCATTTGTTTTCAAAGTTTATCGATAACTTATAACTGAGTCTTGTCATTAATGATTAAAGCGTCGTAAAATGCGATTAAATGGTGTGTGAACTAGTTGGCTAAAATCGAGTCTACGAGTTAAATTGAATTCGAAATGTGAGGTTAATAGGTGTGCTTACTTTGTGGTGTAGGGTGTCCGCCGACAAAACATTGAAGTTGCACTGTAGACCCTTCTCCATATTCTCCATCATTTGGTGAATTTAAAATTTTCGGAGGAAGTTTTTTTTTATTAACTACAACTTCGGCGGTCGATTTTTCCGATCCAAGTTCATTTGTGATTTTGGCTGAATATTTACCCGCATCTGATAATTTAGCGTTTTCTATCAATAATGACTGAGAACTGATTTCAAGTTTCTCGCCATTTTTAAACCATTGAATCGTCGGTTTTGGACACCCCTCAAATATACATTCCATATTGATATTTTGGCCCTCATCTACTGTAGTTTCATGAAGTCTATCAACAAAAACTGGAGCTTTCTTTTGCGGCAGAATATTCAACACTATCGATTTTTGAGTCTCTCCGCCATCTCCACAAATTACAAAAAGACCAGTTGGTTTAGTCGTAACATCCACGGCTAAATCAACGGAACATTCTTTCCCATTAATTGTTGCAGGAATTTGAGTGTCTGCCAGCCAGAATGCTTTTGTCACGTTATTGACCTGATAAAGGGTGAAATTAACAGAAAATGATAGATTTTATTTTTCGATCACTATTTGCAGTACATTATGTACTGTACATATCGCCCTTTCACACTATCCTGAATATCTCGACCCTACTACTAAAAACACACTACGTTTACTATGCAAGGCCAGAATATTCCGGATAGTGTGAAAGGGGGATATTGTATTCGAAATAGACTGTCCGAGGTTTGTCCCATTATAGAAACTAGGGCATTTTGGCAAATTTGAAAAAAGCTTATCAATCAATTTAGATTTAAAAAAAATATCAAAAATATCAAAAACATTTTATAAACTTTCGGATTGTTCAAAAATGAACCAATCAGCATCGAATATTTAACGTTATCTAAATGATTGCCATGATTCAATGCTCACATAGATTGTATTTTTAGGTTGTTATCATACTTCGCCCGTAAAATTCAATTAAAAATACAAATTTGATCCAAAAACAGACATTTTGGAAACTCCCACATCTTTCACGTAGCCTGCTTGTCACTAAATACTTTCAATATTTGTTTCTGTTTTGCCTATGCAATTCTCATAAAAACGGTCATTTCTTAATTTGGTATTTTTAGTTATTTTTCATGCACTTTAGTTATTTTTCATGCACTCTCTTGAGTTACACTGGGTGCACCCTTATCCGTACGCACCCTTATCCGTACGATGTACCCTTATCCGTACGATTTTCGGCCGAGCTGAGGCGTACGGATAAGGGTGCACCCAGTGTAATTGATTTGAATCTCAAAACCAAAATAATAAATACAGTATATGTATAGTACATTGTATACAGTCCTAAAATTATAACACAAAGATTCTCGACAAGATGCGCCAATAAAATGACTATGGATTTTGACATTTAACATTCTGATTTTCAAACTGTCTATTAATAATAGACTTTTATTCAAATATTGTCAATAAATCTGGTACATAAAGACAAGGAGGGTACGTAATATATAGTTAGAGTTTCCACCATAAAAATCGACTTATAGAAATACTGGGTGAATTTGTCCGAACCTTCTTGAGAAAAAATTGACGAAAAAATAATAATAAAAATTTTTGATCGTCACGTGATCGAAATATGGCGATTTTTCGTACATGTATTTTCATGTATTTTTCGTATATGTATTTTCAGTGTTTAATTATTTTAAAACCAATCCCGAACCGGTAGTTTTTGGTTCAACGCTACTTATAAGTTAAATTAACACAATTTTTGTTAAAAAACACACGTTTTCAAATTTATGATTTTTTGGCTATCAAACCTTGATTTTTCGTAAAACAAACGTAAATTTTAGAAAAAAGGGATGCTCGTTTGGTTCGAAAAAATTATAGTCAAATTAACCGCCTTATTTAATCACAAAACAGTTTATTAGAAAATTTGAAACCGACGTGATCGATTTTGACCCAGAATTGAATGGTGGACAAGCTAGATATAGTCCTTATGGATCGTATTACGATGTAGGAGATTGTCTCTAGTAAGGAATCCCTACATTTTTTGATATTTTCATATAAAAGTCGTGTACAAAATTGTTGATTGATTTTTCTTCCGTTTTATGCTATCAAAAACGCGTTGTTGTATGAGATAGACCAATCTTAAGAAAAACCAACTTGCGATTTCATCTCACAAAAAAATATTTTTCCACTTCCGTATCAAAAGATAGGCAACTAAAGAAAAAGTAGTACAAATTTGGGATCCCTTTAATCGAGGAAGAACATTTTGAGTCAAACGCGGCGGATTAATCCGGCTTTTGAAAACGAGTCATCTGATAAAGTTTTCAGTTATCTCAAACTGAGCAAAAATATCTAGTGAATAATAACATTAAAAAGACTTGGTTCGAATCGGACCATTTTTTGATTTTTTTCGGAATGTTTTATTATCAGTTTTTGTCAAAAAATTAAAAACAATGGTGTTATTAGGACCTTTTTTAGTTAATATATTCTTTTCTCAATATTTGTGCTCCGTTTTAGCTATCTAACAACTTAATCAGATGGGTCGTTTTCAAAAGCCAGATTAATTTGCCGCCTTTGACTCAAAATGCTCATTCTTCCTCGATTGAAGATATAAAGCGTAGGTGGTCCCAGATATCAGCCTCACAGGATATAAGCTATTTACACTGTCAATTTAACAGAATGAATTATTCAATATTTGTTCAACTCAGAATAACCCCTCGTTAAATTTTCAGTTTTTTTTTACATGCAATATTCATCAATGATTAAAAATGATAAAAGTTAGTTATTTTCGACCCCAGCCTCAACACGAATCGTGGTCGTTTCGTTCATCACACAATCAACTTCGTCCGGTACAAACGAAAACTCAGGAGGATCGGATCCTTTTTCGATCTCCACTTGACACTTAGTCTCGGCTGAACCATTTTTGCTTTTAATTTTCAGTGCATATTCGCCTTCAAAGTGTTTTAAGATAAATATGTTTTTTTTGGTATGGTAAATATTTCAACAAATGGTTTATTAAAAATTTTCAAAAATTACTTCACTAATTTCTGATGAGGGACATGAACATGATATTTACCAAATGGCTTCAGGAAGGCCACAGGTTGCATTTCTGGCGACAAAAAATACATAACCTTTTCCCAACCTAAGTTCAGTAAAAATGCTTATTATCTCTATAGCGCGCGTTCGAATCCCACGTATGTTGTCTTAGTGATTGTCTTGAGTATTATAGACAATGGTGCTTGATATTGGGACCGCCAAAGTTGATCGGTGTGTAATCACTCAAGCAATCACTCAGACAACATTGGTGGGATCCGAACACGCGCTGTGGAGATAGTAAGCATTTTTAAGATGGAATTAAGTTGGGTAAAGGATAAACTTCATTTTGAAATGCTAATAAATATATAATGGTGATTAGCAGCTTTATAGTTTACTTTTGCAATAGCTACAATTTGAAAGTACTAAATTAGCTTATTTTTGTCAATTGATACCGGTTGTGATATTGAATTGAAAATAAAATTTCTCATCGTAAATTGATCTTATTTCTCGATAAAAAAATATAGATAAGTTAAAGAAATACAGAAGGAAGCCCCTGACGATTTGAAATAATAAATTTCAAAAGTCAAAAATGGGTATCGATGTTTTTGACCCATCTTGTAGAAAAATTTTTTTGGTCATTTTAAGACTAAGGATTTTTTTTGTTTATGAAAAATTTTCAAAAAAAAAACGATTTTTTCCAATCAAATTTCGAGATTTCTCAAGGTCTCATGAACCAGTTCTAGCGACTCCGTATGAAGAACTCAACCGTAATTTTTTTGGCAGTAAAAATTAAGCGTTTTTAGCAAACCCTTTTTTTTGGCTAGGGAATAGCCGACCACGTGGTCGACCTCAAATGACCGGTCAAAGTTCAAGGTCAATCTCAAGTTCATCGTAGAGACTTGAAACCCAAAAAAACCGGAAAGGTCAACTTTCTAATAAACGTATTAGCAACCATAGGTTCAATGATGTAAAAGGTCGCATGAGAGCAACCATGTTAAACCTCAAGGTCAATCTCAAGTTCATCGTATAGACTAAAGTTCCCAAAACAAAAGAATGCAAGGGTCGACTTTCTGATGAACGTATTAGCAACTATGGGTCAATTATGTACTGAAAGGTCGCTAGAGAGCAAACTGGCCAGTTCTAGCGACTCTGTATGAAGAGTTGAAGCGGTTATTTTTTGGTAGGTGAAAATTAAGCGTTTTTTTAGGAAAATTTTAATTTGCTAGGGCTAGCAACCACGTGGTCGACCTCAAATGACCGGTCAAAGTTCAAGGTCAATCTAAATAGATCGTAGAGACTTGAAAGTAACCCCAAAAACCGGAGGGGTCAACTTTCTAATGAACGTATTAGCAACTATGGTTCAATGATGTACTGAAAAGTCGCTAGATACGCAAAACTGTAAAATTTTAGATTTTACAAGGGGTGCTGAAGCAGTTCTAAATTAGAATAAGCAAAAAAGCTGATTGTTCGCCAGATGAAAATTTATCGTTTTCATTAAACTGTTTTTTGGGACTAGGGTCAGAGAGGAAACGTGATCGACCTTAATAACCAGTCAAAAAGTCGAATGTCATTAAAGTTCATCCCGTTGAGACTTGAAAGTACCCTAAAAATAAGAAGGGTCGACGTTAGAATGAGCGTATTAAAAACCATCGGTTAATTATAACCAAAAGAGTCGCTAAGGAGCAACAAATGACAAAAAATAAGTTAATTCTCAGAGAATTACTATGACTTGAAAACCATGCTGATAACTTGCTGTCAGTTTGCCTGAACAATATATTCATCTGGCGAACAATCAGTAACTAATAACGAATTCACTAGAACTGGCTTCAGCATTGTAAAATCTAAAAATTTTGACAAAGTTTTTGTTCTCTAGCGACTTTTCAGTACAATCAATTAAACCATAGTTGCTAATACGTTATTAGATAAGTCGACCTGTTCTTTTGGGCGTACTTTTAAGTCTTAGCACGATACTCATTGAAGGAACTTTGACCGGTATTTGAGGTCGACCATGCTAGCCCTAGGCAAAGAAAAAGATTATAAAAAACGCTTAATTTCACTACCAAAAATGACCGCTTTAACATCCTAATACAAAGAGCAACAAATGAACTTCAGAACCCACACCTTGTAAATCTTAAAATTTTGACAGGTTTTTGCTCTCTAGCGACTTTCAGTACATAATTGACCCATAGTTGCTGATACGTTTATCGAGAAGTCCTTGACGAGTTCTTTTGAGGGTACTTGCGAGTCTATAGATGAATTAGATTGACTTGAGGTTTAACCATGGTTGCTCTCTAGTGACCTTTCAGTACACAATCATTGAACCATAGTTGCTAATCACGTTCATTAGAAAGTTGACCTCACCCCGGTTTTTTTTGGAGTACTTTCAAGTCTCCTAACGATGAACTTGAGATTGACCTTGAACTTTGACCGGTAATTTGAGGTCGACCACGTGGTCGCTAGCCCTAGCCAAAAAAAAAGGGTTAGCTAAAAACGCTTAATTTTCACTTGCCACAAAAATTAACCGGTTTAGCTCTTCATAGAGTCCTAGAACTGGCTCATGAGACCCTGTAAATCCTTCGAAAATTTGAGCGAAAATCGTTTTTTTTGAAATTTGCATAAACCAAAAAATCCTTGGTCTTAAAATGACGCAGAAAAAAATTCTCTACAAGATGGGTCAAAAACATCGATACCCATTTTTGAATTTTGAAATTTCTTATTTCAAATCGTCCCTTATCGCCGGCCCAATATCGCCGAATTTGTCAATATAGCCGAATTCTGTGAGCGTTGAAGGTTTTAATTACAAACTCCTTTCGATGGGTTATGAATGAGGTAATTTTAAAATGTTGAATTTTCTAAATCTACTTTTTTGAACCTCCTAAACAATGTATAATCAGTTAATTCTGAAGATGCTTAAATAGAGCGGAAAGTAGATAAATAAATATCATGTCTTTATAATAAACATAAAATCCTTTTAAATATCTTTATACATACATCTTATACATGTAAAATGAATTATGTTTACTGGTCATAACTTTCAACTTAAAGTTCACTTCACTAATTTAATGATGTTAAGTTGAATAAATACGGTAAACCGGTCACCGGATATAAACTATTTCCGTTATATAAGTTCTATCCTTTCCCACAGCAATTAAGCTGTTACGCGGTTAGCGGATATTAGATTTTGATACTTACCGCCAAGAAATTTACAAGTGATTCCTGTAATAGGGGGGAATCGTGAATTTGCGTATTTTTTTCCGGCGATACTGACAAATTCGGCAAAACGGGACCGCCGGCAATATATATAGGCATATATGCGCTCCTTTATTAAATAATTCCATTATTCGGTTGGTTAATTAAATTAACCCCTTAATTAATTAATACTAAGATTCTAGCTGAATATAATTAATACTGAACCAAAACTAACTCACCTTATGTGAGAACGAAAAAAGTATTTTTTTTAATTTTTGCTTTTGAAACACTTTCCTGAATCGTCTTCGTTGACATCATCTAGAATAAGCCTAGAAAAAGTTTGTTCTTTCTCAATAATGGTGAGATTATCGTCATCTGCTTGAAAAATTTGTTGATTACAAAGCCACTCCACTTCAAATTCGCCAACTGCTTCGATCTGTACCTCTAAAATGAGCTTATCTCCTTCTTTAAAGGTCGTATCCATCAATTGAGAGACCTTTGGAGGAGTTAATTCGACAACTTCTTCGGTCCACTTTTGCGAGGTTTTTTTTAATAATTTTAACTAAAGTTTAATTCTTCCAATTTTAAGGGGGTTGTGGGTGCTAAATGTTTGAAATATGCAAGCAATTCAAAGTGGCGTTTATTTATTACATGAAAAGTTTTTCGAAATTTTCAGACATTCTCCATTGTTGTTAAAACTTTTAACTTAAAAGTACAGTATGAACGATCAATTTCGGCAAATACCTACGTCTTTTCCAGATTGAATCAATCAAAACGGTGGAATTCAGATTCATCCAAATTGGAAAAATAGGAGCAAAAATCTTACATACAGTATGTAACATACTGTACATTTTCTGATTTTTCAGCCGATTAAATTTCCACAGTCCTAGAAAATGTTTTTGTAATATCTTATAAAATGCGAATGTTCTGAAGCATTCCAGAGTTTAAAAATCTGAATTTTAGCATAGTTTGAAATGGCTCTCTGGTCATGAAAAAAAACGATAAAAAATTAAATTTATTTCTACCAGCCATCCTCATGGTTTCAATTTACATATGCATATGCATATCAAATGTATTCACAGACGCAATATTAACAACATTATATCCATTTAAGTTGTTTGCAGTCAGCTAGATTTTACACCCACAACCCCTTCAAAAAACGCATTTTCAAATTATCCAATTTTCGTGGAATTGATCACACTGACTGTACGCTCATCCAAACGGACCAAACTTCGTCGAGAAAGTAAATCAAATATATCATATATGCCCGGTCAGATAAAAAACACATTTAGTTATTTTGGGAGTTTTGCTTCAAAACATGAAATGCGTGATGAAACTGCCGAGAACTAATTTTCACACATTTTATGTCTTTAGGGGGTTGTATCGACGGGCAATATCCGGCGATCTTAAAGTTATAAAAATCTCATTTTTCGCTTTTTGAACTCAAGAAGGCTTGTTTATTTAAAATCCCGAAAATTTCCCTCGAATTCTAGAATGTTTTTGAAGTGAGCATCGAGTTGAATAAAAAGCATAATTTCTGAAGGGGGATTGTGAGTGATTCCAGCAATGTGCTGAGGAGAAATAAGCCCTTTTTAAAACTCAAATATATTTTGTGAGAATGAGTGGACATCTATGTTTTCATTGCACATTGCAGTTTGTAACCTCTGAAATGGATAAATTTAACATGAGCCGTTAAATGCATAAAACCTTATTGCTGGTATTTCTCCATCGAAGTTTAACTTCATATCCACGTATCCAAAAAATTTATATTATGCCAATTTTATTTGTCAGAAAAAAATTCTTTACATATAGTCTGATAAATTTTTTTTAATTCATCTTAATTTGCCGGGAATTTTGTTCGAAAATTCATTGCTATAGTTAAATATACATTATTTCACAAAAAAAATTTTAACTCACGAACGGTACCTGCGATTTCTTTTCTCTTTTTTATAAATTATTCTCGATTATCTAAGTGAAATTATAGACTAACAAAATTTTAATAATTTTTGTCAGATTTCTCGCAATCACTATTTTATGCAGATTTACTGCTATTATTACATTGATTAGGCTAATAATTGAAATATTGAAAAAGGAGCAAAAATCTTAACAATTATGATATTGAAATACTTTCATTTCGTGTAACTTATTTCTGTGATTATTATTCTTCGTAATTTGAGACTATCCTATGTCTAGAATTGTAAATAAATAAATTATTTTTGCAAGCAAATCCGATATTCTAGAATTAGTTATTCGATAGTTATAAACGTTTTTTTGCTTGTAATCAATTTCTCGTGTGCTGGTCGGATACAAGAAAAATAATACCGAGTTTGAGACCGTGGTCAAAAATAACTACTGCACCCACAATCCTCTTAATAGTTTGTTGAGAATAATATTTATTTTTCATGTATTTGAAATTTCACGAGAAATAAATAAATTTGCATATTTTGGTCTAAATAGTAAACCTTCCTTTTTGGTCGGCGAATTGGTACCATATCCAGTATCAGTATTTTCGGTGACTTCGGCTTCCTCAGAAATTGCAGGGGTTAAATTACAGTGCGTAGTTGCAGTGCCAAATTTATTGGATGCAGTCACTGTATATTTTCCGATATCTTGAGGGGTTAAACTTCGAATTCGAATTTTTGAAAGTGCGCCAATTTGTCTGACTACAGTAGATGGTGGCAATTCTGATCCATTTAACTCCCACGTGATCAAATCTGAATGTTCAAAAACGCACTGGAGCATTATGTAATCTTCAAGTTCAGCGGTCATGTCTTTCAATGGCTCAATACATTCGGGAATCGGACCGGCAGAGTCCATTTTTCGCGTTTCCTCAACAACCGGATCATCGAGAACTTGTACCGGTTTTTCAACAACTGGTTCCTGTTTTTCGACTGGTTTTGGAGCTGTTTCAATAACTGATACTGGTGCGAGGACTGGTGGCATACTGGCTTCTCGAGATTCGCGGTCAGATTCATCTAGATTGTACTTTAATTATTTGTAGAGAAAAGTCCGAAAAGTTTAATTTTTCATAATGAAACTTTGTTAAAACTAGACAAAATCTATATTTTAAAATATTTTTTATATTATGTTAGAGGTGGCGACCTTTCGTGGTACAACTCGAAAAAAAAAAGAATCCATATCCCCTGTTCACACTATGTCGAATATCACAGGCCCTCATTGGTACTAAAAAACACACTACGTAACGTAGTCTACGTTTGCTAATCATGTGGAATATCCCGTCCCTGATTAGCAAACGTAGTGTGTTTTTTAGTAGTAGGGCCGGGATATTCCACATAGTGTGAATAGGGGATATATGCCAAAAATGTTATACGAACATAAATGAAAGAAGGTCCTAAAAGCTACGGCTGTAGATTATTCTTTTTGTCTCTGAAAACAGGGGTTCAAAATTTTTCTTTCTCAAACTTCTCTCAAATAATACTGATAGAATATTAGTGATACAGCCAGGTTTATAAGCCAATAAAAACAACGTTTTTTTTATTTTATGTCACAAATTAAAGCGAGAAATATATGGTTGATGATACTTTATTTGTTATTTTACTTTAACTTTGTGGACTGCATAAGGCGCAACTCATACTATATTCCTTTTTCCGATCAAAGTAAATCGTGAAAATGCGGATGATCTCTATAGCGTGTGTTCGAATCTAACTAGTGTTGTCTCAGTGATTGTCTTCGGTATAATACATGTAGGTAATAGGCTAGAGTGCTTGATTTTTGTACCGTAAAAGTTGAGTGGTGCGTAAAATCAGCCGATCAACCTCTAGTGAGATTCAAACGCGCTCTATATATAGATCACCCTAATTTTCACGATTCACTTTGATTCGAAAAAATATATATCAACGAACGATTCTTTAGCCGATCCAATTTGTGGGAACTAATTTTTTTGGTTTATCTGGCTCAATGGTAAAAAAGCTTCCGAAACGGTTCATTTCAATCTTAGTAAGCCCATTTTAAAAATACTTATTTTATAAAAATTAATCAATATGTTTTAATAGAGCGCAAAAAGAACATTTCCAGTTAGTCATAAAAAATAACCTTCGGAAATATGTTAGAAAAGCCGGTAATTTCAAAAATGAATTACCGGTTGGAAAGCTTCCCACAAATTCAGTGAAAAATGGATAAACCCTGTTCATTCATATCTGGATTGAGTTTTTTGAATGAGGATGAGCGGATGGGTAGCGCGTTAAAATGAGTAAATACCAGTTGTGTTCATTGATAAAGATGTATCGTCTAGAATTTTGCTGCCAACCTCCAGTTCCGAAACTTCATATTTCTCAGTAACCGAATTTTCTTCTGTAGTGGAATGATCGGAAGTGACCTTTGTGGTGACCTCATTTGTAATGACCTCCTTTGACGATAATTCGATAGTTTTTGAACTTTTGACTATATTGACTTGAACTTGGATTAGGCTGTTTTATCTCATGCTTGTAAATATGAGTCATTTTTGTTCCCCTTTCATGCGTAGGTTTAAGCAAAAGATAGGGAAAAAAGAGGGAAAGGGGAACAAAACCCAGAAAAAACGTTCCCTTTCACAAGCCTGTTTTATCTGTCGTGAAGAACAAAAAGTGCCTCAAAATGATGGTCCAGATATTTTGATTTCTTGATGAGAAATTCTACTTAAGAATCAGCTCGAATCAACTCGAAGGTCATTTGGAAAAGGTTTAACTTTAGAGAGAAACTTTCTCTGAATAAAACTCTAAAAACCATTTCCAGTATTTCTTGACTTTTTATTAAGGATCAATTTTGGACTTGACAATATCGAAGATTATACTTCGGTTTGGATAGTCACTCAGCGTCATAACTGAGACGTCAAAAAAAAGTGACCAATCAAATCACACGATTCCTAAAATAAGTTGACAATCTTGTGATTCGATTGGTCAGTATCTTTTCTGACGTCACAGTTATGACGCTGAGTAACTATTCATACCGAAGCATAATCTTCAATATAACAAAGATATAGTTGTTGACCACTTAAAACGCCCTTCAGCTTTTTCCAAAAACGTGGTTTTAAGTGCTGTGAAACAATGATAAGGTAAAATGTGTTTAAAACAAAGTAAGATTAGTGTTGACGCGATAAGTTTTAGATAATAATCTGCATATCCTAGCCAGTTATATGTACCTCATTTTCCTTCAATTTTTGATAATAACACTCTATGTTTTTTTTATGTTTCCTCTAACCTTGTTAATATTTTGTCGGGCTTCCGCTACTAAATAGGATTTACAACAATTAATGTCACGAGAGGCGTGATTTATTGATCATGTTATATCCCTTTAGGAGGAAGGTTGTTATTTTTTTCTTTGATCTAGTACATTCGTACTACATAACATACATAATGTACTAGACCAAACTAGAAAATAACAACCTTCCTCCTAGAAGGATATGCTGTAAAACTATTTATTAACCCTTGGAGGCTCTGAGTCATGATAAGTTGAATGAATTTTGACGAATTTTCTATGTTTGTCAAAGTTATGCGTCCCTTTCACATAAAACGAAAAATTACACGTTAAAGCTCGCATCTCACGATGAGTTTTCTGATTCTACATATCAGGACTATAAAAGATTATGCCAAAAATTAAGGCCTGAAAAAGTCGTATAATTTCAATATTTTTTCAACTTTATTTCAATATGACACGGTATCAGATTCTTAATATTTATAACAAAAGTTGGAGCTCGAACTTATTCCTCTAGAATTAAATCTCGGATCGGATTTTTCTGGCAAAAAACCGTAGGTGAGTGTGGGTTCCATCTATGAGTTTGGTATAGTTAGACACCATGCTACAGTGTTACAGAGTAAGTATATTCACCTATATATATATGAAGAATTGCCCGTAGTTGAACGCAGCTCGAATCATGATTCCTTCATCTGGGTTCGAATCTCAGACTTCTCAAACTTTTTCTATGGCTAACCGCGTAGCATTAGTTATTTTACATAACTTATGTATCATTTTACGTTAAATTCAATTAAATAAAATTGTACGAACGTATTTAGGTGCCCACTTTGTAAAAACTTTAAAATACATGTAATATCAACTGTAATATAGTTACTGTATCAAATTTTTTTCTCGAACAGATTTTTTCATTGTTTTTCAAAATTCTGCACAACATTTTAGTACTGGAGTATAGCTAGAATGTCCACCATTAATATCAACTTATAGAAATAATAGTTGGATTGTTCTGAAACTTCTTGGGGGTCAATAATATATGGAAAAATGGGAAAAAATTATGAAAAAAATTGTGGTCGTCACGTGATCAAAATAT
>SCLH01000751.1:90738-118423 GCA_004367855.1 Oikopleura vanhoeffeni | reverse complement strand
CAAATACTGCTGTAACGTGATCGAGCTATAACTACGGTGAAATCTGAGGCTCGATCACCCCCTTATATTTTCGCATCAAAAAGTTTCGCGTAAAAATATTTTGTGTTTTGTTCGCATTTCAAGAAAATTGCTTGATTAACCTCTTATATTTCGCATCTAAAAGTTTCGCTAAAGCTGAAGTCAAAAACCAAACTTGTTCTCTGCACACTGAAAATGGCTTTTTAGCCGAAACGTCAAAAATAAACTATTTTTAAATAGAAAATAAATAATTATTATGTCTCAAAAACAATAGAAAATGTTTTTTGTTGCTCGGTTTTTTTCCGATCCTGATCGAGCAGGTTGAGATGGACAAAATCGATAACACTGGGTGTACCCTTATCCGTACACCTCAGCTCGGCCAAAAATCGTACGGATAAGGATAACTGATGAAGGAAAATGATTTTTGAACAAATTTTTTAACTTTTATAAGTTGTGATAATTGACAGCCTGACTTGAATATCGGAATTATTTTGATCAGCTTCCGTTTCGGAATTAGAATCGGAGCTAGGCGAATTTTTAAGTGGTTCTAGAACAACCGGTTGAATTTTCGGTTCGAGTTTTTTCTCAATTTTAATTTGACTTTTTGTTTCAATTTTCATCTGATTTTTTGATTCAATTTGAAGTTCGATTTTTTTGTGTCCAGTTTCACTACTGGCTGAACTTCGGGCAGATAATCTTGTTTTTCTAACTGGGACGGACTTGGGATCGAAATACAAAGATGGGATAGTTGGGACAACATCTGCTTCTATCGGTTTCACTTCGAATTTTAACTCCCTGAGAGATTGTGGGTTAAAATTATCATTTGAACTTCCAGTGCTATCTCCAATTTGTACTGTCACGTGAGCCACCTGTTTTCCAAGACCATTTTTTGCAACTAACGAATATCGCCCGGCGTCGCCAGAAGTTAAATTTTCAACGATTAAATATTGAAATCCATTTTCTTCATAAATTTTTGTCCTGCTGTCAGGGATTAAAACAGCATCATTTTGGTACCAGAGAACTTTTGGTGGCGGATGCCCTTAACTGGGATTAAAATCTGAACCAACTTTTGACATTTAGTTAAAAAAAATATTCGAAATCACTATAAAAAACTGACCTTTAAAAGAGATCAAAATAATCGACTCTGATTGGAACAAATTTCCACCAATTAGAATCTCAATCTATGTGAGTTATGTAGTATACATTGAAATTCTAATTGGTCGAAATTTTTTCGAATCAGAATCGAGCATTTTGATCCATATAATATGAGTCAAAAAGAGTGTCGAGGAAAAAACAGGTTCCTATGATTCAACAAGTTTCAGCGCGCTGAGTTATTTTCGAATATCATTACATAATGTTTAAAGCCTTACAATTTAATCATCTGCCGTTTGACACTTGTCTCGAGAAGATAATTGAAGGTGTTCGTTTTTTCCTCGACACTTTATTTGACTCATATAGTACACACGTTTATTTTGTCTCTAAAAAAGCAAAAAAACATTTTTCAATGAATTAATATCGCACAATATACCGTATATATTCGGAATCAGCATAGAGAACTAAACTAAAAAATTTCATTGATTATTTGTTTGATTTAACCTTGTTGGCCAATAAGAAGTCTCAATCATACGCATGTCAATTTGAGAGCTTCGATCTTGTTTTTTTTTTGCTCGAAACTGATTGACACTGTTGATTGATCAATAAGAGTTTAAATTTGTTAAACACCTACGTGTTTGTAAATTCAAACGTTTTGATTGGTGGAGGTAAGCTAAAGGAAAAATCTAAGATCACAAGCAAAAATGTGACATGCTGTACATACTATTTTTATATAAAACATGGGAAAATAAATTCATTGTGAATGACAATCACACCACGCATAGATTTTTAGGTTTCTTTTAATCCTTTGCTAATAATTGTGCTTGTAATCTGAGAGTTTGTCCGACATCTAGTGGTTCAGAGTGTGGTCTCACTTTGAATCCTGGTGGTCGCCTTCGTGGTGAACAGTCGTTATCTAAATTAAATAAATCAATCCGGAAACCGCTCCAGAATAAATATTAATTTTTTAAATTAAATATTAATATTTATTACAATTTCCCACACGTGACAAGATTGATTTTCAAAATTTAACGAAAAATGTTCTTAGTTGAACATCTGAACCAAAAGTTACCAAAAGTTTAAAAATGGACAGACGGAAATTCTGAAAATAATATGTTTGGTGCTAGACTCTACGGTGCTAGCAGCTAGAGGGCATTCAAAAACTGACTGATAAGTTTTTTGAGCGCTTGAATGATCTGCACAAATTGATAAATTAATTTTTCTAAAGATTCAAATAAAATTCAATGCTGTTTCAGGCTGCCAAATGAAAGAAAAAACAATAAAAAAATTAAGTCGTTAAAATACAAATTTTGGATTTATATTTACTTCTCATACAAACCTCATTAAAAACCCCCACACTACCACAGTTCAATATCTATTTTTAACATACTTTTTCAGCGAACTTCCCCCTTACAATTATTCCAAATTGTATTTTTTTTTACATTTTAACCTTGACGTATTAAGACCAAATATTAAGAGTACAAAATAAATATTAATTTTTACACGCAAAGTAATCTGAAGATAAGCAGGGAGACAAAAATTGGTTAAAATCTATTTGTCCAAAGCTTATAAGAAAAATATTATTTTTGGGGAAAATAACATTCCGATAGAACATGACTTAAAAAAATCTTCCAAAAATATCCGATTAAAGATTTAAATTCTGATTTTCCACCCATTCTGACTGAGACAAAAACGCTCTTCATACTCATATGGTTGTTTAGGAGGTTTTATTATATGTAGGCAAGCCTATGTGCGGGATCCTCAAGCAACCCCTAAGTGAGGTAAAAACTAAAAAATACAGGTTTTCTTCACGCATAGTGGCCGAGACCATTTTACTTTGTATACATTTTACTATCGACCGTAAGAAATTATCGAAAATGTTTCTGGAATTCCCCGTCTGGAATCTCCATGTCTCTAGTTTTAATAAAATACTGGCAGTCAACGTTTTAGTCAATTGTTAAATGTGCAGTTCAATTAAAAGGGTGGTCAACGTAAAATTGGCTAGAAACGTAGTTTAATAGTCGATTAAACGATAAATATATAGAAACGATAAAGATAGGATTTTACCAGAAATATAATATTTGAGTCGGTAGGGTCGAATTTGGTCGCACTTATGGTAACTTCCGCGCAAAATGACATATCTAAATCTATTAACCACAGTCTAATAGACACTAAAATTTCAATTTAAATCAGGTCATTTCACATGTTTGTCTGATTTGCGGTGACGACCCCTTTAGAGTTGAAGGCGATGTAGTCCGTCCAAATGGCACCTTTTATTTGGACAGAATCTTTTCACATCAAATTTATTATTTTAATCTTCCGAAATGATATTGTCTGATCAACAAATAAAAATAACATGTAGCCAATATGCAAAAAAAATTACAAAAATATACTCATAGCTAAATAAGTTATCCAAAGTTTCATTTTTTCACGAGTGCTTTTTGTGAAACTCAAAATTATAAAATGATTATTTTTCGAAAAAAATAAAGTAAAATTTAACTCAAATTAGGCCAACAAAGACAAATCGATCAATTTTTGAACACTAGGTTGTACCGATGTTAAGTTATCAGCTGATTCGAAATTTTTACATTTTGCTGCGTTTTAACGCGCAGGGATATCAATTATTGTTTTTTAGGCGATCGAGATAACATATTTCAAATCTGAAACAAGATTTTACGCACGAATTTGTAACTCATATCTATTACGGTACTTGCTGAGGCTTTTATGCCACTTTTTCAGTCAGCACTTTTATATAATTCTGCTTTTGAAAACGACTCATTCGATTGAGTTCTTAAATAGCTCAAACTGATATTTAGAGAAAAATAAATGAATAATAAATGGTCCGAATCAAACCATTGTTTTCAATATTTTAACAAAAACTGATAATTAAAGAATTTCAGTAACCTCAGAAAAATCCAAAAATGTTCCGATTCGGACCAATCTTATTTTATTATTTACTAGATATTTGTGCTCAGTTTGAGCTAACTGAGAACTTAATCGGATGAGTCGTTTTTTGAAGCCGAATTATATAAAAAATTTGGCCAAAAAAGTGGCATAAATTCCCCAGCAAGTACTGTAATAGATATGCTATTGTGAAAAAAGTATGGTTTTCCGATGAAAAGGGAATAACTAAACCTTTACTTTCCCCCGCATTTATCGACATAAAATTCTAAATAAAAATAAATGAATATATCCCTTTATCACTTTTTGGTTAGAATGCGTAGCCACAACGTTAAAATCACACGTTAAAAAGAGTAGTGGCTACGCATTCTAACCAAAAGGTGATAAGGGGATATTGTGTCATTATCAATTTTCCCGTTATAAGCGCTAAAATTTATAAATTTATTTCAAATTTTGTTGCTGGTGCCTGGTAATAGAGTGATTCTGATTTATAATCTTTGTTACTTAGTTGGTTTGTGTCATCTACTCAATTTTTTATTTTTTTTAACCTCAGGTTTACAAGCCTTGTAATACAAGGAAACTTGTGTACAAGGAAACTAAAATTATATAGAAATTTTTTATTTGAAAACTTTNGATGCAAAGTTTTTGCTGTATGGTGTGAGGAGGTTAACTATTAAATATTTTTTTACCATTTTTCTACTACCCAATTTCCCCCAAAATTTTTACCCAAAGTCAAAAATAAAATGCAAATTAAAAAAAAACGCAGTTTGATGTGTATACTAAAAAAATAGCTTTCATAATGATAAATTTATTTTTGCTATTATTATTATTATTTTCGTTTATTTGCAATCTAAGGGGACAGATTGGCTACAGTTACATACTAAATCATTGGTATTCATTAGTATTTCACCGTTAATTTTTACATTAAAATAGTTATATGATACAAGTGTACAGATAAGATTTTTATTTTAATAAATATTTTAAACAGTTTTTAAGTAAAATTATATTTCACACTTTACATTGACAAATCTACGCTTTTATCGTTTTCAAAAAAAGGAAATTATATTTTAAGTATGTATTTCACCATATCCTGCCTCTTTAATAGCTTATAGCAGAACATAAAATTTCCTACGTTTTGGGACCAGGAAAACACATTTTTAGTTCTTTATTAGATATTGATTTACATAAAGTTAATATCTAGCCGTTTAACATTGGAATGTTTCTTTTTATTTTTCCTATCATGACTCACAATTGCTCATTTTTATAATTTTTAAATGCTCTCATTGGTCATTATATTGATTCTATGTGACTTTATCGTTTTTTTAAAAAATAATATAAAACACAAGAGAAAATATAAGAATACCTTTTTAGAGAAAAATTTCCTATCCTCATATTTTATGATTCTTGTTAAGTTTCGCATTAAAGTTCCAATTAGCGTGTCATCAGTCTATTTTATTGAAAATAGTGTCTTTAAAAAAACATCTGGGATAATTGATTTTCAAGCTTTTTAACTTTGAAAAAAATTTTAAGATATTTTCGACGAAAGTTTTGTATTCCGTTTTTAATTTGTAAGATGAGTTTACACGAAAGTGCTACATAAAAATGAAAAAACTCTTAAATTCCTCGTTCTTTCGTTTTTATCATAGTGATATATATATAAAAAAATATTTTTTAGAAATAATTTTTGACACGCTTCAATGAATACGGACAGATCCTGCATGCAGCGGGTCATAATTGAGCGGTCCTATGAGCGTTTAATATTATGTTATGCTGACGGCCATCGAGAAGAGGTTTTTGATACAGAAAGAATAACCTGGCTTCTACACGAGGCAGAAGCACTAGTAAGTTTTCCCTTTTACTATTTTTATTTATTAATCCTACTCAACGATCAGCTCTATGGTTGATGATTTTATATCATTATTTGAAAAAATGAGAACAAAAAAATCAAGGAGTACATTTTCAGAAAAACATGCGGAAAAAACACTCAAAAAAAAATCCTTAAAAAAATAACTCTTGCATAATTTTTAATACGCAATTTATTTTTAGGATAGACCTGCAGCATTCCTGAAGCGAGAGCGGCAACATAACTCCGAAGCTGCCATAAATATGGTCAACTGTGTCACACCCTATCCCTCACATTTTTGGGGTTTACGATCGCTAATCATAAACGCTGTAAACTCTGGGCCCGCTAGATTTGGGCGTATTTGTCGATTTCACCCTGGGGTCAGAGATCGGCCAAATGAAAACTGGGTTCTTGGTTATCCACCGAATTTCCCCGAAACACTTTTCCGGTCTGAATTTATAATCAACTTAATCGTGTATCATTTCCGAATTTTAACGTTTTCTGATTCTTCAGTAACCACTATAATCTGCTTAAAAGACTTTATGATGTCTTTGAAGAGGATGTATATTGTAAGTATTTTTACACTTTTAACAGAAGGAACTTCCTTTCTTAAAAAGGAGCTCCTTCAGCGATAGATCCGATTAATTTCTACACAAAAAAATGACTCCTTGCAAAAAAACCTTCTTACACGAAAGTCAACCTTTGTACGAAATAAAATTTTGCCCAAAAAAATTCCATGCAAAAAATTCTATGTAAAAAAATATTTTTACACAAAAAAACATATAATGAGACAATCTTGCTTTATATATATTGCTGATTTCACCTTGTAATTTTCTTAGTTTTATAAAGTTATTTCCCATCATTATTTCTCAAGTTCAGATCCAAGTAATAAAGTCCTTTTCTCGGTGATAATCATCTTGTGATTTTCAAAGGATATTTTTTCAGATAAATTATTGATAGTTAAAATTACCTTTCAAGTGCAGGTTCGCATATCGTTTGAATATCTCTGAGTGTGACCCTCCTCCAGCGCTCATTTTTCCGCCTGAATTATAATTTAAAATAAAAAAAAATGTTTCAAATCAGATTTTTATGCTTTTGACATTTTATGCTGCTTGGCGAGCATCTGGAGCGTCTTTTAGATCTAATTTATAGTGCTGTTAGTTGATAAATATTTACTGACTGATATTTTATTTTGCCCACTTTTTGCCCGTTTCAGATGCCATCAAATGCGCAAAAAGTCAAGTGTTTACTCAGACATTAAAAAGAACGATTCTCGTAAAATACAGAAAAGGCCAAAATCAATCCACGAAAAATGCTTTGTCAAATTGATTTTAAATCACCTAGGGGGGCTTGGGGGGTCTCCCCCACATAGTCTCGCCCACATATAATTAAACATCCTAAACAACCATACAATTTGAGGGGTAATTTTTGCCCGTTTCAGATGCCATCAAATGCGCAAAAAGTCAAGTGTTTGCTCAGACATTAAAAAGAAGGATTCTCGTAAAATACAGAAAAGGCCAAAATCAATCCACGGAAAATACTTTTTCAAATTGATTCTGACTTTAATTTGCTCAGTGATCCGAGAGTTAGAGACTTTGAATGCAATAAATCACATCAGATCACATATTAAGCGTTATAAAGCCTTTGGGTTATGATTTAATTTTTTAATTGCTTATTAATCACTAATGAAATTTTGGAAAAAACACCATAATGTTTATTGTATTTTACCGGAGAAAATTTGATCGCACACATAATCAATCCTTTATTTTGAAAAATAACAAATTTTTGAAATTTTGAGGATATGGATTAAGGGCCCTCAGTTTACAGATCGTGCATATTTGAATGATACAAACGTCGCGGCATACTAGCACCCAATCAAAACCCTTGATTACAGAATAGGAAGATTTCATAGGTCAGATTTGAGCAGATCCAGCCAATAAAATGCTCGTATTCCGCATTTTTTAAATATACTGGATCTGTCGGTGAAAGGCCCTCAATCCATATTGTTTCGAGGCACATTTCGACATTTTTTACTGGCGAAGTTATGATTTTATTTCTGTATCATTTCTAAAAAAGTGTTCGAAAAAAAAACCAAGAAAATAATGAGCGTGACATATTTTTTAGAGTCGGAAACCCTAGTTCTTTTGAATACATCATTCGCAAATAAAAGGTCAAATAATTGTCAATTACAGACTGTTGTGACATTGTAACGTCCGTTGATATAATAAAACGATAATTTGAAATCTGTCAATTTTGACTTTTATTCATTTAGCATTATGTTTAACCCTTGTGAGCATATAAAAAAATCCTCCAAGGTACCAAGGCAAAATTCAAAATGTTAACCTCAAACCTCTATCAGAAACTTTTTTCGATAATTTAATGGTTTATTTTTAAAAGACTTGTGTGGGCAATTAAAAGGAATAATAATTGTCTGAGTGTAGACTACAAAAATAATTATAATCTGTTGCCAAAGAAAAGTTTACGGAGTAAAGTATTAGTCTATCAGACACTCTACAATTTGGGAGGGGCTGGGAGGTCCACCCACATATAAAATACTCCAAACAACTTACTCATAATTTAGTATAAAGTGAGTTATTTCAAGTTTCCGGGTAAAGGTTAAGTTTAACTATTTGATGATAATTGGCAGATTGAAATTCGCCGGAAAGTTTCAATTAAACTAGTTAAATTATTCTGACACATGCAAAAAGACATTAAACTCGAGATGAAGCCCGACCGGTGAAAAATCGTACTTTTCAGAAAGCCAACTTTCTGATCAGTGTTTCAGTAGCTTACTTTTGAGCCTACTTACAAAAAAATCGAAGCACTTTTTTTCGAAAATTTTCTCGTGGGCTCTTAAAAAAATCATATTTCGAGTTAAAATTAAGGTCGAAATCCAAAAAAATGATCGACTTTATTGTTCGTATTTGTATGAGCTAGTGTTGGCTTGAAAAGGTTTCGAGTCATAATCAACATATTCTAGTCAGTTATATGAGCAGTTGGCGTAGTGGTTAGCGCGACTCGACGATCGTCCCGTTACCTTGGTTCGACTCCCGGACTTCTCAAACATTTTTCTATGGTGATAACTCAACACTAGCTTAGAAAAATATAAATGAATTTGAAAAAATTCTTAGGAGATAGTTTTTCCGACGGATAATTGCCAAAAAACGGTGATTTTCTGCATATTCTAGACAAAATATAGCGAAATTTGAAATTTTGACCGAGATTAAGTTTGGCCTACCACTTTTACAAGTTATGTCAAAATTTCAGATAATTTCGAAATAAAACGTGGGAGGAGATAGTTTTACCATTTTGGCTTGGGTCCTTTTGTGTCGCTTATGTGTCAGGGAGTGTGTGCATATTTTTTTTTGAAAACGAAGGTCAAAAATACCACTTGATTAAATTAAACCACTCAAACTTCAAAATATCACCTTAAGGGGTACTGGTCGCTTGAATTGATTTTTCTCGATTAAATATTAGCCAACCAGGGCTTCGGTGATATTTTTGAGATTAGCCAGTTTCGAACAAATCGAAGCACTTTTTTTCGAAAATTTTTTCTTGGGTTCTCAAAAAAATCATATTTCGAGTTTGAGGTCGAAATCCCAAGAAATGTGTCTGAGTTTATGTTTTATTGTTGTGTGTGCTAGCTTTGATAAAATAATGAATTAATTTTTTAATTTTCCTAGGAGGAGATAGTAATTATCCAAAAACGGTGGTTTTTCCACATTTTAGAGAAAATATAGCGAAATTTGAAAATCTGTCTGAGATTATTAATCTCTTAACTTAAAGTTTGGCCTGCCACTTTTTCAAGTTAGGTCAAAATTTTAGCCAATTTCAACATTAAGGGCCTCGGTGCATTTTGACAGATACCGATAGGAGAGAGATCCTTAGAGTTGAAGGCGAGTAGTCCGTCCAAATGGCACCTTTTATTTGGACAAAATCTTTTCACATCAAAAATTTTATTATTTTATCCTTCCGAAATGATATTGTCTGATCAACAAATAAAAATAACATGTAGCCAATAATGCAAAAAAAATTACAAAAATATACTCATAGCTAAATAAGTTATCCAAAGTTCATTTTTTCAACGAGTGCTTTTTGTGAAACTCAAAAATAATGAATTATTTTCGAAAAAAATAAAGTAATTTAACTCAAATTAGGCCAAACAAAGACAAATCGATCAATTTTTGAAACACTAGGTTGTACCGATGTTAGTTATCAGCTGATTCGAAATTTTTACAATTTTGCTGCGTTTTAACGCGCACAGGGATATCAATTATTGTTTTTTGGCGATCGAGATAACTATTTCAAATCTGAAACAAGATTTTACGCACGATTTGTAACTCATATCTATTACGGTAACTTGCTGAGGCTTTTATGCCACTTTTTTCAGTCAGCACTTTTATATAATTCTGCTTTTGAAAACGACCTCATTCGATTGAGTTTCTTAAATAGCTCAAACTGATATTATTAGAGAAAAATAAATGAATAATAAATGGTCCGAACTCAAACCATTGTTTCAATATTTTAACAAAAACTGATAATTAAGAATTTAGTAACCTCAGAAAAATCCAAAAAATGTTCCGATTCGACCAATCTTATTTATTATTACTAGATATTTGTGCTCAGTTTGAGCTATCTAAGAACTTAATCGGATGAAGTCGTTTTTTTGAAGCCGAATTATATAAAAAATTTGGCCAAAAAAGTGCAATAAATTCCCCAGCAAGTACTGTAATAGATATGCTATTGTGAAAAAGTAATGTTTTCCGATTGAAAGGGAATAACTAAACTTTACTTTCCCCCGCATTTATCGACATAAAATTCTAAATAAAAATAAATGAATATATTGTGTCATTATCAATTTCCCGTTATACAGCGCTAAAATTTATAAATTTATTTCAAATTTTGTTGCTGGTCCTGGTAATAGAGTGATTCTGATTTTAATCTTTGTTACTTAGTTGGTTTGTGTCATCTACTCAATTTTTTTTTTTTTTAACCTCAGGTTTACAACGCCTTGTCAATACAAGGAAACTTGTGTACAAAGGAAACTAAAATTATATAGAAATTTTTTATTTGAAAAACTTTATAAGGACATTATTGAAATGAAGCATTATGTAAATAATTCTTGACAACATAATTGTTTTTTTGGAAAATTTTAATAAAAATCTTGCAAAACGGATTATAAATTAACTTCTTTGTATAAACTGTAACACATATATTATTTCTTTTAAAACTATTAAACACTATACCATGTCTGTACTATACTGTAATGGTGATTAATTGTAGCCAATCTGTATCCTGAGATTGCGAATAACGAATAATACTAATTAAAGTTGCGCCTAAAAATAAGCTTTGGGTGTGATGCAAAGTTTTTGCCTGTATGGTGTGAGGAGGTTAACTATTAAATATTTTTTACCATTTTCTACTACCCAATTTCCCCAAAATTTTTACCCAAAGTCAAAAATAAAATGCAAATTAAAAAAAAAACGCAGTTTGATGTGTATACTAAAAAATAGCTTCTCATAATGATAAATTTATTTTTTGCTATAATGAGGACAACTTGCTTTATATATATTGCTGATTTCACCTTGTATTTTCTTAGTTTTATAAAGTTATTTCCCATCATTAATTCTCCAAGTTCAGATCCAAGTAATAAAGTCTTTTCTCGGTGATAATCATCTTGTGATTTTTCAAAGAATTATTTTTTCAGATAAAATTGATAGTTAAAATTACCTTTCAAGTGCAGGTTTCGCATATCGTTTGAATATCTCTGAGTGGTGACCCCTCCTCCAGCGCTCATTTTTCGCCTGAATTATAATTAAAATAAAAAAAAATGTTTCAAATCAGATTTTATGCTTTTGACATTTTATGCTGCTTGGCGAGCATCTGAGCGTCTTTTAGATCTAATTTATAGTGCTGTTAGTTGATAAATATTTACTGACTGATATTTATTTGCCCACTTTTTGCCCGTTTCAGATGCCATCAAATGCGCAAAAAGTCAAGTGTTTACTCAGACATTAAAAAGAACGATTCTCGTAAAATACAGAAAAGGCCAAAATCAATCCACGAAAAATGCTTTGTCAAATTGATTTTAAATCACCTAGGTGGGGGCTTGGGGGTCTCCCCCACATAGTCTCGCCCACATATAATTAAACATCCTAAACAACCATACAATTTGAGGGGTAATTTTGCCCGTTTCAGATGCCATCAAATGCGCAAAAAGTCAAGTTGTTTGCTCAGACATTAAAAAGAAGGATTCTCGAAAATAAGAAAAGGCCAAAATCAATCCACGGAAAATAATTTTCAAATTGATTCTGACTTTAATTTGCTTAGTGATCCGAGAGTTAGAGACTTTGATGCAATAAATCACATCAGATCACATATTAACGTTATAAAGGCCTTTGGGTTATGTTTAATTTTTTAATTGCTTATTAAATCACTGAATGAAATTTTGGAAAAAAACTACCATAATGTTATTGTATTTTACCGGAGAAAATTTGATCGCACACATAATCAATCCTTTATTTTGAAAAATATACAAAATTTTTGAAATTTTGAGGATATGGATTAAGGGCCCTCAGTTTACCAGATCGTGCATATTTGAATGATACACACGTCGCGGCATACTAGCACCGCAATCAAAACCCTTGATTACAGAATAGGAAGATTTCATAGGTCAGATTTGAGCAGATCCAGCCAATAAAATGCTCGTATCCCGCATTTTTTAAAATATACTGGATGTGTCGGTGAAGGCCCTCAATCATATTGTTTCGAGGCACATTTCGACATTTTTTACTGGCGAAGTTATGAATTTTTTTCTGTATCATTTCTAAAAAAGTGTTCGAAAAAAAAACAAGAAAATAATGAGCGTGACATATTTTTTAGAGTCGGAAACCCTAGTTCTTTTGAAACATCATTCGCAATAAAAGGTCAAATAATTGTCAATTACAGACTGTTGTGACATTGTAACGTCCGTTGATATAATAAAACGATAATTGAAAATCTGTCAATTTTGACTTTTATTTCATTTAGCTTATGTTTTAACCCTTGTGAGCATATAATAAAAAAATCCTCCAAGGTACCAAGGCAAAATTCAAAATGTTAACCTCAAACCTCTATCAGAAACTTTTTCGATAATTTAATGGTTTATTTTTAAAAGACTTGTGTGGGCAATTAAAAGGAATATAATTGTCTGAGTGTAGACTACAAAAATAATTATAATTGTTGCCAAAGAAAAGTTTACGGAGTAAAGTATTAGTCTATCAGACACTCTACAATTTGGGAGGGGCTGGGAGGTCCACCCACATATAAAATACTCCAAACAACTTACTCATAATTTAGTATAAGTGAGTTATTTCAAGTTTCCGGTAAAGGTTAAGTTAACTATTTGATGATAATTGGCAGATTGAAATTCGCCGGAAAGTTTCAATTTAAACTAGTTAAATTATTCTGACACATGCAAAAACATTAAACTCGAGATGAAGCCCGACCGGTGAAAAATCGTACTTTCAGAAAGCCAACTTTCTGATCAGTGTTTCGTAGCTTACTTTTGAGCCTACTACAAAAAAATCGAAGCACTTTTTTTCGAAAATTTTCTCGTGGCTCTTAAAAAAATCATATTTCGAGTTAAAAATTAAGGTCGAAATCCAAAAAAATGATCGACTTTATTGTTCGTATTTGTATGAGCTAGTGTTGGCTTGCAAAGGTTTCGAGTCAATAATCACATATTCTAGTCAGTTATATGAGCATTTGGCGTAGTGGTTAGCGCGACTCGACGATCGTCCCGTTACCCTTGGTTCGACTCCCGGACTTCTCAAACATTTTTCTATGGTGATAACTCAACACTAGCTTTAGAAAAATATAAATGAACTTTGAAAAAATTCTTAGGAGATAGTTTTTCCGACGGATAATTGCCAAAACGGTGATTTTCTGCATATTCTAGACAAAAATATAGCGAAATTTGAAATTTTGACCGAGATTAAGTTTTGGCCTACCACTTTTACAAGTTATGTCAAAAATTTTCAGATAATTTCGAATAAAACGTGGGAGGAGATAGTTTTAACCATTTTGGCTTGGGTCCTTTTGTGTCGCTTATGTGTCAGGGAGTGTGTGCATATTTTTTTTTTGAAAACGAAGGTCAAAAATACCACTTGATTAAATTAAACCATCAAACTTCAAAATATCACCTTAAGGGGTACTGGTCGCTTGAATTGATTTTTCCCGATTTAAATATTAGCCAACCAGGGCTTCGGTGATATTTTTGAGATTAGCCGTTTCGAACAAAATCGAAGCACTTTTTTTTCGAAAATTTTTTCTTGGGTTCTCAAAAAAATCATATTTCGAGTTTGAGGTCGAAATCCCAAGAAATGTGTCTGAGTTTATGTTTTATTGTTGTGTGTGCTAGCTTTGATAAATAATGAATTAATTTTTTAATTTTCCTAGGAGGAGATAGTAATTATCCAAAAACGGTGGTTTTTCCACATTTTAGAGAAATATAGCGAAATTTGAAAATCTGTCTGAGATTATTAATCTCTTAACTTAAAGTTTGGCCTGCCACTTTTTCAAGTTAGGTCAAAATTTAAGCCAATTTCAACATTAAGGGCCTCGGTGCATTTGACAGATACCGATATGGGTCTCGATGAAAAACTTTTCACTGGATTGATATATTCTTCCCATATAACCATCAAAGTGATGTTTCAATAATCCAGGGAACTTTTGTAACTAGCGAATATTATGCATTATGGCTTTTTAAGAAAAATTTGAGTTCGAATTTAACTTTTCGAATTCGAGAAATAATGAGAAATTTTGGACAAAAGTTCCAAACATAATGAAAAAATGCCTTATTTTTCGTTCAAATTTTTTTTCAATATTGTTTCAAATCAACGAAAAAAACTCTACAAAATGGCTACTTTAACTTTTCCACTAGGTGACCACATATTTTTTATATGCTCTTGAAAAACCATATGACATGGTTTGTGATTTTCGGTCAAAATAATTAGAAATATTTTGAAAATTTTTCTCATTTATAGTTCAAAATTTTTAAAGTAATTTTTTTGAAATCCTTAGCTAAAAATATTAGGAATGGGCTACTTTCACTATATTTAAATATGCTTTCGTTTTGTTTCTCGCTCTTGTTATACTCTGAATCATATTTTTTTTAAATGAAAATACGGTCTGCGCAAAATAAAGTTCAGCCCTCTTAGTCAAAAATTAAAGAAAATTTATTTCACCCAGACTTGCCTAATTGTAGAGCGACCTGTCGACGTTTTAAATTTATTTCATTTAACTCATGAAAAAAATATTTCTTCCGATGTGTTAAAATTTGGGTTTTTTTCGATTTTTTTCAAAAATTTTAAATTTTCGATTTTGACTTAAAAATTGTATGAATGAAAAATAAATTAATTTTCAACGGTCGACAGGACCGTATTTTAGAGTTACTAATTAATAAAAAATAAATTTACTGTAATTTAGACACTTAACTTTCATACGCGCGTTTTTTGAGTGTTTTTTTCAAAAAGACGATTTATAAAGTAAAAATAATGAATCTGAAGAAATTCAGATAAAACAAAGTAAGCTGAAAAGTGGCAACTTGTGTTTGAAAAAGTTTTAATCCAAAAGTTTCGAAGGGACAAAAAGTTTCCCATCAAGACAAAAAACATTGAAAAAGTGCAAATCTGTCAAAATGCATCGAGGCCCTTAAACCTAGGGGAGATAGTTTTACCATTTTGGCTTAGGTCATCTTGTGTCGCTCATGCGTGAAAGAGTGTATGCATACAAAAATAATTTGAGATTGTTTTTAACAAGATAAAGGATAGTTCTACAGGATAGCTAATCTGACTATTATTCTCAGAGCCCTGTATGGCTAATTTTTAATCGAGAAAATTAAATTCGAGCGACCAGTAACTCCTTAAGCCTGCCATTCAGAAAACTTTTTATTAAAAAGTATTCGTTTCGTCAATTTCCTCAACAAATTTTCATCAAAAAAAATTATCAAATTTATTTTTGTTCTCAATTTCGCTTGAATTTACATCAATATCATATTTTTCGGAAAAAAGTATTCTACCACACTTAATTTTGAGTTTCTTTATTATATTTTTTCTAATATTTATATTTCTTCGATTTTTGGCCTTTTCCTATTTTGGCTTTTTACTGCCACACTTAATTTTGAATTTTTTATTATATTTTTCCTAATATTTATATTTCTCTTATTTTTTAATTTCAAATTTATTCCACTAAATATTTTTTAATTATCATTTGATTCTCAATTTTTTAATTTCATCGTTTTTATCAAGATTTTTTTTATTTCTAATTATTTGTCTCGGTTGATTTTATTTCAATTTAGTAATAAAGCTATTGATTAGTTACTTTTAATTTTTCTCATTTTTTTCAATTTAACTTTAATAATCAATTGTTTTCAATGAAAACTTTTCATAAATACTAATTTGACTCAACTTTTTGAATTTTAAATATATCGATTTTCAGTTCAAAATTAATTCTTGATCAAAAATGTTACAAGCTCTAAAAGTGCAAATTTAGCTCACCGTCAGATGGAAGAATAATGTCGAAAAATAATATTTACTCTAAATAACTCACGGAATTCTATATTCTGATTCTATTCAATGAAAAGGCGCCTTTGATTTTCGATTCTGCTTTTATTTATTTCAAATTTTCTATTCTAACAAAATGAATCTCTCCTATTCAGAATGGTTTTACTGTTTAATTCATATTGATATGCAAATATGCTTTGCTACATATTGCAGCGATTCTATTACGATTTTTCAACTCTCATTTTTTTGATTTATTAACATTGCGAATAATCTGAATTTTTAAATCAAACAAAATTCCATAGTAGAAATCGTTATTGAAAAAAGTTATTTAACTCTCATAAGATGTTGATCATCGAATTCAGCACTAATTTTAGGAAAATTATATCACATTTCGATCTGCATTTTCAAATTCTTTAACGTTAAAAGCCCCTAAAATAGTAAGCAGCAGTTTTTTCACGTGACCAGATAATTATTAAAAATATGATTTTTTTAATTTACTAATTTATTTGTAGAACTTTTGATTTATTATAATCATTTTCGATACAGTTTTTTTTCGAATGAGAAATATTTCACAAAAATTTCATCAGAGTTGAAAGCTCTACAAATAAATTAGTTTTACTTAAAAAAAGCATATTTTGATAATTATGCCTAGGTAGGTCTAAACACTTATTCCCAATATTTTAACTAGGGAAAAAGTGTTCAGACCTACCTAGGAATAATAATCCATATATTATGTAACATAATTTATGTTTCAAAAAAGAATGAACGATTATTCAAAAAGTGGAAATAAAATGAAATTTAAGTACATCGAAAAAAATTTCAAGTCCATCGAATATATCAAACTGCTTCAAAATTTGAAATAATTTATAAAAAAGGTAATTTTTACTTTTTACTAAAAAGCGCAAAATATATTTTAGCGTCACCGTGTTATTGTTGCAAATATTATAAAGCAGAGTATTTAGTAGAATACATAGTAGAGCTCAAACAAAACGTGGGCATATTTGAATAAAATTATACAGCTTCACTTTGTTCAGGAGCGCCGATTCAAAAAGCTTTACTTTCTCAAAAAATAAAATCCGAAAAAACCGCAGTCTACCAGACACTATACCATTTGAGAGAATTGGGGGGTCAAAATCGGCTTATCAAATTTCAATAAATGATGATGAGCTATTAAATAGTTTTAATTACAATTTTTCGACTAACATTTTTCGTTTTGAAATTGGTTAATCGTCTCGGCCATTTCTCTCAAGAATTATGTTTTTGAATTAAACGTTTCGTATTTATATCTGATACAAATCATGATTTACTCAGTTATTCATATTTGTTTAGTTATTCCAACTAACCAAATTTTTCTGAATAATTAATATCCAATCAAATTTTTCAATTTCAAACAAAGTTCTTTCAATTAAATATTTTTATAGTTTTTACTTATTTTGATGATTGGGTGAGAATGTTACTCGGCTTTTTACACATAATTTTGAGGGGGATTATACTAGTACTAGGGTGGGAAATGCGAATGATTTTTTTTCTTGATCTTTCGAATATATTCAGCTATGTACTTAGGCATTTGTAGACATTAGTAGACTCAAACAAAAAGGCTGCATAAGGGGGTACTGATCGCTGATATTGAATTTCTTCGATAAAAAATTAGCCAAACAAGGCTTTTAGGATACTAGTCAGATTAGGCATCTTGTAGAACTATCTTTAAGCTTGTGGAAAAAACAACTCATTTTTTTTGTATGCTTACACTCCTTCACACATAAGCAACACAAGAGGACCTAAGCCAAAATGGAAAAACGATCTCCTCCCAGGTTTCATGTCGAAATTAGCTGAAATTTTGACACAAGTTGTAAAAATAGTAGGCCAAAAATAAACTCGACCAGTTTTTCTAATTTCGCTCTAATTTTTCTAGAATGTGGAAAAAACCACCGTTTTTTGGCAATTATTCGTCGAAAAAACTATCTCCTCCTAAGAAATTTTCTAAAATTCATTCATTTTTTTATAAGCTAGCTCATACAAATATACGAAATATGATTTTTTTGAGGACCCAGGATAAAAATTTTGACAAAAAGTGCTTTGACTTGTTTGTAAGACTTAATCTTGACACCTGTCCGATACTTTTTTGTATTTTTTTTGTTTTCGTTTTCAACATATGCAATACAAACTAAATATCATTTCCACCCTAGATCAGACACCTGCAATTTCAGGTGAATAAAAATGTTGAGGTTAAATATACCTTTAACAAAATTAAATACTTAACTCAAGTTCAAAAGTATATCAACTTATTTCTAAGGCTTTAACATTTTCATTATTTTATCAGAAAAAATAAAAATACCGAATGGAAAAAGTATTCTTAAAAAGTAAAACTTCTGAAATTTCAATACGAACTCTTCATGACTTTAACGAAATTCTTGTTTTAAGCGGTCACAGGGGTTTGAAACTCTCCGAACTATATATGTGGGTGAGACTATGTGGGGGGAGACCCCCAAGCCCCCATCATTGTATTAATGACTTTAACGGAATTCTTGTTTTATTTGCACAATCAGACTTGAAATGTGCATTTTGAAATAAATAAATTATTATCGCATCATATTTTTGAATTTTTTTGAATTTAGGAAGAAATTTTATTATTTCTTATAAAACATTTTACATACACCATCCACAATGATATCCCTTTATCACTTTTGGGTTCGATTGCGTAGCCACAACGTTAAAAACACACGTTAAAAGGAGTAGTGGCTACGCAATCTAACCAAAAAGTGATAGAGGGCTATATTAACTCATCAAATTGATAACATTAGAGAAATCACTACTGAAAAAAATGAACTCTCAATCGAAAGTTATAAACCCCAAAAAAAGTATGAAACTTGAAACATGAGATATTTCATAAAAATTGACATACTCATTTTATGTTTCGTATGTTACATATAACCGTTGACATACGGTTCATATATATGTTCATAATATATGTTCATAATATGTTTCATATTTTTACATCCAAAATAAAAGAATGAGAAATATCTTTTTTAAAGTCTGAGCGTATACTTTTTTTATACTATTTTTGAGCCTGTTATAAATACCTGATAGTCTGTACATTTCTGAGGCCGAAACCTTTTTCCTAGTTTCGCCACTCATCCTCTAGAGATATTTAGAAAAAAGTTTTCAAATAAATTCCTCTTTTTTTCAAAAATGTTATTTTTTCAAATGATTTCGGCCAGAACTAAAAGTTTATTGTTTAACTATAAAATACATTTTTATTTTATTTCAGAAGACGAGTGTTGATTACGGAAAAAGACTATAAAGACACTTTCTTAGATACATGACCTTTCTTTGAAATCGACTTACTCAACGAGATTTATAACAAGAGTTATTAAAAAGTTATCAAACAAAAATACAAGTTAAAAAACTAAAAACAAACTCTTTCAGTATTTTTAAAATCTGACTTGTACAAAATATTCTTGGCCATCAACGATAACATTTGAAATTGGCTTATCAACGTAGATTTTCTTATTTTTTGGTACATCCTAATTCACCTTATATAGACATCCATATATATAGACATCTTGATAGTGATACTGATAATGATTTACAGGGGGATGCCCGATATCGCCGAAAAAAACCTACACGATTTCAGCATTTTTAGCTAAAATACTTCCAGTGCCAATATTGGGCAATTTTGCCGAAATTTTTTGAGATTTCTACTACAAATTATTTTGTGTTCGTCATGAATGTCGTCATTTTCAATCTTCCTGAATTTACCCTTTTCAACTTTTATTTGATTGCGTTTGGTGAACTTCTTAATTCTACGCATTTTGGTGATTTACTTCATTTGAACCTACTGTAAAACTTCTTATAGAATGGAAAAAGTTTAGCATTTTTGAATCAAAAACTTTATTTCTGTCCCAATACAGTATTGGCCATACTGCGGAAAGTGCCGATATCGCCGAAAATGCCCAATATCGCCGAAATTTTCTTGAAAAAAACTTGCGCCGATATAAGAGCTTTTCTTGTAGTATGATTTCTAATTACTGATATTTTCAAGAAAACGGGAAAAAATCTTTGAAATCAAATTGAAAATTTGGCTAAATCAGCAAATTGTGAATTATTTTTTTACCAATTATAAACTGTCCTAAAATAATTTCATATTAAAGTTATAAATTATGGAAAAAAATTCTCATAGGTAACTTATCATAGCTTATGATTCATAGGCTGACAGATCTCCGATCATAAATTATGATTCATAATCCTAATTTTTTGAAAAAAAGAATTCGAATAAACAAAATTCCAAAAACGTTTAATTTTTTCAAAATGACGATCAACCTCATAAAAGCCATCATCAAATACTTTTGTTATAGGATGCAATTTCCGTGAGCGAGGCCTAAAAGTTAAACTAAAGTTAATTTGAATTATCTATTTAATTTGAACATTTTCGAAAATTAGGTTTTAATGTTTTCCTGAGAAAATTTTTCAAAAAATGAAAATTTCGAATTTTTGTGAAATTTTTATCATTTTTTAGTAAATTCATGCCTTTTGAGCGTTCCTTAGCAATTAAGTGCTATTTTTACACATTAAAGCAACCTCAAAACATTACAATTGCAACCCATTAATACATTTTAAAACTTTGCAAATTTCCAATTTCCTTAAGAGTTAAGCAGTCGGTGGTTGAATTCAATTTGAAAACGTGCACGAATTTATTTTGTTTATGTTGCCAAATTGCCAACGGGTACCCCCTTAATGAGAGATTGTTCGTTACGAAAAATAATAAATCTTTCTATAAATCGTTAAGATGAAAAGTGCTCAAATGACAGTTTACTATTTTTCCATTCAACATAAAGAGCGATTGAAAGCAACTATTATCAATCATTTATCAAAGAAATCAAATAAATCTTGAAAAGCCAAAATCTGAAAATATGCTATAAATTGTTAAAAGAAGATTGTCCGAAAGTTTTTTTCAATTTTTTCTTGATTATAATTTTTGGATAAAATATAATAAAAAGTTATTAAACGATATAAATTAAATTCATATTCTTTATCAAGGATTCGATTTTTTATTAAATAAATTTCAAGATATAACTTGATTCTCAAAAATAGTTTGATTATTAAGAGCAGATCGTCATTTAAGACAAATTCGCTCAAAATTTGATCATCATATAAATTAAGAATAATGCAGCCGGAAAGTAAACGCCATATATATAAAAGGATTTTGTCTTCAAAAAACGTGCCGCTAACTTTTGACTTGTAATTTTTTTGCAATACCCTCAAAATATGGGGAGCAGACATCTTGACCCACGTTTCTTGCTGTGCATAGATATCCAACCGAGTTGCATCTTGACCCACAAAGTCATTTTTTAGGGGAACAGATTGGATTTGTGGGTCAAGATGTACTCAGAGTACATTTTGAACCACAAAATTATATTTAAATTAATTTTGTGGTTCAAGATGTACATGATGACCCACAATATTATAGAAATCAAATTCAAGGTTAAAATCTCGGTTATATCCATTGTTTTTTTAAATGAAATTAAGATTAAACTTATAGATAAAAATTAATATAAAACTGAAAGATTGAAATTAAGTATTAAGTTTAAGATAAAAATAAAGGCGAAAATTAAAGGTGAATTTTTATCCTCGAAATTCTCCTACTCATTTTGATTTTTTTTTATCCCTAAATATCTGGAGTACATTCATGGAAAAATTTCTATGGATGGGACTTTCCATGAAGTGAAAGATATTCAAGGAATTTCACAGCTTTATATGTTTAATGTCCAGTTATATGACCCAATTGATGCCACAAAAACCCACATTCAACCACTCGCCTGCTTTTTATTACCTAATAAATCAACTTTAACTTATGCCAAAATGTTCAAGGAGTTATCGGAGTATACCCTTGAATTCACAGGCCGTCCCTTTTACCCCTCATGTGTTCATATGGATAATGAAGCTACACTTATTCGTTTAGTTAAACAAACTTTTCCACTCACCGAAATTCGGACTTGCATTTATCATATTTTTGAAAGTTTTAGAAGAAATTTGAGAAAAAATGGTATGCCCATAGAATCTGCACCAAAAACAATCACAAATAGTTTTTACACACTTAAGGGTGCTTGTTTTTAAGATCTTTCTGAGCCCTTTATTTTAAAATTTGTGGTCGATTTACTTGATCAAATGGACCTAACTGTATCCAATTTTGTGAAAATTTTTTTTTATGTTCAACAATGACAAAAATTCACGGTTTATTTACGAAACAACTGGTTTAACCCTAATAACACGCATTTTCTTGGTTTTAATTCTAATTTTCATAAAGAATTAATTACCACAGTAACGCCTCAAGTGACTTATAATCCCGCTGAAAGCTTAAATCGGGTACTTAAAAGTCAATATGATTCTGGTCGAATTGGTAAAAAAGCATGTGCTCATGGAATTCATCAGTTTTTTCATGGTCGTAGAATAAAATTAGCGGTTTTTTTAAATAATGATAAAGTTAATAACCGTAAGCCCAAAGATCTAAAAAATGGGAAAATCAACAATTTATTGCACAATTTTTAAATTCGGTTTTTCAAATGAAAAATTTGGAATATAATTACAAGTTTAGTGCCTTACGAAGCAGCCTATAAGTATGGTAGAATTCAGGAAGAAAATATAAACGATACTTATAGGCTCCTTCATCCTAATATCCCATCTCATTTTAATTTTAATTAAATTTTCAAAAATTATATCTTTTTATACCGTCTTATTGTAAAAACACCAACCTCCTCATTTATTCTTAACAAAATTCATTCTGTAAACTCTGTAAAGTAAATAAATAAAACGTCAAAAATAAAAATTTCAACTTTACTTTTCGCTCGCAGTTGGACTCCAAGTTAAAAACAAAAGAATAAATTTCGCAGAATTTCTTCTTAGAAAAAATCTCAAAAAATGTTCAACTTTTACTTAGAAAAATCAACACAGGTGCCCACCTGGAAACCTATACATAGCGTGAAACGTGGGTCAAGATGCCCTATCCCAAAATATGCACTGAACATAAAAAAATGTGGCATCTGGTAAATATTTTTGAACAGCAAGATAAAAATGCATATTCGGCATCCGAATGTACACTTTTAATGACTAATGGGACCCCACTTTTATCAAAATATATATTTTTAATAAAATTTAAGACTGCATAATTTTTGGCGGACCGATTTTTCATAAGAAACATCATTTGGTGATAAGAAAAAGTTCTTGTGTTCGTCGAATTTGAAATATTTCTTGAAAAAATAAATATTTGTTGAAAATCACTGTTACGACAAATGAAAAATGTTTCATCGCAAAATAAATTAGCCGTTTGTAATAAGGAAGATCAGATTTCAAAAATATAGGAATAAAATTATTTGTTTCGTTTGATCCGGAAAAAATAATTTTATCAGCAAATTAACCGCCTTGGTGAACTTAGTTATCACCAGTTTTTTGGTAATTACATCTCAGATAGATGGTGTCATATTACACTTTTTAAAGAATTTTTGAAATTTTTTCTGAGTATTTTTTTTACAACTGGAAAAAAAATTTTGATGAAAAAACCTCTTTATATAGCTGTCATTGGGAATATTTTCAATTTGCTGTAAGACACACGTGATGTGCCTTACAAATCAATAACAGTTGTTTTAATAAATTTCCGTAAATTGGTAATAAATGCCTTCATTTTTTTTAACATTTTGATTTCTTTCGGAAATGTTTTAAATTTTATTATCAAAAATGTTTTTTAAGTAAAAAATTTCGAAAGTTTTTAATTTTAAATATTTTGAATGTATCTAATCTGAAATATTTTGTAAGTTTTTAATGTCAAATATTTTGAAAGTTCCAATTCAAAATATTTAAGAAATTTTGATTTAAAATATTTTCAAAGTTTCAAAGCTAAATATTTTTAAAGTTATTCATTAAAAATATTTGAAAATTTGAATTTCAAATGTTTTTAAATGTTTTAATTTGAAAATATTTTGTAAATTAGTAATTCTAAATATTTTGAAAGTATCTGATTTTAAATATTTGAAAGTTTTTAATATCAAATATTTTTAAAGTTTTTATTCAAAATAATTTAAAAGTTTTTAATTTGAATACTTTGAAAGTTTCTAAAAATTTTCTTAGTTTTAATTTCAAATATTTTTAAAAGTTTATTAAAATATTTTGAAAGGTTTAATTTAAAATATTTTGAATTTTTGGGAAGATTCCATTTTTTTATTATTTAAAGAAATTTTTAGCAGGAAATATTTTTTTTTGAAAGTTTTAAATATTCAATATTTTTTCTAAAGTTTACAAAACATATTAAATTTTGTTATAAAAAATATATTGCAAATTTTTTATTGTATTCTGAAAATATTTTTTTGTGAAAATTTTTAAGTATTTTTGCAAATTTGGTTCGGAAAAATTTAGATTTTTTTTGTGGGTGTTTTAAGCAATTTCGAAATTTAAAGAAAAAATTGGAAATTTTTTCCGTTTTTTTAGTTGCTTGAAACGCTCACAAAATTATTTTTTTCGAAATTTTTTCTAACCAAAATTTTCAAAAATTAAAAATTTTTTTGTATTTCATACATCCGGATAGGCTAATTAGAATCATCAAATGAGAAACTGAAAAATCTTTTCATGAAAAAAAATTAGACTTATAAAAAGTTATATGATTTTTCAATTAAAAAATTGTTTTTTTCAACGTTTCGGTTTATTCCATTTTCAAGAGTGAGAAGTAAATGAAATACAAATTCAGAGAGAAAATTTTTGTTTCAAAAGCAATTTAGCGAATTGAGCCTCTGTTTCGCTAAATTAAAGCTCAATTCGTTTTTTAAAAATTCATGTAATTGCAGTGTTTTCAGATCTAGTTAAAAGCATAGACAAAAAACAATTTTTTAATTGAAAAATCATATATATTTATGTGTCAAACAACCCGTATATAAATAAAAAGTTATGGGATTGTTTTATAGCCAAAAAAACTGTTTATATAATATAACCTACCACTGTATTCGGTGAAAATCAAAATCAAAATCGCGCTGTTCCTATTGCGGTCTTCACTGCGCTATTGTCTGCCTCGCCGCTTCATCAATCGAAATGCATGGCAAATGGTATAACCTATACTGTATAACTGTATGAAATGAATGCACCGGGAATTTCGCTTAAAACGTGTACATTAAAATGTATATTAAAAATTAGTAAAAATTGGCGAAATTTAAGTTAATTGATAAATAACTATGAATTTCTGGCGGAGGAAGTGATATCGGAAGAAGATGGTGCTTTGCTGGACCAAGATAGAATGAGTCAATGCCTGCTGCATAACGCTCAATATACATAAAATATGATGACAAATCAAGGACAATGGTCCCCAGAATATCTTTTTTTCATCATTTTTCTTCATTTTATAAACACACACACTTATACATTTTTTACATACATTTTTTACACATACATCTTTTTAGACATTTAGACATTTTAGACATATTAGACATTTTAGACATTTGTTCCGTTTTTGTTTATCTTTTTCCATAAATGTCATCAACCTAAGTATGTTCTAAAAACCCTCTAAATCTTTATAAAAAACTTTCCGTTATAAACTGCGTATTTTAAAGAAAAATTAAAATTGCCTAAATTGCCATGTAGAAAGTTCAAAAATCTACATATAGAATAATTTCTTCTAAAAAACTTTTACATCAGAAACCCATTTTTACGGTAGGATCTTGATTGCAACTCATAATAAAATCTGTGTTAATTTTGAGTCATTACTGGAGAAGTGGGATATATCCTCTTTTCTACCTTTTGTGTATCTTCCTTCGTTTATGAAAACTTTTGCCCAAAAAACAAAAATTAGTAATAGCATGTCACTCTGTGGATGGGGGCTGTGTTCAAAGCCCCAGCTCTTATTCGATACGATCTGGGGTACGTACCGACACTACCCTAAAAACCAAAATTAGCTAAAATTGTTTTTGAATCTAAATTAACATTCACTTTTCTTCGCGAGATGTTCTCTATAGCAGCATGTGACCACACATCATTTTCTAAGTTTTCAGTTTCCACAACCCGGTCGTATGTAACGCGCACTAACAATATAAACAACTACTGACTGTATAAAACCTCATAACTGAACACCTCGGCAAAAAGCGGGGTGATTAGGTTGTGAGACTGCATTTTATTTTTTCTTGTACTTCAAATCTTTTCAATAAAGTTCTAAAATTATCGAAAAAAAAAAATTAGCTCAAACTCCAGAACAAAATTGCTATTTGGCTCACAATTTTATTTTTCCAAAAAAATCAATGCAAATTTCGGCAAAAACCTTCTTCTTGATTTTAAGGGGCGGTGCATGGGCGTTTGATGAAAAACTTTTTACTTGGTTTATATTTTCTTCCCAATATACCATCAAGATAATGTTTTATAATCCAGGCAACTTTTGTAACTACAGAATTTTCGAATAATTGCTTTTTAAGAAAATTTTGATTTCGAATTAAACTTTTCGAATTCAACAAATTATGAGAAATTTTTGAAAAAAATTTCCGAAAATTATAAAAAAAGACTTATTTTTTGTTCAAATATTTGTTTTCAATATTTGTTCCAAATCAACAAAAAACACTCTTCAAAATTTAAATTTTCGCGTAGGTGACCACATATTTTTTATATGCTCTTTGAAAAATAATATGACATGGTTTTGTGATTTTTGGTCAAAAATAACTGAAAATATTTAGAAAATCTTCCTCATTTCTTGTTCAAAATTTTCAAACTTATTTTTCTAGAATCACAAGCTTGAAATATTGAGGATGCCACCTTTAACTTTATTCAAATATGCCCTTGTTTTGTTTCTTCGCTCTTGTTTATACTCTGAATCATAATTTTTGCAACAAAACTACGGTTTTGCAGAAATCCATCGAAGCTCTCTTACACCTAGAATTAAAAAAAAATATTTCACCGAAACTTGCAAAATTGGTAAGCCGACCCATCTACCGTTTGAAATTAAATTCGTTAGTTAATCCTATGTTAAACTCATGAAAAAAATATTACTTTCGATGTGCTAAAATTTCGTTTTTTTCGTCTTTTTTATAAATTTCAAATTTTGACGTAGTTATCGTATATAAAGAAATTAAATAAATTTAAGGGTATCCCGGTTCCTAGATTTTCGGCAGTTATTATGCCATAAAAATGCACCAATTCAATTGTTTATGTTTTGAACGCATAAAACAAGCGTTTTTTCGATGTTTTCTAAGTATTTTTCTCAAAATTATGTTCAAAAATAACGTTTTTGTCAATTTGACCACTAAGACCTCAAAATTTCGTCATGCCGTAA